>CAUYUJ010001414.1:293269-398269 GCA_963575745.1 Prorocentrum cordatum
AGAGCTTCAACGGGTAACCCTTTGGTCTAGGCCTCCCGCCTGCAGGCTTCGACCGGTAGCCCTTTGGTGCACGCCTCCCGCCTGGAGGTTCCGAGTGGTGACTCTTCGGTCCAGAACTCCCGCCCGAAGGCTCTGGAACAAAAAAAGCTCTCGGCGCGCCTTCGAGCGGCCGCGGCGCCCGAGCTGTCTCTTTCCCACCCAGACCCGTCCGCCCTCGGAGATCCCCGACCTCTCTTAGTCGGGGGTGGACAGAACCCCCAACAGTGACACGTCGATTAGTAAATTGTCCGTTTTCGGTTCTCGAGAGGGCGCCGCGGCGGTTATTTTCCAGGCTTGCGCCCGCCAGGTTTGGGCCCGAAGTCGTTTTCACTGAACCACGTTTTACTAAAGGGGGGTCTGTCCATCCCCGACTTAGGGGGCCCCCACCCCAGGCGGTGTGGTGACCATCGTGCGCCACTGCCCGCCAGGCCACCCCAGCCCGACCCGAAGGCCCCCAGTGGTCCTCCATGCCCATGGTAGGGGGGGGGGGGGGGAAGCGTCGGGGAACATTGGCAAAGCACACGTGGAACCCGTGCCCCCCCCCCCAACCCGTCAGACCACACCGCGTGGCGAGTCGGCGGGGAGTCGGGGCCAGCGCGCGGTCTTGAGACCCGGGTCGCCCTCCGAGAGGACGTCCATGGGGCGACCGCGGCGCCTCCGGTCCCGAGGCCCTCGCGGGAGGGGGCCCCAGACATCCGGCTGCTCCCGTTTGTTCGATGCGCGGGCCCTGGAGGTCCGGACCACTTCCCGGGGACCGGTTCTTCGCCCCGAATCGTTCTGTTGACGCTCCCGAGGCCCGGCGAGGGCCCGCGAGGGCCGAGAACTGGCAAAATCCCGCCGCTCCAGTTTTTGTTGGAGCGTCGGACCTCAGGGGCGGGCTGTGCGGCGGCGAGAGGTCTCGCGCGGGGCTTCTTCCGAGGCCTCCGGGAGCGAGCCGCTCTCTCCGGGGGTCCCCGCGCGAGGAGCTCGCGGGGCATGCCGGAGCGGCCGCGGCGCCCGGAAGCGGTTTGCTCACGGGCCCGTTGGCACCCGGAGTCTTCGGGCGTCGCGTACCCAGACCCCCTCGAGTCATGAAGAAATCGCGACGGAGGGTTCTTTCTATTTTCGGCCTCGGGGAGCCCTCACCGGGCCCTGGGACCGTCAGAAAACGACTCAGGATGAGAAGCCCGTCCCAGGGACGGGGTCCAGGCATTTGGGGGTCGACGTTTTGCAAAAAAACACGACGTCGGGGGTCCGGGTAGTGCGGGGGGGTGATCTGCTTAAAACGACGCGAAGATCGGGACAAACTCGGATCGGGATAACTCGATATCTCTGAGAATTGGCGGGTTTGGAGGATGTATTGGGCGCCGCGGCCGCTCCAGAGCGTTCCGGAACGCTCTGAGAGCGCTCCAGAACGCTCTGGAGCAATTTATCCCGATCCTAGCCCTGTTTTACTGCTGGGGGTGAAGACATGTACACCTCTCGTGCACCGGAGTCGGGTGCGGACAAGAGGGGGTGTGATGACCTGGTGTGGATCTGTCATGGCCGGGGCCATGATCTGCCGTACCCCTCGGCTTTCACGGCCCCGCTTCTTGCTCCAATGCGTCCACTCGCCCCTCCCTCGTCCGCGCAAGTGCCTCTGGCCATGATTCGCGGACCCACCTCTTGCATCCCCTCTCGGGCCCTCCCGACAGAGGGGCCCTCTGGGGTCCTCTTGACGGGCACGAGAAGGGCACGGGCGGTGCGGGTTTTTGTCGCCCCCCCAATCCCCCCCCCCCCCCCCCCCCCCCAGTTTGCCATACACGTTTTGGATCTTCAGGGCGAGAGCGAGCCTCTTCCGCGAAAAGCTCCGCGGGACGCGCACAGCTTTACTTCTTGGCAGAGAAGGGGCGGGAGCAGGCGGGGCCTCACGCGGCCAGAAGCCGGCGAAGCCCGGGGATCAGGCGGTGCCGAACGGGACGTGCAGGAAACCCAGTTTGCCATGCACGTATTGGGGGCAAAGCCGTAATCGTGTCTGTCGCCCCCTGGTTTCTTGCTCCGCCAGTCCCCCGAGCCCCGGAGCCTCTCCAGGCGTTTGCCTTCGCCGCCCTGCCGCCGATCCCGCCCGGGGGATGCGCCTCTGGGGTGGCACTCTTGAGGGGCAGCGGACGCCTCCTCCTCCCCTGCCTTGCTGCCGTGGAGAAGACGGCATCGCCCCCCCATTCGGCAACGCCCACGTGTCTCAGGATGTAGCCCCTGGGAGCCTACATTCTGTATCGGCGCCGGTATTTTCGCGGTCGGTGACAGGCTTACTCTGGGCTGTTCTGGCTTCTGGCTTCAGGGGCAGCGATAGGGGGGGATAGGCATAGGGGGGGATACATCGACCCCCAATCGCCCCCTGATCGCCGATAGGGGCCCGATAGCCCCAACCTGCCCAGGAAGGTGCGGATTCACTATCGCAGGCCTATCGCCGATCTATTGGCGATGTATCGCCGATTCCAGGTCGATGCATCCCCCCCTATGCCAGCCCCCCCTATCGTTGCCCCTCATGGCTTCATCCCGCTTGAGCCCGCTTATGAGCCAGCCTGACCCGCGAAGCGGCACCTCCGTCGGGCTTGATGGCCCTTCGTCGATCCAGCGAAGGCCTCCCAGGAGTTGCCTCCTCCGACCAGTTTGAAACAGATCCCTATCCCTGTGCTTGGCATCACCTCACCTCGATGCCGATCTCGAGTCGGGGGCGGCAAAGAGGGGGGTGATGACAAGGGGGGGGTGGATATCATGGCGGGGGCCATGATATTTCCCCAGATTTCATGGCGCCTCTTCTTAGTATTTCATTACGTCCCTGGCCCCCCCGCTGGGCCGGGCGCGTGCCGCCGGTCATGATTTGCACGCCCCCCTCTTGGACATCCCCCTCTTGGCCGCTCCCGATTAAGGCTCCCCTCAGTTTCTGAGGGCACATCCCTAAGGTAGTCCTCGCTTTTTGCTCGCCCACCTCAGGGACAGGGACAAGTTCGAGGCCGGTTCTCCGAACGTGTTCTCTACTGCTTCTCCGCTGGCGTCGCGGGCATCTCCTGCCGGCCGTGTCTCGCCCCGCGCCAGGCGAGAAGGCTCTGGGGGGCCACAGCCCCCCATGCCCGCCCCTGCCGGTGCAGCGGGGCGGAGGGCGGAGACTTGGCGCAGGTTGCTTGTACGTGGGTGTCCTCGGCCCTGTCGGCTCGTTGGGCCCCCCCTCTGCGATCCTGTCGTCGTCGTCGTCCTGCTCATCCTCCTGCTCCTCCTCCTCCTCCGCCTCCGCCTCCTCCTCCTCCTCCTCCTCCTCCTCCTCCTCCGCCTCCGCCTCCTCCTCCTCCGCCTCCTCCCCGCTCCTCCGTTTCCGCCTCCCCCTCCTCCTCCTCCGAATCCTTGGCTCATTCTCCGGAGCTTTCTCGGGGCGGGCGGTCAGGCGTTGCCGCTGCTGCCGCGCCCTGGCCTCCCCGCCCCCTTGCCCGTCCGCCGCGCGCCGCCGCCCCTGCTCGGAGGTGGATCGATCTCCTGCCCTGACACGTCGATTAAGGAATTGGCCGTTTTCGGTTCGCGAGAGGGCGCCGCGGCCGTCGCTTTTGCGGGTCAAGGTCCGTCGGTTTCGGTCCCAGGCCGTTTTCGCTGAGGGGAGGTTTACTAAAGGGAGGTTTTTATCCACCGCCGACCTGCCGCCCGCGCCGCCAGCTCTACATCAACCAGAAGTTTTTCGGCGCGCCGGAGGCCCCGCCTCTGCAACGCGAGCTCGGGGGGGGGGCTGTCCGCGCGCTGCTGGGATGAAGTCGGGCCTGGCCCTCTACAAGAGCGATATTCAAAAATCGTCAAACATGTGCTTGGGGCGATTGGTTTTCTGGTTATTTTGTTTGCTAAGTTCTGGGTTTTTGGCTATATTTTTAATTTCTCTCCCAAAATCCGGCTGTAGGGGGACAGGCCAGAGCTAATGCTGGGAAGTGCATCAAGCTGGCGCCGGCGGCGCGCATGTCAAGCAGTGGCGAAGGGTCTCGGCCTGCCTATAGGCCAACCAAAGGATGTCCTGAGAACCTTTTGTGGCTTGCACGACGTGTTCTTGGAACCTTTCTGGCCGAGACCGTCTTGCTTCAACACGTCGGGTCTATGCTCGAAGAACATTGCTTTTGCTCTTGAGCAGCTTGTGGTTCTGAGAACGTTTCGTGGTGCGACTGCAGATATGCCGGGACGGTCGGTCGGTCCCTCCTCAATTCAGGCTCACGGGTCTGGACGCCCGAAATGGGTACTGAAAGAATGGGTACTATGCCCAACAGCGGATCTGGTTCATTTTGAACAAGATCCGCATTGTTTATGCGGATCTTGTTCGGGTTTATGCTCGAAGAACATTGTTTTTGTTCTTGAGCAGTTTGTGGTTCTAACAAACATTTCGTGGTAGGACTGCAGAAATGCCGGGACTGTCGGTCGGTCCCTCCTCAACTCAGGCTCACGGGGATGCCATCGACCCCCGGCCGCCCCTCCCATCGCAGAGAGAGGAGCCCGGGGGCCCTCGCCGCCCAGGAGAGCGGGCGGCCTCGCTATATCGGGCGCCCTTGAGGCTGGCTGCCTGGCCCCCGCCCTCTGCTGTCCCCTCCCCCTTCTCGGGCCGGGCGAAAGGGGGGGATTGGGAAAGGGGGGGTTACGGAATTTGCTGCATGCAGCTGGTTTCGGCCTCACCGAGGGGCCCATTCCTCGATACATGGCCGCCTCCGGCGCTGGGAGGCGCCGGGAAAATCAGCTATGTGAGCTGATTCTCAACCCCGCCCTTTGCTATCCCCCCCTTTCGCCCGACCCGACCTTTGCTGTCCCCCCCCTTCGTCCATTGGGAACCCCCAAACCGTGTGGTGAGCTACCAGGTGGCGACCTGGAATCCCCAAGAAGGTCACCGCTGGGTTTGGGGACGCGGGGTCGCCACCGGGTTTTGTGACTCCTGGACCCACCAGTGTCCGGGACATCCTCGGAAAACCGCACGGGTCCCCAAACCTGGTGGTGACACCAAATCGCCCGAGACTCACCACCAGGTATTGTCACCACCACGCGCGTTTGGGGACTACCAAGTCCAACCCCACTCTGTCGGGGCCGTTGGGCATCGGGGCCCAGGTCGGCCCCACCTCGGGCGGATCGGCGAGGAGGCGATGGTGGTCAGGCCAGGCCACGGGCGCGCGAGGGGGCGCCAAGCCCGCGCTCGCCGCAGAACGAGACGCGGAGTGGTGACGCATGTCCCTTCCCCGCCGCAGGTGAGCCCTTGCCCAGGCCACTCGGGCGCTGTGGCCGGGAAAGGATCCAGAGGGGGAGGGGAGGCAGCGGGGATCAGTGATCGAGGATCGCATCCGTGATTCGTTCCTTGGGTGTGGCCCTTCTGGGGCCTCTAGGTGTCTCACGTTGCCGCGGCCCGGCTCTTCCTCGGAGCTCTCGCCGGGAACGAGGGCGCCAGACCGCCGACATCGTGTTTGTCTGTTGCTTCCTAACGTTGGCCCCCAGAGGTCTGGACCCTTTCCCCGGGACCGGCTTGTCATCCCGAGCTGTTTGTGTTGACTCAGCCACGCGCAGAAGGGGGTGGGGGGAGGGGAGAGGGCTTCTTAGAAGCACCCCTGCTTCTCAGAAGGCGCGGGCCTTATCTATAGATGTAAGGCCGGCGCCTTCTAAGAAGCAGATTGCTTCTAAGAAGCCCTCCCCCTTCCCACCACCCCCTTGTGCACGCCGCCAGTTGACGGTCCTGGGGCCCTGTGAGGGCTCCTCACAGCCCGAAGCATCTCAAAGCCGTCCCGTCGTCAGGAGCGTCACGACGCGAGGGGGCCTGGGGGCAGCGAGCGTCGACGGGAGAGAGTCGCATGGCGCGACCAAGAAATTGAGGCGTTCGCGTGCCGGTGGAGTTGTTTTTTCGGAGTTGGGCGCCCTGGCGCGGACGGCCAGGGACCCTTCAGCGGGACGCCCTGGCCACACGGTCGCCGCCGCAAAAACTGCCCGTTCAAGGCTGGCGCCGCGCAAAGGAAGCGCCGAACGGAGTGCGGACAGTTGTCCAGAGCCAGGATGTCTGGGCACAGGGATCGGGGTCTCGTGCGGCCGACGCCTCGGCCAGCCGCGCATCGGTGGCCTTGCTCCTCCGCGGCCTTGAAGCACTGCAGGGCGCACATGTTCCCAACTGCAGACGCGGGGGGCCTGTGCGTCCGACATCTCGGCCAGCCGCGCATCGGTGGCCTTGCTTCTCCCCGGCCTTGAAGCACTGCAGGGTGCACATGTTCCCAACTGCAGGGGGATCACCTCGGGGGGCACCGCCAATTAGGGGCGGACAGGCGCAGGGCGGAGCGCGTCGACCCCCCCCCCTGTCGCCCACTCGTCGCTTGACAGGGGCCCGATAGCCCACCCCTCCCATGAGCGTGCGGACTCGCGATCGGGGGCCTATCGCCAGTCTGTCGGCGATGTCTGTGTGTCTCTCTCTCTCTCTCTCTCTCTTTCTTTATTTTTTTCTCTCTCTCTCTCTCTCTCTCTCTTTCTCTCTCTCTCTCTCTATTTGTATAGGTGTATACACATGCGCACATGGTACTGTTTCACGGGTCTGTGCTGGTCCGCTCGAGAGTTGACGTCTATCGTCTGTAGCATCCCTGGCTCGAGCAAGCCAGCAACGGCGGCCATAAGTCCAGTCGACCCCGCCCGACTGGCAGACTTGGCCTGCATTTCAAATGCTGTGGCGTGCTTGCCTGGGCTGAGGGCGAGGACGACCTCGCTCAGGGTGATGTTGTTGTTGTGTGCCCTCGCCTGCAGTGTCGTGTCCGTGCTGCATCAAGGAAGCGGCGCGTAGGTGGATGCGGAGCTGAATGACTACCTCGGCAGCGGCATGCCTCTCATGGCAGGGTGGGCCACCCTGGCTCGGGTTTGCGACGATCGCGGGCAGGCTCAGGGAGCGGAGATGCTCGAGGTCGCGAAGCCGCACCTGCAGGACGATGGCGGCCGGTTCTGCAAAGGTAGCCACATCGGTGCCCGCAACCCGTACTTCAGCGGGTGCGCTGTTGCCGTGGGGCAACCATGTGGCCGGCCTGCGGGGACCCTCTTCCATCCTTCGTTTCTGTACTTGTGCCCGATCATTGTTGAGCACTGGCGCCTGCGGCCAAGCAGAGGCGAAGCGTCCTGGCGCGCTTGTAGTCCAACCAAAAAATTGTGTAAACACCTTATAATATTTCCACGACACTTTATCAGAACATTTTTGGTCGGGGCTGTCTTGTTTTATCACATCGGGCTTGTGTTCTAAAACCATTGGTTTTGTTCTTAGAACGCTTGTGGGCTCTAGGAACAGATCGTGGTAGGACTGCAGGAATGCCGGGGCGGACGGTCCCTGCTCAATGCGGGCGCCGCCATCGAGCATTTTGACGAGCGGCAGTTTGCAGATTCGCGGGGCGTCGAGCGCGAAAAGGATCAGTTTCGTTGTGTGGTGTTGGGCCCTCGTTTTGACGAGAGCGCCCCACGTATCTCACCTCGCCGCCTCCTCCCCCTCCCTCCTCCCTCCTGCCACATCGTCTGCGCCCTCCGCGCGAATCTGCTTCGGTACACCCCTCACACGCTTCGCAACCCCTTTATAAGGAGCTCCACCGAGGGCCCGTCGGCGCCTGGCGGGCGCGCTGGCCATGGCGCCCCGAGGCTCCACGCACGAGGGTTCCGCACGCCGACCTGCGCCGAGGAGGTGCCCGTGCAGTCGCCTGCGCCGAGGCCTCGTCGGAAGCGGATTCGGCGGGAGGCCCTTTGGGGTCCGGCGGCGCCCGCCCTGGCCAGGGGGGCGCCTCCTCCCTCCTCCTCCTCCTCCTCCTCCTCCTCCTCCTCCTCCTCCTCCTCCTCCTCCTCCTCCTCCTCCTCCTCCTCCTCCTCCTCCATCCTCCTCCTCCTCCTCCTCCTCCTCCTCCTCCTCCTCCTCCTCCTCCTCCTCCTCCTCCTCCTCGTCCTCCTCCTCCTTCTGTCGTCAGCTCCCGAGCGAAGTGAACCCCACCATCGCCCTCCGAAATCGTGGGGGGGCAGGGGTAGGGTTTGCACGTGGCCCCCTCTAGCGGGGGAGCCCATCCCGGGCGATGCCGAGCTCGAGGGTCTCGCCGCGGTCGCAAGTGGCCCCGGCCCGGATCTGCGCGTGGCGGAGCTGGGCGCGAAGCGGCGGGCGAGGGCGCCGGAGCGACAGACGGCCAGAAGCGCCGTGCGGCCGCCAGGCGAGCTGCAAGAGTCGGAGGGGGACAAAATACCCATACTTCTACCCTTCTTTCGTTTTTCGTTTTTTTCGGTTTCCCGGGAGGACCTCGTCGTCACCGCTAGATTCACTTTGAAATCTTTGTCGGGACGCACTCCGGGAAGGTCTGGTGAGTACGTAGCGATATCAGTGATTTCGGGTTTCCCCAAGGGGGGCCTCGACGACGGCGGAGAGAGCGAGAACGCGTGTTCGGATTGGCGAGAACTTTGCAAGGGTGTCGACAACCGGGTCGCCCGCTGGTAGCCCGCCGGCTGCTTCGGGACCAGCTTGGCGCACCTGGGGGGTCAGTTCGCGCAGCTCGTCGACCTGCGCGGAGGCGGCCTGCTCGCCTCGGGTGTCGCGCAGCACCGCATCGCCGCGCTCTTTGTGGCTCGCCCGATTCGGGCCGTCCGCGCGCTTGCCCAGGCGCTCGGCAGCAGCCTCCTGGACAGGATCGCCGAAGCGGCCGGCGTCTTCATGCAGCCAGGCGCCGACAGCAGTACTTGCATTGGGTCGAGTCGGACTCCTCCAGCAAGTTCGCCAATCCAGGGGTCGAGCACGGGGGGCCAGGGGCAGTCGGGCGGGGTGTCCGTCGGCTGCGCGACGCATCATGCCCCGCGCCCAGTTTCGCGAGATTTCGCGAGGTGTTGCTGCTACTGTTTCCCGGCGCCCAGTGCTCCGAGAAGGTCAGAGCTGTCTGGCAGCTGGGCCCGAAGATTGAGCCGGGCGTGATCGGCAACATTACCGCTCGGGGAGGAGGGGGGGGCAGCTTTCAGGAGGGGAAAAATACACCGACACAATTAATCGTCGATTCCCCCAAAAATTGGAAAATATGGGAAGCGGGGGAAAGACAAAAACCGATGAAATATGGGAACATATGGGGGGATCCTTTGATTCGAGAGAGCGTGATCCACCGCCGCTTCACTGTGGAAAATTGCCAACCTTTTCCTCCGGAGCCCGGGGGTCCCCCCCCCCCCCCTCCGAAAATCCCCCCCCCTGCCGGACCCCCCCCCCCCTTCCCCCCGGCAAAACCCCTCCCCTAACCCCTCCCCCCCCCCTCCCCCTCGAAAGCCGGGGGTTCGAACCCCTCCTCCCCCCCCCCCCCCCCTCCGGATCCGGAAAACCGGGGGGGTCACTACCGGTTGGAACCCCCCCCCCCCTCGAAAACCGGAGGGGGGTCACTACCGGTTCGACCCCCCCCCCCCCCCACGCACCGCCAGCAAACGACTCCCGGTCCCTACCACCGCTCGCATCACATCCCCCACTGTTGTTCCCAGCACCACTGTCCTCACCACCACTGTCCCCACTGGTTCCACCACCGTCCCTATTGTCCCCACCAATGCCCCCGCCACTGTCGCACTGTCCCCACTGTTCCCACAACTGTTCCCACCACGGTTCCACTCTCCCCACTGTCTCCACGGACCCAACCACTGCCTATCCCCGCTGTCCCCACTGTCCCACTGACTCCTCCGCTGTCCCACTGAGCTGTCCCACTGTTTCCACCACTGTCCGCATGCACTGTCCCCACCACAGTCCCCACTGTACCTCTGTCCCATTGTCCCACCGCCGTCCTCGCCACCGCCTTTACCAGTGTCCCCACCACCATTGCACCCTCCACTGTCCCAGTGTTTCCACCTCATTCCCATTGTCCCCACACCACTGTGTCCCCACACCATTGTCCCCACCACCACCGTTCCCACCACTGTCCACTGTCCCCCCTGTTCCCACCATTGTCCCCACCACTGTCCCCACCACTACCGTCCCCACCACTGTCCCACTGTCCCCCCGCTGTCCCCACCACTGTCCCGCTGTCCCCTCACCACTGTCCCCACCAACACCGTCCCCACCACTGTCCGCACCCCCACTCGGTTTTCGAGGGGGGGGGGGGGTTCGAACCGGTAGTGACCCCCCCCCCTTTTCATGATGAGCTGGGGGGGGGGGGGGAGGGGTTCGAACCGGGTGACCCCCCCCGGTTTTCCGGAGGGGGGGGGGGGGGGGGTAGTGACCCCCCCCGGAGGGGGTGAGGGGGGTTTTCCGGTTTTCCGGAGCAGGGGTTCGAACCGGTAGTGACCCCCCCCGGTTTTCCGCCAGCAGCGGTAGAACACGCTCTTTCTTTGATTTGTGTGTATTTGTTTGTGTGTCCTGGGGCCGGCCCCTTCAGAGGGGAGGGCATTTTGTCGTGGGCAGCCTCAGTTGCCAGCGCCCGCGGGCCCATGCGGGGTCCCGCTTTCGCTGCGCTCCGAACCGCCACCACCACGTGCCCCGCTAGCGCGTTGCAGGTTGCGAACCAGATCCGCGAGTACTATGACCAGGATGGCGCTGCCCATCGCGATGCTGGACTGGGGCGTTGACTTCCCCCGAACAATGTCTCCTACAGCGGGGTGAAGGCGTCGCGGGCGCGCGCGCGCCCTCGCTGGGCACGCACCCCCCGCGCTCGCCCCCCCCCCCAGCCAAGGGAGCGGCTGCGCTGTAGGGGCCATGGGCGCCGTTAAGTTGGGCTTGTCTTTTTACAGGAGGAATGTCCAACAACAATATAAAGCATAGCCTGGGGACGATCTCTTGATTATGATGAATATGTTTGATCATGCTTGGGGTATTGTTTCATGTTTCGCCCCAAATCCGCCCGCAGGGGGACGCGCCCGACCGAAAGGCGCTGTGGGCGCCCAGGGCTATGGGTGGGCCTGATCGGACGTTCGCGCTGCCCACCAGGTCGCAGTGGCCGAGGGGGGCCCCGCGCTGCGCAGGTCGCGTCTAAGCGAGAGTGGTCCAGGATCGGCGCGACGATCGCGAAGCTGAGCTTGGCGATGGCACTTCCCCACGACTGAGCCCTCAAGGCCGGGGGCGGCGAGCTCCCCGCATGCGCCCCCGAGGTGCCTGGCCGAGGGCGCGCCCAGCGGTTGACTCAGGCTCACCATCGACAGGGCCCTTTTTCGTCAGCTGCCAGCGCAACTTGCAGGGCGGTTTCGACACCTCGGGCGCGCTGCCCATCCTACGGTCAGACTTTTTGGGGCCCGTCGGATTCGAGCGGCCAGCAGCGCGGCAGCCGCGCGCGGCGCTCGCCGAGGCTGACCTGGCCCTCGTCGGTGAACGTGGCCAGGGGCTGTAGCTGCAGTGGGCCCAGTCCCGCATCGGCAACTGCGGCCTCGGCGAGTCTGCGCTCGACAGTCGCGCGGGATTTGGTGGCGCCTCAGCGCGGCGCGAGGCGAGGTTTGGCAGGTCCGCCACGGACGGGAGGCCAGCGCGACTCTCGGCAAGGCCAGGCGAGGGGGGCTCGAGCTCGCGAAGGCGAGCGCTGGCATCCGCGGCGAGGTGGGCCGCGTCGAGGCGACCGCAGCAGAGCCCCATCTGTCCCCGGCTTTCGCGTTGTGGGGCTCGGGTTCGAGCGAGCCAAGAGCGGCGGCCAAGGGTGCGGGCAGGCCCACCAGACCGCTGGGACTGGTAAGACCATCTGATACGACACTTTGCTTGCCTGAGCTCAATTCGAGGACGCAAGTCTCGCTCGGGAAACCGGTGTCGTCGCGCGCCCGCGCCCCCGGCCTCCCGGCGAGCGCGCCGCCGTCAGGGGGCGTGGTGCAGCATGGGCGGGGGGGCGCCCCAGCGGCCCGGCCTTTCCTGCGCGGGGCCAGTGGCGCAATTTTGAGCGGCAATCTCGCCAGCAGGCGGGCCGCCTGCCTCTGGGCCGATCATTCCGGCGCTGGCGCGCGACCGCGCCAGGCACTCCGCACGGGGCGGAGATGCTCGAGGCCGAGCTGGCGCCCGCGGCCCGCACTTTGGCCAGCGCGCCATGGCCGACGTGCGACAGGGGCGAAGTCTGGCTTGGATCCCCCTTTCCGCCACCTTTTCCGGCCGTGGCTTTCTGCGCGCCGCCAGGTGGATCATCGGGGGCCGCCGTCCTCTCGACGTCGTTTAACTCGAGTGCGCGCCGTAGGCAGCTGCGTAGTTTTGGACCGCCGCCACGTGCAGTCAGCGCGCCAGCCAGTGCCGGGACGGCAGCCTCAAGCGGGGCGCGACGCGTGAGGGGAGCTGGACTACGTGCCCCAGAGGGGTCGGTGCTCTCATGGGTTTAATCGGCGAAATGTCCATGGAGGTGCGAGGGCAGCGGAATGTCAGCAGGGCGAGACGTCATCGTCGAGTCTCCCGTTGGTATTGCGTTCCGCGTCCAGGCCATCTTCGCCTTTTCCGGCTGGCTCCGGCTGGAGCGACATCAGCCGCCGCTTCTGGGCGACGGTGCCTCTGTAACCGCGCCTTTGTCATCGACGGGCGCTGCGGCGTGGTCTTCGCTGGCTCGACGCCTTGCTTGCAGCGGGCGAGAAGTGTCCGGCCGCTGCTGCGGCGCGGACGAGTGGCCAGCACATGCGCCATCGAGGTGGAGTTTCGGCAGCTGCCAGAGTCGAGCGATCGTCTGCAAAAGCAGCGGCGCGGCGGGCGGCGGCGCGACGGCGGCCGCTGCGAGCCGATGGCCACCTCTCTCACGCGGAAGCGCAGCAAGGCGGCAGCCGCGGATGTCTTCGAGTTCTGGGCGGCGACAGCCCGAGACGCCAGCTCAGGTCGATGCCGAGCTGTCTGCCCTTATCGAGGGCCGCTGGCGGCAGGGCGGCTCGTCGTCCGAGGTGAACGGCAACGCTATCGTCGTCATGTCGCATCAATATTTTCGCCCGCGCGTGCCCTTCTGCGAGCGAGCAGGTGCCCAGGGCGCGGCCGAGGCAGGGGTCGGCTGATCGCGCGCAGCCCATCAGACCCCTCGCAGTGGCGGCCGGCGCAGGGGCCTTCACGACCTTCGGTCAGCGGGGGGCAGCGTCGGCGTTGACGGCCGCGCGCGACGCACTCCTCCGCGCAGGTGAGCTGGGCGCGCGGTGGCGAGGCGACGCGCAGCTGCGCCTTCCCCAGCAGAGTGTCGCGCTGCCGTTTCGAACGATTAAGGGCCAGCATGAGTCGGTCGTTCGCGAATCATTCGCCATGCTCAAGAGCTGCGTCGCCCTGGGACTTCTCGCCGGCGCCGAAGCTGCAGCGGCGCCAGACAGCGCGCGCCTGGGCATGGAGACGCGTGGCTTCCAGGAGCCGCTCACTTTCAGTGCGCGAGCAGCCGGGCTTCCAGAACGCCACGCTCACGCACTACAGCTGGAGGTGCTTTGGCCCCTCGAAGGACTCCAAGAGCCACGGCCCCATGGAGCAGACTCTTCAGCGACGGCGATGGACCTCGGCGAGGACGACGAGGCGGTGCGTCCATGACGCCGCCGCCGAGGCCAAGGCGCTGAATCTGTTAGCGGTTAGCGGTGCAGATCCGATAGTGCGAATGGCGCGAAGGATATCTGCGAGCAGAGGCGAGCTCAAACAGTTGTTTCCTCCGTCCGTTTGCTTTCAGCGTTGCCCCGTCTGCACCCGCCCTGAATGCGTTTTTTACCTCAAGGTATCGGCTTCGCCGTGGGCGGGCGGTCCGCGGAGAGAGGGAGAAAGAGAGAGAGAGAGAGAGAAAGACGGTGCGTGGCAGCAGGCATGCGAGCGTGCAACCCGTCCGTGGTCGCGCAGCTGAGGTATACTTAGCGTGCGCAGAGCACGGGGTCTGTTTCTTTGCGCTCCTGTTGCCTGGCTGTCTGTCCCAGGACAGCATGGCTAACAGAGATCCGTGGTGGAACGCATTAAAAAACTGTTGCTATTGTTAAACCAGTGCAAATATATACATACATACATGCATACATGCATACACACAAACATACATACAGGCACACCTATATATAAATGTGTGTAGATAAGCACAAACATATATACATGTGCTTATGTCGATTCCAGGTCGACGCTCCCCCTCCTTAGCTAGGCTCCCCATCCTCACTGCAGCACTGCAGGCTTCGCGTCCTCGGTTGCATGCGTCGCGCTGCCACTGTCACGAGCGACGCGCACACGGTGGGCCGCCTTTTGCGCGCCGCGTGCGCGCGGTCGTCCCCGCCGCCGCGAGTCCGGAGGCCCCCGACGTCGACCCGGACTTGTTTCAAGTGCTGAGGACCCCCCGTCAGCTCCTCGATCGCCGCCACTATGCCCAAGCTTATGCAGGCGGGGTGTCAACAAACGGGGTTGCAGCTAAGGGGCCTCTACGAGCGAGCGCAGGGTGACAGGGCATGTACCTCGCACGAGTGCATGATGAATCGAGACGACAAAGTCGCCGATACATCATCATATCCATGGGCGGGAAGGATTTCCTCGCACTCGCGCGCCCGTTTACAAACACCCCGTTAACACGGGCTTGGTATGCCTTCCACCATGTCTCGAAGAAAAAACACTTACATAAACATCAATTCCGCGCGGAGTTTGGTGGATCCGCGCTCGACCCCCTTTGGCAGTGTTTCTGGCGCCGCCCCTGGCGCGTTCCGCGCGCCACGGTGGGAGATTCAGCGCAGATCGAAGAAACCCGCGCGGAAGCCAATAGTTTATGGTTATTCGGTGGATGGTCCTCTATTGCCAGCGCTGACGCATGACGGCACCACCAAAGGCCAGTATGTTTTTGTCCGGTGAGGAGGAACCAAAGAACCACCCCGACCCTCATAAGTGGCGTTTGCTAGACAACCCTGCCTTTTCGACCCATTCCCTGGGCTCGTCTGCTGAGGTTTTGCTTGCCCGGGTGCTCATGGTAACGGTGGTTATCTTGCCCTATGTTGTGAAAGCACCACCCTCGAGAGTTGTCGAGGGGGTTTCTCTGGTAGGAGGTTCTCCAGACAAATGAGGTCCTGCCCCTCAGCCTCTCCCCGTCTCCGTCTCCCCTCCCATGTACACCCGCATCCACATGTCCTTTCATCATCCATATCCTTCCTCCCCCCCACCCCAACCTCCGCCCTCCTTCCCCACCATCCTCGCTCCCCACTTCCCCCTGCGCTACGCTTTCCCCTCTCCTCTCCCCCCCCTGCCCATCCCCACTCCCACCTGCACCCCCCCCTGTTCCTCCCTTGCCGTTGTCTTAGCCCCCCTGCCTCCTCGAATCGTCACGTCCTTCTCCATCTGCATCTCTCATGCTGCTGCTGCTTGTGCACGTCCTCTCCGTCTGACGGATTGCTGCTGTTGCCGCCGCAGTTGCAGGTGCACTTCCCTCGTGCACCCCCCCCCCCTGCTGCCGCTCCTGGTCTTCCTCGTGCCCTCTTCGTTCGCTTGCCCCCACTGCAGTGTCCATTTTGACCCTCCATTCCGATCCCGTCGTTCCGATGCGACATCGATTCTGGCGGGCTCGATGCTATTCGATTTCGACGCGATCCGATGCGGCCCGGTGCCAGCGCGGCGCAGTTGTGCATTTGGACACAGGCCGATCTGGATGCGACACCATGCTGACGCAGCACGATTCGATCTGGTTGCTCGATCGGATGTCGATTGGTCTTGCATAGTTCATCCTGATGATGAGGAGGATGATGATGATAATGATGATGATTATCATGGTAATGCCGGTGGTGATGGGGATGGGGATGGGGATGGGGACGGTCATGGTGATTATGATGGTGACGATGGTGATGATGACGTTGCTTATCATGACGATGATGGTGGTGATGATGATGGTGGTGATGATGCTGATGCGGATGTCGTGGTGGTGATACCGATGACTATGATGACGCCGACGACGATCATGATGATGGTGATTATGATGATGTTAATGGTGTTGGCTTTGATGATGATGCTCATGGTTGTGAGGGTGGTGATGGTGATGATGATGAGTGATTATAGTGATGATGTTGATGGTGATGATTATGATGATTGTGATGATGGTGATGATGATGGTGATGATGATGATGATGATGTTGATGTTGATGATGATGCTAAGGATGCTGATTATAATGTTGATGATGATGATGGTCATGATTATGAGTATGATGATGATGCTGATGATGATGGAGAGGATGGTGGTAATGTTGATGGTGATTATGCTGATTATGATGATGATGCTGATGCTGATGCTGATGATGATGATGATGATGATGATGATGCTGATGATGATGATGATGATGATGCTGATGATGATGATGATGATGATGAGTATGAGTATGAGTATGATGATGATGCTGATGATGATGGAGAGGATGGTGGTAATGTTGATGGTGATGATGCTGATTATGATGATGCTGATGCTGATGCTGATGATGATGATGATGATGATGATGATGATGATGATGATGATGATGCTGATGATGATGATGATGATGATGATGATGATGATGATGATGAGCAGCAGCAGCAGCAGCAGCAGCAGCAGCAGCAGCAGCAGGATCATCAACCCCTAGTCCTTTCTCTTGGTCGCACCAGAGATGGCCACGGTTTGCCTTTCGCGGTCGGGCATCGCACAACTGTTCCGCCCTGATTTTGAGAGAGCGCGCGAGAGCGCGAGGTATACCATGGTCGCGACCTCGCACTGAGCGGAGCGCGAGGTTTGACGACTCTCACCTCGTGCGGCGTCTGGCGCTACTCCTTGCGCGCCTTCTTCGATGAACGATCGAAGCCGAACTCCGAGACTTTCGGGGGCTCCGCGCAGATTTCTCGGATCGGCGCTGGGCCCCGGGCCCCCTGGCGGCGCCCCTGGCGCCGCGCTCCGCGCGCCGGGGGTCGGGGCCCCCAAACGGTGTGTGGCGACCTCACCGCTGGGGTGCGTCGTCGGGGATGCGCTGTCGCCGCACGGCCTCCTCAGGGGGCCACACGCGAACCCCACCCCTGCCCCCCACGCTTTTTGAGGGGGTGGGGTTCACTCCGCTCGGGAGCTCCCGAGCGGAGTGAGCCCCACCCTCTCCCCCCTCAGACACCGCGGGGGGCCGGGGCGGGGTCCGCAGGCGGCCCCCTGCTCTTTAAAGAGGGGGCCCCGGGCCGTGACTCCGAGGAGGTCTCTCTCGGGCGGCGGAGGCCTCCGACTCCGAGGAGGGTCCCACGGCCGAGGTGCGACGGGCCGCGCGCCGGAGGTCCCCGGCGCGCGCCCGTCACCGCGCGGGGGTCATCGAGGTCACCGCGCGGTCTCCGCCGGGGTGTCGAGGTCCCCGCGCGGGCCGTCGTTGCACGGCGCCCCGGGGCCTGGAGAGGGCAGGCGGGGAGCCGGAGCCAAGCGGTGCGTTTCGTGGTCGTTCTGTGTTCGTGGTCCCACGTTTCGTCTCCTCGATCCGCCTTTCTTCTGCGCAGAACGAGATCGGAGCGAGAGCGACCCACGCAATCGCCAGAACGCCGTTTCGGTCCACCCCCGAGGGCAGGGTCCTCCAGCGCCGACGCGATGACTCGGGGCAGATTTTCAGGAGCTGTTGCTCATGCCTGGTGGTTCCCTCTTCTGCCCAGCTGCCTCCGACAGTTCCCGCCACCGTGCCAGCCCCCAGGGAGACGCCACGGCCGCCCAGGGGCCTCCAGGAGCACGGGTGGTGCACGCAAGGGGGCGCGACGTGAGGGGTGGGGGAGTCCCTTAGCATATAGCACAGGCACCCTGCGAGGAAGCATCTGGCAGCCTTCCACGCCTCCACGTGCCAGGAGGCACGGCGGATGATTCTCGCGTTGCCGTCGCCCTCTTTTGTCCCGGCCTGCGCAAGCTTCAAGCCGCTCTCGGGGCCAGGCACCCCCCTCCCGTGCGCGAGGAAAACCATAATGGGCAGCGACGATATCCTGCTAGCCCTGGTGCCCTGACGCCCGAAGCGCCGTCGTCGTCTTCGTCGTCGTCCTCGTCGTCGTCGTCGTGGTCGTCGTCGTGGTCGGCCTCGTCGCGCCAGAGGGCCATATGCGGGAGACCATGCTGGAGACCATCCGGTAGAGCACACTTCGAGAACTACAAGTGTCACCGCCCACCAAACCACCCCAACCCAACCCGAAGGCTTCAATTTGCCGTCCATTTCCAGTTGGAGGGGGATCGGGGAACATCGAAAAATTACATGGTCCCCGTACCCCCCCCAACCCGAAATTCGGGTCAAATTCGTGTCTTCGGGTTGGGTTGGGGTGGTTTGGTAGGTAGTCAAAGTGCGGGACGACATGCGGCTGGCCACGCGGCAGACTACACTGGAGATCTTGGGCCATCGGCTCCGGATGTGGACTCGCTCGCACCTGGCCTTGTGTGGGTGAAGGGGCCCTGGGACACACAAATAAGTACACATAAATAGAAAGATTCCCTATGTTTTCCTGTATTTCCTGTGTTTTCGTCTTCCCCCCCACTTCCCATATTTTCACATATTTTCTGGGAAATCGACGATTAATTGTGTCTGTGTGTTTCTTTCCCTCCTGTATGGGGCCTCACAGGCGAGTTGTTTCGAGGATTCTTCCGCACAGCGGCCGTCACCGACCCCTCCACCCTCTGGTGGCGCGGCGTTCCGCGCCACCCCCACGGGCCATGGTATCTCAGCCCCACTGGCCCGCCCCGCCAGATGGGGAGATGTCCCGCGAAACCCGAAAGGAACAAACAGCGCGCACACCATCCCTGGGGGGTTAATCGGCCAGCGGGGCCAAGGCCCCGCCGCCGAGCGCGGCGGCACTGGCCGCATTTTTGTCAGAGCGTGAATTACCTACCCCGCTTTCGCTTCCAGGCAAAACCAAGCCATACCACGCGCCTCCTCGTCAAGCGGCCTGACCAGTACAGGCTGCAAGTTGGCGTCGTTTGGTATCTCTTGGAAGCGAGGGTGGTCAAAAGCGAGGTAGGTTTGTTTTCCCCTTATTTTGGAGAGGGCACCGAACCCCGACCCGTGGACTTGGGCCCCCCGCGCGCCAGGTCCAAGGATTTGTCGCTGATGTCCGTGGCCGCGCGCCCCCGACGGTCGGCCCCGACTGTGCCTCTCCTTCTCCTCCCTCCTCCTCCTCCTCCTCCTCCTCCTCCTCCTCCTCCTCCTCCTCCTCCTCCCTCCTCCTCCCTCCTCCTCATCCCTCCTCCTCCTCCTCCTCCTCCCTCCTCCTCCTCCCTCCTCCGTAGCCATTTTGGCTCAAGCCGTGTCGGGGCCCAGATCTTTCTGCGCCCTTGCTAACGTTCACTTCGACACGGCGCGGCGTTAGCGAGCCAATTTGGTAGCTCCCGCGTCAAACTCTCAGTATCTCTCGCCCCCGCATGGCGCCGCAGCGCAATGGTGGTGCAGGCAGCCGTCAGCCTGTGGCCACCTGGCGCTGCCAGTCCTGCGGGTGCAACCGCAACGTGCTCTCCTACTGGTGGTGCAAGCACTGCGGCAAGAAATGGCAGCCGCCCTCGGTCGGCACATATCGTGGGCCCCAAGGCGCTTGGCAAGATGGGAATGGTCTTCGTCTCTTCGATGCTGATCGTCCTCATCCCCCTCTGCGTCCTGGGCTTGTCACCGCTGGAGTTCCTTCACCACCGGGTGCGGCAGCCGAAGGTGGCGGACGTGGCGGTGCAAAGCTTGGCCTCTCCTCGACGGACCTCGCCCTCCTCGTGGACCTCACTGGCCGCGCGGGTGACCAGGCGTCGTCCGACAAGTACAAGGAGCAGCTCAACAACCTCACCGCCCGCCCCGCTCCAAACGTGCCGCTGGAGCAGCGGGTGGCCCAGTGTCAGCGTGAGCGACTCCGACTGGCCAAGAAGTTTCAACATGAGCTTGACAAACTCGACCGCTGGGAGAAGGAGATGGAGAAGCAGCGCACTCACATCTCTTCCATCTCAGAGCAGCTCTCTCGTCAGGAGGAGTCCTACAGCGAGCTGGTTGGCAGGCTGGCGTCTGAGGTCCGCAAGGAGGCGCCGCCCCCCGAGGCGCCCAAGATCAACATCGAGGACCTGGTCGCTGGCAAATTTGATTCGTTCCAGATCGACCTCGGCTCTTCCCTCTCCTTCGACGCTGAAGACGAACTCGAGCTGTCCAAGGAGGACAAGGAGGAGCTTGACCGTCGGCAGAAGAAGTTGGCTGAAGGTCTATCTAAATTGTCCAAGGAGCTTTTCTCTCAGGCCTTGTCTCAGGCCAAATCCATTCGTGAACAACATGCTGAGCATCGCGCCCGCCTTCGCAAGAAGAGGAAGGGTGATGATGGCGACACCGTGCCCGCTGCTGCTGGAGGAGCTGGCCCTGCTGCAGGCGATCCACCGCGTCCTGAAGCCGGTGCTGCCGCGTCCTCTGGGGCTTCCGCGTCGGCTACGGGTCCTGCGCCGTCTTCCACGTCTGAGCCTCCTGAGTCCGCCCTTCTCAGTTCTGTCAAGGCCCGCGTGGCCAAGCTTCAGCAACAGGAAGCCCCCCCCTCGCAAGCTTGCGCGTGAGGGGGGGAATGCTTCGCTCTCAGTACACGTCCATCCAGGGGGCCCCGACCCCCCCCCCTCAAGAACTTCTATATCTCAAGGTCATCACGGTTAATGGAAATGCTTGGTCTTCTGTGAAAGACTGGCTTCCATCAACCAACGCTCATATTATACTAATCCAGGAGCATAGGCTCCCCGCGGGAGACCCCGTCGACCAGGCCTCTGCGTGGTGCCTCTCTAACGGTTTCAAGTCCCTCTGGGCCCCAGGCTCCGTGGGCCCTCGAGGAGGCCTCTCTAGTGGTGTGGCGATTCTTGCTAGGTCTTGGCTAGGTATTCACTCTCCGTCTGACGGGGGAATTTTGTGGCCTCACCGAGCTCTCGCAGCAGTCGTTCACCCCCCAGGGGGCCAGTCCCTCCTCGTCTCATCACTTTACTTGCGTGACTGTGAAGGGCTCTCGGACGCGAACCTCGAAATATTATCTGCTGTGGGTTCCTACATGGCTATCTCGGGGCTTCCCTTTATCTTGGGTGGAGATTTCAACATGGAGCCGTCCAGCCTCCAGCAGGCTGAATTTCCTCAGAATCTTCGCGGCCAAGTCGTTGCCACCACTAGCCCTACGTGTCATGGTGCTGGTGGGCCACGACTCTATGATTACTTTGTGCTGTCTGGAGGCCTATCTCAGGCTGTTAGCTCGGTTGCCTTGATCGATGCGCCTTTCCATCCGCACACGCCGCCCCAGATCACCTTTCACGCTGGTCTGGCCGATCTGCACGTTCTGGCTTTTCGGAAACCTCCCCCGATCCCCTTCGAGGCCCCTATCGGTCCGTGCCCGTGCCCCCCCACGTATAAGCAATGCTCGGCCCTCCTCGGGAAAGCCTTGCAGCGGGCTCGTGCTGGCCAGACCGATGTTCTCGACTCTCTTCTGACTAAGGCCTACAAGTGTTGGGCCAACACTGCAGAGCTTGAACTCTGCTCGATCATGGGTATAGCACTCCCATACCGTGGGGCGAGGGGCAGGGGACCTGAAACGTGGTGGCGGCCCGTTCTGGGCCGTGATCGCGGGTCGGTCCGCTACCCCGAGCTCCACAGTATGCGATGGTTATCCTCGGTGTTCCAGGCTTTTGTGTCTTCGTATATGGAGTTTCTGGAGGACTCCCCTTCTTTGCTCAGCGAGCTCGACCGACGAGCTCGACTTCTGGCGCAGCCACCTGATTTCATCAAGCATCACCAAGGTGAGTTTTCGGATACGTTCCAGGTTGCCGCTGATGTTGGCACGCTTTGGCTGGCAGCTGCATGTGCGGCTGACGTTTCTTGTGCTGGACCTGCTCCAGGGCCTGTTCTCGACCCTGCTCTCGTTGATGATGCTCGTCTGGCTATTTCTCAGGCTTTGGCTAAGTGTAATGACAAGTATAAGCAGCAGTCTCGGAAAGACTGGGCGTCTTGGTTGAACGAAGGGATAAATCAAGGTGCCATGCGTGTCCACCAAGTCACCCGTGACCCTGCTGCGTGGCGTCCCACGTCCACCCTCAGCCGTTTCGGGAATATTGTTTCGGACCCGCAGGAGCTTTTGAGAGCTGAATCCAATCGATTTGGCTCCTTGTGGAATGCGTCCCCTTGCCCTCCCAGACACGTGACTAAAGTTTTGGATCCCCTTCCCCTTGCTAGCATTGATCAAATTCGAACCTTATCCAGGAGCTACTCTCGTCGTTCTGCCGTCGCGTTGGACGGCTTTCACATGCGCCACTATCAATACCTCTCCGACGAGGCCCTGGAGTGTTTCGCCCCCCTCTTGCATGTGATCGAAGTCAGCGCGATGCTTCCCCAGCAATTGAGAGCCTTCATCGTGGCCCTGATCCCCAAGAAGGTCCCTGGCTTCCGACCCATCGGTGTTTTCTCCTCTCCCTTTAGGCTTTGGGGAAAACTTCGCCGTCCCTGGGCCCTGGAGTGGGAAAGACAGAATGATCGGCCCTACTGGGCCGCGGGGAAGCATCGGTCCGCCACCGACATTGTGTGGCGCCAGAGTTTTCGCGCGGAGGCCAGCACTTCGGCTGGCCAGCATGCAGCTTCGATATTTTGGGACCTTTTGAAGTTCTATGAGCTGATCCCGCTGCACATCCTTGAGGCGAGGTGTCATCGGCTCAGCTTTCACCCGACTCTGATCGGGGTGTGTCTCGCCGCTTATCGATCGAGCAGGTATCTCGTTCTCAGTGGTGTCGTCGCTCCTGGGGTCTTCGCCGACACCGGGCTGGTCGCTGGGTGTTCTATGGCCACGACCCTCATTCGGGTCTTCGGTTTGGAGGCTTTCGACAGCCTCTCGCTCCCCCCCGCTGTCACCCTCGATGTGTACATCGATGACACCAGCCTCGACGGAGTTGGCAAGCTGGAGCCGTTGGTTGCTGACATGCGCTGCGCGGCCAGTCAGCTTGAGTTTGCGATTTCTCACTCCATGAAGGCTCACATTGCTCTTGACAAAGTTGGCATGGTTACCAGCAGTAAGGTTATATCCAGTAGGCTCCAGGAGGCCTTCGGAGATCTCGTGGGCCCCCCCCTCGAGTCGGCTGTCAATCTCGGTCATGACCATACTGCTGGTACCTCTAGGCGCGTCCGTGGACGCAATTCAAAGACTAAGGCCCGCCTGCTGTCTGCCACGCGCCGTGCGCGGAGGCTCGCCCGTCAGCGAGGAGTCATCGGCAGACGTGCAACTAAGGTTTTCTGCGCAGGTGCTCTCCCAGCACTGCAATACGGTGCTGACGTGCATGGCATGTCGGACGCCGAGCTGTTGCGAGTACGACGTCTAGCAGCTTCCACGATGAAGCCATCCTGCGGCGGCCGCTCTCTATGTATCCTCACTCGCGTTGAAGGCGATCCTGCCTGGTATGGGTCAGTCGCTCCTCTCCTCCACTACCATAGAGAGCTATGGCTGCTGCGCACGAGGATGACGGATTATACTCTTTCTTGGAGTCAGATCAGATTGGGTTGGGAAAGCGTTTGGAACAATCCCCCGCGTACCTGGAGATCTGTCAAAGGCCCTTTGGGGGCCATGTACTTATCTATTGCTAGATTGGGATGGACCATGAGTTCCCCATACACCCTGACCGACGACCGCGGAGTGGATATCCCTCTCCTCCTCATCTCTCCTGCCCTCCTCAAACGGCTTTGTAAGTCTGCGATTTTCAAAGCTCTTGAATGTGAGGCTGGTGACAAATATGGTCAGGGTTCTAGGCTTTGTTTTGACGTGCTGTGTACCTCTTTGAATTCGAAGAAGTACACTCCCAAGCAGAAGGGAATCATTAGAACGCTTTCGTGTCAAGGCTTTTGGCCTTTTAGTCGAGCCAAGGCCCTGGGATGCCAAGTTGAGGACAAGTGCCCTCTCTGTCAGGCCGAGGGCGACACGATGATCCACCGCCCCTGGTATTGCCCCTCTTGCGAGGCCGAGCGTTCTGAGCATATCAAGCCCCAGTTGTTGAGCCGCGTACGCCAG
Organism: Prorocentrum cordatum; assembly: GCA_963575745.1. NCBI lineage: Eukaryota > Dinophyceae > Prorocentrales > Prorocentraceae > Prorocentrum > Prorocentrum cordatum. Next base: position 317,118 of record CAUYUJ010001414.1, read on the forward strand.
GAGCTTGAGGCTGGCGTCAACCCTGGTTTTAAGGTGCTTTGTGAAACTGGGCTCTTCACTCACCCTTCCTCTGAGGCTCCCCTCCCTCAGTCGGCCCAGGAATCTCAGGACTCGGTTGTTTATGAGTATTTTCCTGATGCTTTTGAGGAGGCTGGTCTGCCTCTTCCTCCTGAGGGGCGAAGGGAGTTTCGGGGCAAAGTTTTCCTGGATGGATCGTGTTTTAGGCACCCCGTGCGTGAACTTTCCCGCTCTGGATGGGGCGCGGTCTGGCTGAATGACCAAGGTCAGATTCTCGTCCGCACTTATGGCACAGTCTGTAATGTATATCCTCAGACGAGTGTGGCAGCTGAATTCGTCGCTCCTGCTGCCGCCTCGTGCCTGATTGAACACTCGGCTGAATTTCTGTCTGACTGTAAGGCGGTGGTCGACCATTTTGCCCTGCCCTCAGACCAGCAGCTCTCGCCTGCCAGGCCTTACAGTGGTCTAGTCATGCAGTGCCTGGCGAATGCTGACGGCAAACTCGAGGGTGTCTCCAAAGTGAAGGCGCACCTCACAGAAGATCCCAGCCTCCCCTGGGAAGAGATTTTCAACATTCGTGGCAACAACTTTGCTGATGAGGCGGCGAAGGCAGGAGCGAACCTTCACCAGCCTCTTGATGATAGCCTCAATGACAGTCTGTCCTTTTTGGTCTCTGTTTCCAAGGCTGTCGCCAACCTTGCCGCCCATCTCCTGGATCTTTGGCCCAGGACCAACCTGGACGGGGTCTCTTGGGAGCGCCCTCTGGCTCCTGGTCCTCCCAGGGTTCAGGGTCCTGGTCACTCCTGGGGTTGGGCTGGCAAATTCTGGCAATGCAACGAGTGCCTCAAGTGCTCTCGTTCTCTCTCGAGACCTCCGCCTGGGAGGTGCTCTCAGCAGCTTAAGGTTTCGCCCCAGTCTCTGAGAGATTTGGGCCACCGCTGCATCATTGTCGACTGCAGCGATGGAAGTTTTGTGGCTTTCTGCCAGCTGTGTTTCTTCTACACATGTGGAGGGCAGCTTCGCGGGTTGGGGGACCCCTGTCCAGCGAATCCCTCCCACCCTCTGGTCGCGCGAGGACACGCGGACAAGCTTTGGTCCGCCCACAAATCCCGCAGAAGAGATCTTCGGTCCAAACTCAGCAGAGGGCTCCATCCGAAACGGAATGGGGTCACAGTTGATTTGGACGGCATTGGAGTTTTATAACAATAATCTCTCTAATGCACTTTTCCCGCACTGCGGGTCTTTGATCGTGGATGTCAACTCCTCCTCCTCCCTCCTCCTCCTCCGCCTCCTCCTCCTCCTCCTCCTCCTCCCTCATCTCCTCCTCCCTCATCTCCTCCTCCTCCGCCTCCCTCCTCCTCCTCCGCCGCCTCCTCCTCCTCCTCCTCCTCCTCCTCCTCCTCCTCCTCCTCCTCCTCCTCCCAATCCTCCTCCTCCTCCTCCTCCTCCTCCTCCTTCTCCTCCTCCTCCGCCCCGCCGGAGGTACTCGCCCTCGGGACCCTGGTCGTCTACGGCATCTTCAGCATCACGCTGCGCGTCATGGGGGGCTGAGAGGGCTGCAACGGTGGAGAAGAGACAGCGGGACATGTTCGAGGCGGGAGGAGGGAGGAAGGAGGAGGAGGAGGAGACGAGGGGGGAGGAGGGAGGAAGGGAGGGAGGAGGATCCTCCTTGCCCGTGGCGCCGACGTGCAGATCCCTCAGCTTCGCCATCAGCTTCTCGTTCCTCTCTCGGAGTTGGAGCCGCCTCTCCGCGGCCCGCCCGGCCCGAGGGTGGCCGCGCGCCCGGCGCGGGGCGCCAAGGGCCCCTCGCGGTGGCCTTATGATTTCAAGGGGCCAGCCCGCCCCGCTCGCCCTCCCCGCTCCTCTCCCCTCCCTCCCTCCCTCCCTCCCTCCCTCCCTCCCCCTCTCCCCTGTCTGCCCTCCCTCTCTGCCGCCCCCCCCCCCGCTCCTGGGGCTCCTGCCTCCTCCCCCTCGCCGCTCCGCCGTCGCCGCCGCCGCCGCCGTCGCCGTCGCCGTCGCCGTCGCCGCCGCCGCCGCCGTCGTCGCGGGCCCGCCCCCGCCCATCCCCGCCCTCTCCTCCTGCCGCGCGTGCTCCGGCGTCCCGAGGGTGGCGGAGGCATGGCATCGCTTGGACGTGTGCATTTTTCCTTCGGCGAGGACCGTCGAGGAGCATTTGGCGAAAAAGCCACGCACGAAACCGAACAATAACACAGGGAATGGACGTCCGAGCGATGGCCAGGAGGTGGATAGACCTCCTGCCCTGACGCGTCGATTAGCGAAGTGGCCGCTTTCGGTTGGCGAGGGAGCGCCGCGGCTGTCATTGTTGCGGGTCCATTGTCGTCGGTTTCGGCCCCAGGTCGTTTTCATCGAAGGGAGGTTTGCGAAAGGGAGGTCTGTCCACCGCCGAGGGCCGAGGGTGGTCCCAGGCAGGTCCTTTCCCCCTTTCGGTCGGCGGCGCGGGCGCGCGCGACGGGGCGCGGCACTGGCCGTGCAGGCCGTCGGGGCTCCCATGCTGTTGCTCTGCCTGCGAGCGGCCCACGCCGGTGCCGACGCCGATGCTGACGCAAACGCCGACGACGACGCCGACGACGCCGACGCCGACGCCGACGCCGACGACGACGACGACGACGACGACGGCGACGGCGACGGCGACGGCGACGGCGACGGCGACGCTGGCGGCCTCCGCCCTCGGCTCCTGGTTCACCGGCCTGAAGCACATGCCTATACCTTTGCTTGGCGCCGCCCCCTCTCTATTTGCCAGTCTTGGGGCTTCTCCTCCAGTTTCCCCGAGGGCGCATCCCCGAGGTCCTCGTCGCTTCTTGGCTCGTCGATCTCGGGGATGGGTTAGGAGGGGAAAAAACACACAGACACAATTAATCGTCGGTTCCCCAGAAAATATGGGAAATATGGAAGTGGGGGGGAAGACAGAAACCCGGAAAATATGGGAAAATATGGGGGATTTGGTTACTTGTGCACATTTATTTGTGTGTCCCAGTTCCCCTTCAGGATGGGGATCGGCTCGATGATGCTTGCCTGCACCTCCCGAGGCTGCGGCCCTCCCGCCGCCGCCTCGCAGGCGCAGCCTCCTCCCGGCTCGTCCTCCCCGCGCCTGCGCACGGCGCGGGAGGTGGCCTGCCCGCGCCGCGCGGGGAGGGGGAAGTGGCTGCGCACCGAAAGGCCCAGCGATCGGCTCCTCCATCCCCCCCTCGTCCTTCCCTCCCTCTCCCTCCGTCCCTCCCTCTCCCGGGTCGCCCTCCGCCCTCCCTGCCCCCCTCGTGCTTCCCCCCCTCGTCTTTCTCTCCAGCTCCCTCCGTCCCTCCCTCTCCCGGGTCGCCCTCCGCCCTCCCGGTTGCTCCCTGGTCCCTCCCTGCCTTCCTTCCTTCCTCTTGCCTGCCCCTGCGACCCCTGTCTTCTCCCGGTGCTCCGCTCCTCCCTTCCTCCTAATCTCAAAAGGGGAAGTAACACACAGACACAATTAATCTTCGATTCCCTAGAAAATATGGGAAAATATGGGAAGTGGGGGGGAAGACAAAAACCCAGAACATACTGGAAAATATGGGGTATACGTTGATTTGTGTGTGTTTATTTGTGTGTCCCAGGGCCCCTTCATAATCATCGTCGTCCTCATCCATCCTCCTTCTCTAGAAACTCTTCCTCGTCACACCACCAGACGTGCCCGCAGGTCGGACAGGGCGTATCGCATTCGCTGCTTCCACGAGATGTGATGTCTGACCCTCGGGAGTCCAGACTGCTGGACGAATTGAGGGCAGGCCGTTCTCAAGCTGTGGTTCTCATCTCAGCGACACGCGCACTCGCATCTGAATCCCCCAACACGGGTGGTGGTGATACTGTTTTCAGGAACTGTGTATTTCGCTTCCGTGTTGCGCTGATTCGCCCACCGACCCGCCGAACATCCGCCCGCGACCCATCCACACTGCTTTGGTAATTAGCAACATCGGCGCCTACGGCGGGCTCGTGGCGCAGTTTTTCAAGATCCGGATCGGTGCCTGCGGAGGAGGAGGAGGAGGAGGAGGAGGAGGAGGAGGAGGAGGAGGAGCTGGAAGGGGAGGAGGAAGAGGAGGAGGAGGAGGAAGAGGAGGAGGAGAAGGAGGAGGAGGAGGAGGAGCAGGAGGGGTGGGTCTTGTTCCGGCCGGAGCCGGGCGCAGGGATCCGATCTCGATGCGGTTCGTGGCGGTTCGTGTGCGATCCAACCCGCTTCCGATCCGAGCCGATGTCGCGATGCAGTCGTCCCGAGGGCGCGAAGAGATTGAGACATTGCCAAATATCGGAGCGTGAATTACCTACCCCGCTTTCGCTTCCAGGCAAAACCAAGTCATACCACGCGCCTCCTCGTCAAGCGGCCTGACCAGTACAGGCCGTAGTTTGGCATCGTTTGGTATCTCTTGGAAGCGAGGGTGGTCAAAAGCGAGGTAGGTTTGTTTCCCCCTTAAAATAGCACCACCAGAGCCCCAGACTTATTAAGTCGCGCCTGCCCATATACAGGAGGACTAGGAGGAGGAGGGAGAGCAGAAAGGCCAGAGGCCTTTTTGGGATGCCTCTCGGAGTCTCTTCGGACGTCTCTTGATATCCTCTTCGAGGCCTCTTGGTGCGTCTTGGGGGTCTCTTGGCGGTCGCGGGGCCCTGTTGGGAGCGTCTTGGATGGCTCGGGGAAGCCTCTTAGGGCCTCTTGGGGGTCTCGTGGGAGCCTCTTGGGGACCTCTTCGGGGGGCCTCTCGCGGCCTCCTGAGCGCCTCTTCGGACCCTATCGGGGGACACTTGATCGCCTCGGAGGTCATCTTGATACCATCTTGGGGGCGTTCGATCGAAGAAGGGGGCGTACTTTCTCAGGGGCCCAATCCTCAGTACAATCGGTAACACCAATGATTTTGGCCTTCTCGCTGAGGCCGTCTTGGACGCTCCAACTAACTCTCCGTCCAGATACAGGGGGAGGGGGTAATGAGGGGGAGGGGTAAACCCCTCCCCGAAGGGGAGGAAAGGGGGTTGGAAGAGCAAACGTTCTAAACCACTCACGTCCTAAAGGGCTGGTGGGATTGAGACGCCAGGTTCCCCAGACCTGCGACGCCATGGGTTCTTCCAGCCTCTGGTGTTGTGTCCCCGTTTTGAAGAGTCAGTGTCCCGCGTTCCTCTCCTCTCCTTTCCTCCTCCCCTCCTCTCTGCATCATCATCATCATCATCATCATCATCATCATCATCATCATCATCATGATCACCATCAACAGCAGCACCATCAACCATCAGCACCAGCATCGTCAACAGCACCATCGACATTATGCTTATCATGTGCCATTATCATCATCACCATCATCACCATCACCTTCAACTTCCCCGGTATCCATCATCACCATCACCATCGCCAGCATCCTCATCATCATCCTCACCATCATCCTCGCCATCGTCATCGTCATCGTCCTCCTACTCCTCCTTCTCATTAGCATCAACATCAGCATCAACATCAGTAGTATCATCATCAGTATCATCATAACCATCACCAGGACCATGATCATCCTCATCCTCCTCATCATCATCACCACTACCATCGTCGTTATCATCATCAGCATAATCATCATCATCATCAGCATCATCATCATCACAGCAATCAGCATCACCATCATCACCATCATCAGCATCATCATCATCATCGTCATCATTGTCATCGTCATCGATTTCATCATCATCGCCATCATCTTCGTCACACCCCTCACACGGTTCGTGGCCCCATTGGGAGGGAGCTCCACGAAGGCCCAAGTGGAAGGGTTCGTTTGGCGGCCCCACCCCATTTCGGCACACTTCTCACACTTTTTGTGGCCCCATGGGGAGCTCCACCAAAGGCCCCAGTGGCAGGGTTCGCACGGCGGCCTTCCCGACAGCTGCATTCATAATGCGGTACCCACAATTGAATATGGTTGGGCCCTTTGCCGGGATACTTGGACAGTCCCGAGGCCTGGTAAGGGCCCCAGAAAGCCGGAAACAGCCAATCACTTCGCTCCATGCTTTCTTCACGAGTCGAGGGGATGTGAAAAAGCACCCCCCTCGCGCTGGCCACTTGTGCGCGACGCCGAGGGAAGCCCATTTCGACGATGCTATAGGGCGCGTGTTGTGTACTACTCGGCGTAACTCAGGAGGGAAAACGGCACACAGACACAATGAATCGTCGATCCCCCAAAAGACGTAGGAACATATGGGAAGTGGGGGGGAAGACGAACACCCAGAAGGTGTGGACAAAATAGGGGGAGCCTGAGCTTTGTGTGTATTTCTTTGTGTGTCCTTGGGCCCCATGCAGTAACGGCCGTGTCCAGGCCTGGCCGACGCCCCCGCTCACGCCGCGGCAGCGCCGCCAGCCCCCCCTGGCGCGCCGGCCGGGCCCGCCCCGCCAGGCGTTCCGACAGCCTGGAGCACAGCCCCCTCCCTAGAGGGCTGGCATCCCCTGACCCAGACCCCCTCGCGTCGTGGACAAATCGCGACGCGAAGTAATCACCAGGCCCCGCGGGGCCGTCAAGAAACGACTCGGAATGAAGAACCGGTCCCAGGGAAGAGGTCCAGACTTCTCGGGGTCGACGTCGTGAAACAATCATGTCGTCGCGGGTCTGGGGAGATCCTGGCGCTGCATTGTTGTTGCTTCACGATCAGCGTTTTGTCGCTCAGTGCCAGGCCCAGGGACCCTCGCAAATCGATCCGGCGTGAAAAATGCCACAGGAAGGTGGGGTCCAGACTTCCGGGTGTTTTTTACGACGTTTTTCTACGGCGAGGTCGGATCTCAGGGTCGCCTTATCCCAATACCGATATTTGAAGGATTCCATCAGGCAGTGAGGGCGCATCCCTAAGATTGCCTTCGCCTCTAGGCTTGTCAGTGCTAGGCCTCGGGATGATCCCAGATTTGCGACGACCCGATTTGTCCCACAACGGGCCCCCCAGAAGTCTCACCCGTCCCCCGGGACCGGTCTGCCATCCCGAGCCGTTCCGTGACGGCCCCGGAGCCCCTGGGAGGCCGAAGTCGGCGCAGGCCGCCGACCCGGCTGCTGCCCAAAACGCTGGAGCTGCAGACCCCCCCGACGGCATGACTGAGCCACGACGTCGACCCCCAGAGAAGCTGGACCTCCTCCCCGGGACCTTGGCATCGCTCGGACGTGTGCATTGTTCTTTCGGCGAGGACCATCGAGGAGCATCCTTGATCATTTGGCGAAAAAACCACGCACGAAACCACAAAAAAACACAGGGAATGGACGTCCGAGCGGTGGCCAGGGACCCGTTTGTCATCATGAGTCGCCCCGTTGATGGCCCCCGCGGGGGCCCCCCGCGGGGGCCGAGCGCAGCGACAGCCCTCCCGCCGCGCTGTCCTCCACGGCCCCCGCGGGGCCCCGTGGGGGGCTCCCCGCGGGGGCCGAGCGCAGCGACAGCCCTCCCGCCGCGCTGTGTCCTCCACGGCGCGAGAGCCGCCGCGGCCCGGCCCCCCGCGGCCGGCCGCGCGGGGGCCGCGCACCGCCGGGGCCGGGATGCGGCTGCGGCTGCGCGTGCGCCGCTCGCCCTCGTCGGCGCGCGTCCCCCGGGGGGTCAGGGATCGACTAGACGTGAGAGTGACCTTTCGCCGGAGTGACCTCTGGTTTGGGGGCGGAAAAGAGGGGGGTGATGACTAGGGGGGGGGTGGATATCATGGCGGGGGCCATGATTTTTCCCCAGATCTCACGGCGCATCTTCTTATTTCATTACGTCCCTGGACCCCCCGCTGGGCCGCGCACATGCCGCCGCTCATGATTTGCACCCCCCCCTCTTGGACAAACCCCTTCTTGGCCGCTCCCGACTGGTGCGGGCACAGATGAGTCCCCAGATAGCTGAAACGAAGCAGTAGCAGCTGGTTGCGCGACCAGGTTTGGCCCCCCGCGGCCCCCGAAAAGCCGCGCACCAAAGGTCACTTTTACCCAGGGTCACTCTTGCGTATAGCCGAAGGGATTGCCCAGGCCGTGGCCAGGCCTGGAGGGCCCTCTCACGGGCCGGACCGAAAGGGGGAGGGGGATGGGGCAGGGGGGGGTCACGAAATCTGCTGCGTGCAGCTGGTGTCGGCCCCGCCGCGTCAGGGAGTGCCCAGGCCGTGGCCAGACCTGGAGGGCCTCCCTCGGGCCGGACCGAAAGGGTGGGGAGGGGGAGGGGGCAAGGGGGGGGCGGTCACGAAGTCTGCTGCGTGCAGCTGGTGTCGGCCCCGCCGCCGAGCCCAGTCCTCGATGCGTGGGCGCCTCCCGTCGCCAGGAGGCGCTGGGAAGATCAGCTACGTGAGCTGATTCTCTACCCTACCATTTGCTATCCCCCCCTTTCGTTCCCCTGGGCGACCCGTTCTCCTCCTTCTCCTTCTCCTCCTCCTCCTCATCCTCCTCCTCCTCCTCCTCCTCCTCCTCCTCGCTCCTCCTCCTCCTCCTCCTCCTCCTCCTCCTCCTCCTCCTCCTCCTCCTCCCTCCCTCCCTCCCTCCCTCCTTCCTTCCTTCCCTCCCTCCTCCTCCCTCCTTCCTCCTCCTCCATCTCCTCCTCCCCCTCCCCCTCCCCCCCTCTTCCTCCGCACCCCCCTGGTCAGGGAATGCCTCGGTATCGTTTAACCAATCTCCATCCCCATCCCCATCCCCTTCGAGACCCCCACCAATTTACCTCCCCAGTTGGGGATATAGACCCCTCGAAACCCGCAGGGAATGACCTACATCCCCATCTAGGGGGGTAAATCGGCCAGTGGGGCTCAGGCCACGCTGCTGGGGATGGGGATCGGCTAAACGATACTCGGTGCCCAGACCGTGCCCAGACCTCCTCGCGCGCTGGCAAAAATCACGACTGCAGGTTTTACGCTATGTCCGGGTTGGACGCGGGGGTCAGCCAGAGCGCCGGATCTTGCAGGATCCTGCAGGGCCAGGTTCGCATTTTCTCGGGCTTGGGCGCAGGAGCTTCCAGGATCTTGCAGGATCCTCCGCATTGACCCGGGTTTGGGTGCAGGATCTTGCAGGATTTTGCAAGGCCTGATTGACCCGGGTCTGGATTGGCCCGGGTCAGCAGATCCCTGATCAGTGAGTGCCCAGACCATGCCCAGACCCCCTGGCGCGCTGACAAAATCACGACAGGAGGGTATGCGTCATAGTTTCTGTTTGTGAGCGGGGGGCAGCCAGGGCGCCGGATCTTGCAGGATCCTGCAGAGCCAGGGGTGCATTGACCCAGGGTTGGGTGCAGGATCCGGCAGGATCCGGCAGGATCCTGCAAAGCCTGACTCACCGGGGTTTGGATTGACCCGGGGCAGTAGAAGCCCTATTGAGGTGAATACACATAAAAAGAGGCCAATCTAGATTTCCATGGAAATGCTCGAGGCCTCCTAGATGGGGTCGCAGGATCGCGCTGCATCGGCGATTCATCGGCGATGCATCGGCGATGCATCGGCAACGCATCGGGGATGCACCCGCAACGTATCGGCGACGTCGGCGATTCATCGGCGACGTCGGCGTTGGGAAACACGGGCTCCATCCACATCGAGCTGCATCGTCGCCGCATCGGCGATGCGGCGCGATCCTCCGACCCCATGTACTCCGACCCCATCTAGGAGGTCTAGAATGTGCGTCACCCCCGCGAGCCTCGGGCCGCTGGGGGACACCTCGAGGCAGTCGGCGTGGGTGGAGCGACAGCAGCAGAAGTCAGGCGCCCTTGCAGCGAGGGCAGGGCAGAAAGCCTGCTGTGCGAAGCGCTCGGACGTGTGCAGTTCTTCTTCGGCGAGGACCAGCGATCGAAGAACAAAAAACGCCGTAAACATTATCTTTTGGCGCTCCGCGCGGCTTTCTTTCATCCGCGCTGAGGCGCCCTGGCAGCGCCTCTGGCGCCGCCCCTGGCGCGCTCCGCGCGCCAGGGAGCGGAGCCCAGCGCAGATCCTAGAATTCCGTTCGGAGCGCCCAACGGTTTATGTTTATGGCGGCGTTTTTTTTCCAATCGAGGATCTTGGATCATCTTGCGATACAGCAGACGCACGAGATTGAAGCATGCACGTGGTGATAGTCGTCCGAGCGGTGGCGAGCCCCCTCGAGCGAAACTGGCCGAGGGCCGCCGGTGCCGCGGCACCCGCGGCCGCGCCGGCGCCCGCGGCGTGGTGGTGGCGGTGCCCGCGGCGCTGCGAGGCGGCCGCGCGGACGGGGCGCTTCGAGGCAGCAACAAGTAGGGGGAGGAGGAGGAGGAGGAGGAGGAGGAGCAGGAGGAGGAGGGAGGAAGAGGAGAGGAGAAGGAGGAGAAGAGGAGGAGGAGGAGGAGGAGGAGGAGGAGAAGAAGAAGGAGGAGGGAGGAGGGGAGGAGTGGAGGAGGAGGAGGAGGAGGAGGAGGAGGAGGAGGAGGAGGAGGAGGAGGAGGAGGAGAGCACACGAGCGACGTATAACAACGGGGTCGTCTGCGCCGACATTGGCGCGTAAGCTGTCCACGTAAGGTCGCGAGTACGCGCCCTGGTTGCCGATGTAGCGTGCCAACGAGTATCAATGTCACGCCGCCGCGGAGGCCCGCAGGGCCCCATCGGCGTGTTATTCCCTCGTTGCTCGCCCAGACAACGCACATCGACAGTAACACGCCGATGGGACCCTGGGCCCCCCCGCGGCGGCGTGACATTGGCACTCGTTCGCCTCCCCGAACAAGCGCCTGGTAGTCGATGGCGCGCTCAGGTTTCGCGTCGACCTGGCGTCGAGTGGCGTCTGATCGCAAAGTGCCAACAAGGCGGTATGGGGAGGCCCCCGAGAGGTGCCGCAGAGGGAGGCTTGTGGCTGCTTTCGGCTTCCATTCGCAAAAAACCTCTCGGGATGAAGAGCTGTCCCTGGGGAGAGGAGTTGGAATTCCGAGGGGCCCGTATTGAAACAATTAAGACATCGGATATGTTTGGGTACGGCAGGTTCCCGTCGAGTCGACCGGCGGTGACCCCGCTGCCGGCGTTCAAGGTAGCACGCCGCCGGCTACCCAGGATCGGTGGATGTTGAGCGATCTGGCGTTTCGAAAAGGGCCGATCGTTCAAGTCAGGAGGGGAAAAAGCACACAGACACAATTAATCGTCGATTCCCAAGAAAATATAGGAAAATATGGGAAGTGTCTATTCACTTGTGTGTCGCAGGGCCCTTCATCAAGGTGGAACGATCCCCGCGGTGTCAGCATCCAACGCCGGAGCCAGCACCTTGGCCTCGCTCGGACGCGTGCAGTGGTGTTCTCGGCGAGGCCGGCGCCGGGACGCCCAGACCATCCCGAGAGCACCAGGCACGCGCGCGAAGCCACACAGTGCACTGAGCGTGGTGATCGGCGCGGGCTCCAAAACCCTCTCCTCCTCCCTCTCCTCCTCCTCCTCCTCCTCCTCCTCCTCCTCCTCCTCCTCCTCCTCCTACGTTTCTACGTTTCTACGTTTCTCGCTATGCAGCGTCTTGTCGCGCGCCCCGCGGGCGCGGAGCGCTCTGCAGCGGCCCTCCAGGGCCGTGCGGGCACTCAGACAGCGGCCCCGGGAACCCGACCCCGAGGAAAGCAGGGAGCCAGGGACCAAATAATCACAGAGAAGGGAGAAGGGGGGCCGGGTTTCAGCAAAACTAAAAAGATGAGGGCCCGTCTGGGCCCTCAGCGGGCGCCGCGCTCGCCCGTGCCAGCTCAGCCAGCTCGGCGCGCAGCCAGGCCTTCGGCCTCTTTGTGGGCGGTCGGCCTCTTGTGTGGCGGCTGGGCTCCCTTCGGCGCCTCGCGCTGAGCCCAGCCGCCAGATCATCAGATGGATGGCCGCCTTCTCTGCGGCGGCCCCCACCCTTCGGCGCTTAGCGCTGTGGAGGCCCGCCGAGCCTCTCTTGGACTCCGGCGGCTCTGCAGCAATCTCCTCGCCTGCCACGCGAGGGCGGTGGGGAGACACCCTTCGGCGCCAGGCGCTGTGTCTCCCTCACCGCGGGGCAGGCTGCCCCTTCTGGTCGAGTACTCCATGGCTTGTAATTCTCCATGGTGACTGACGCTGTATACTTCCAGTGCTGCCTGACGTTGCAGAGCTGCTCCATGTAGAGCTTGCGCTTGTAGGGCTCCATGTAGAGCTGCGGTGCTGCCGTCGTCAGTCATGACCCCCCTGCTTTTGAGGTGCAGGGGGGTGCTGATCACGGATGTTGTAGATGTCGATGTATGGGGGCTGAGTGCAAGATGTGGAGCGAGTTGGACGGTCGTTGGGGGTCGGTTCGTTGCTGGTGTTGTGTTGGTTGTGGGCTCCCAAGGCCTCCATGCACCGACTTCAAGTGGGGGTCCTTACTGTCCCACCTCGTCCCGCTATGGCTAGGGGTCACAGTGCCCTCGGTGGGGGCGAACCCCAGGCCTGGTACTTGTTATCGTCGGAGTGGGGTGTCTCGGCTGTCCAGCTTCGCCCTCGGGCGATCGGGTAGCTCCTCCTTCTCCATGGGAATGGTGGGGGTGGCGAGCTAGGGCGGACCGCGGGGGCGCAGGTAGTGGCCGTCCTACCCCCCCCCCTGCCCCTCACCATCCCCGCTGGCGGGCGCGGGAAGTACTCGTCCTTCCCCCCCAGCCCTTCGAGCCCGTCTCGAAGTTTGATCCTCACCAGGACAGCGTTGACTTGGCAGGAGTTGTGTGGGGTCGTGCTGGGTATGCTGTCGATGTCGGTCGGTGGTACGCTGGCGGCCAATGGGCCGCCCGCTGCCAGCCAGCTGGCGCCATCCAAATTGTAGATATCCAGTCGCCGCCGGGGTACACAACAAAACGTGGCGACTTGTGCCTGGGGTGTTCCCTCGCATTCGGGGCTTCCCCAGGACTTGCGTTCTAACCATAGCAAAACTTGGCGACGCTGCCTGAGGTCTTCCCACGCATTCGGGGCTTCCTCAGGACTTAAGCAGCACACCGTAATGCCTTGTCCAGGGCGCAAGCTAATCATAGAAATAAATGCCAATGTTCGGAAAGTCGCTAAATCCAGAAAGTGCTCGAGGGGGGGGCACGCTCCGTCGCCATTGAGGGATCGTGCCCACCCGTATGGGCGCTACGGGTCCCCCCCCCCTCGAGTGTGGCACGCAATCGTTGTCCAGGTCGCAGCCGTGCCAGTAACCCAGTAGCAACGGGGTATTGGGCCATGCAGTAGGTGCGCTGATGCTGACACGTCTGCTGCCAATCTGAAATACTCTGTATACAATATTGTAATGCCAGCTGCCCTCAAATCTGTAGCAGGCCGGTGGCCTGCGCCAAACTGCAGACCAATGTTCCCTTCAGGGGCTGAAGTATATAATACAGAACGCTTGACTCGACTAACTGCACCAAATAATGTAGTGCCGCTGCAGTGCCAGCTGCTAGCGCCGATGGTTGCCCCATGCCCTGTGACAGTCATGGCCGAGCTGCTCTGGCTCAATGTAGTAATCCAAGGGGGCGTAGAACCTGTGGTAGCATTCATCCGTTTCGGCCCACATTGCCTCTTCGTCAGCAAGCTGCCCCCAGTGGGCTGCGAAAGCGGTAGCCATTGCCTTGCACAGCCTTGATGGATACTCTTTGAGGGGGGCGGTCCTCCAGCCGCCTTGGCCGTCTCGTCCGTAAGCTCTGGCATGTCCCGTATGTCGGCATAGCTGTCCCCCAGGTACCGCCCTTAGCTCCTGTGCGAGTTCACCGAGGTGTGCCGCCATCAGACATGTTGGTTTTCTCGCAGCCTGCCCAAACTGGCACTGGTCTATGTAGTGAAGTTCGACGCCCGTCTGCTCCAGGAGCCAGAGTGTCTCTGCTCGCTGCCAGCTGCTAGGCGCTTGAGGGCACCAGGTGGCTGGGGCGGGATGCTCGAGTACGGCTGAAACGTTGTACTGCAGGCCCGTGGTGATGAGTAGTAAAGCTGTCCTGTATAGCTCGTTGGCTAGTGCGATCTGTTGATGCTCCGCTTGACTAGCTGCTTGTATGCCCCAGGGGGATTCATGTGTACGTAGTGGTCGTGGTGCATTCCCCTCGGCGGCATGCCAGCGCGATGAGCACCACGTCTCGCAGGGCGGGCCCGCCACAATACCAAATATTTTGCCCTGTCGTATCGCTGCGCACCAAAACTCGACGACGTCTGGCTTCGTCAGGTCTCCTTTGTCGGGGTCTATCTGCACGTCGATCGATAGTACTACCAAGTTACATTCCCGAATGTTCATCGCGAAATGGCACTGGAAATCCTCGATTCGACGTCTGCCCGAGAAAAGGTGCAGCAAGAACATAGCCGTAGTAATCATGGGCCTGCACGGTGAGAATACGTTTGCAGGTGGTGTCGCTGTTTGGACGTCCGCTGCTGCAGGCGGGGCCGGCGAGAGTTGGAGCTGATGCTGCTCTATGTAGTCGGCCAGCTTGAGCTGTATGACCTGTTGGGCGGGCACCAGCGCCTTTGTAGCTCCATGCCCCATTGCCTTCCTCGCCGCCACAGCTTCTCGTTCTTCTTCTCGGCGTTCGGCTCCCTCCTGCAAATCCATTGGGACTTCGATTGCTTGGAGGACCGCCAGGCATTTGGGGCACCTTCTCAGGTGCTTGAGTATGCGCGATCTCGTTATGAAGTTCTTCCCGCACCCAGGGCAGGTAGTCGAACGGGCAAGCAATTCGGGAAGGTCGTAGCCGATGTGTTCCATGGTGCGATGGCGCTTCCATGCTCCCCGAGTTTTTAATATCTTGCCACACTCATAGCATATGTTGCCACAGTGCTGTGCAGGCGGCAGCCCCTCGAAGTTGGGCGTGGTCATTCCAAACTCTTGCGCTAGACGGTGTAGCTGCCTTTGCCATACTCGATGACGGTATATGTCGTGCTGCCATGCTTTGTACCTGAGCCACGCACGGGTGATCGTGGCTTGTGCGGCTCGCGCATGCTGTGTGCGTAGCCATCGTATCAAGCCCCTGATGTCGCTGCCAATGTCCTCGTCGTCTAGTAGGAAACTTCTTATCCAGTCCAGATCTTCGACGATAGGAGCATTCCAGGCCTTCTCATCCTCCCAAAGTTCGTCGATGAGGCGGTGGAGGAAGGGCGCGTCTGCATGCGCCATTCTGGCCAAGTACATCAGGCGCCGTCGGCGCAGGTACATATGGATCGGTACTTCGTCACACATCAAGTATATTTCGTCATCCAAGGTATGTACATGTCCCGCGCTGTGTCGCTGTTGTCTTGCGGCGGCCCGCGGGCTCGCCATGTGTCTGCTCTGCAGCATCTGCTTCTGCTGTACTGTAAGTGGTCCCCATACTTCGCAGTCGTAGGTCAGCTTGCTTTGCGCCAGTGCCGTGAGATACAACAGCTTGGCCTTGAGGTCGATGTGTGGCAGGCGGAAGATGGACTTCTTCAAGGGGCCCTCTGCGGATCTGTGGTCTATGATGCGTCTCATAAGGTTCGGCCCCTCCCCGCCATCACTTGTCGCAATATTGCCCAATGTGAGTCCCTGGGTCGTGACCTCCGCCGTTGTAACTTCAGTGCTGGTTGGCGGCTGACCATCCTCGCGCAGCAGCGTGATGGGATTTGTCTTGAAAATCTTCGCCTTGATATGCTGTTTGGCGTGCCCATCAATATGCAGCAACGCTTTGGTCTTCTTGGGGTGTAGGTCATGCCCAAAGATCTTGAGTCTCCTTGCAATGATGGACAATATGTCGAAGATGCTGCTCTCGATTTTCGTGTTGTCGTTAAGTACGCACAGGAATGTCGCGTCGTCCATGAAGGATACTTCTGGCAGGGTCCCCTCCAGCCCTTGGAGCTGGCCTGACGTGGCAATGGCTTGTTCGCCCGCCGGTGGTAGTCGTAGTAAGTACCCTCCTGAATGTAGCTTCTGCTCCAGCGGGCCCAGGGCGTGCGCGAAGCTGATGTTGAAGATGAGGTCGGCCAGGCCGTTGCCTGGGCGTGTGCCCTTGCGGCTCTCCGCGCAAAGCTCCTCTCCCCGCACTTGGAAGAATGTCGTGTCGTGTGCTTCTTCTAGCTGGAATCGCAGGTTCTCGTCTACATCGTTGAGTGCTAAGTAGCCTGGTGACGCGATCAGCTGCTGGATGGCCGGCATGAGCCATTCGGGTGGGGCGCCTCCTGCCATCACCTTTAGGGGCCAAGGCTTCTCCCCTTCCCGTCCCAGCACAAATTCTCGAATAACCGAATAAAAGGCCTGTCGTAGATCCAACAGGACGCCGACTGCGCTGAGACGTCTCCGCCTGCAGATCCTGAAGAACGCTTTGATCGTATGGGTGGAGTACGCGCCTGACTTCTTCGGGATTCCGCCATGCTGGGTGACTCAGCAGGCTGCCGCAGACCCTCAACGTAGTTGCGCGGAGCCACTTGTGGTAGTGCTTGGCCACGGTGTTGTTGAGGAGGATCGACCTGTAATATTCCAGGAGGGCCCTCGTGCCGCTACCCTTGTACAGCTTCACTGCAACACCTGCTTTAAATTGGATCGGTTCTCGGCCTCGCAGTATCGTCTTCAAGACGACTGGGTACCAGTGGCGGGCCGTCTCCTCGGGTGCGAGTTTGAGGATGTCGTCCAAATTGCCGTCGGGTCCTCCTGCTCGGCCCTTCTTGCCGTCCGCAAAGCTCTCCACCAGATCGTTGAGTGTCATGTGCAGGTGCTGTGAAACCTCGTCGGGTGGCGATCTGTGGGTACGGCTGACATTGTAGCGGTCCGCAAGGTCGTACCTGTCCCTGATGTCGGCTGACTCGATCTTGGCGAAGTGCTGCAGGGTGGCGCGGCTGATCTCGCCCTGGCTGCCCATGACGGTGCCGTCGGGCTGCTGCGTAGTGGGCAGCGCGCTAACATATTTTGGTTTGCGGCCGCCATGGATCAGAATCTTCTTTGTCAGCTGCCAGTCGGTCCTGGCGTCTCCTGCTGTTCTGCGATCCGCCAATTTGCTGCCAAGCTCGTGAAAGTACTGGTTGCGGTCGGTACTCAGCTGGTGTCTGAACCTGTCCTTGGTGTGGGCGATGAAGAGCCTCGCAGCGTCATGCGCGATGCCGAGGCAGTCGGCGGTGTGGCTGAGCTGGCACGCTCCAGCAAGGGCTGCCACAGAGCAATACCAGCTATCTTCCACACGGGCATAGACAGGCGCCTCGTGGCAGAGCCTCTTGCGGAAAACTTCTAGAGGTGCTGGGTCCCCGTTGTTCGTGTAGGTCCGCGTGGAGCTCTCAGCGTATCTGCGCAGCCTCAATAGGCGCATGCTGGCCTCTGAGATTGTGACGTTGCAAGGGGTAAGCGGGTCCCGTCCGAAATGCTGCTTCGTCTTCTCGACAAGAGTCCCGCTGTCTCGTGGTAATGGTCGTTGACGTCTGCCTTCCACGGTGGTAAGCTGATGTTGTTCAGGTCCTGCTTGAATGCTGTGATGCGCTCTGGGTTCTTGAGTTTGTTAGTATCCAGTAGCCCGTTCCCCTTCGAACTTCGGTGGCGCCCGATGATTTCGCCCACAACTTCAACTAGCACGGGCATGTGGTCTGTGGTCGTGTCGTAGCCGTTCTGGGCGTAGTTCCTCCTCTGCTTGTTGTGCTCGTTCTTCTTTTTGGCGGTTGGCTTTTGAAAGTCTCTCAAGACAGTGCAAGCCGCGACGCACTTGAACAGGCAGGGAGCCATGGCGACGTAGTCGATGCGGTTGGAGATCCCGTCCTTGTGGTATGTGTAATCGTCGCTGCTCCCGTAGTATGTGTTGACGACGTGCAGGTGGCAGCTGGCGACAGACTCGTGGAATTCGTGTCCATTCTTGTCTGTCAGCTGATTTGGACCTTTCTGGCCCAACCATTGAGTGTCCTCTCCGTCCTTGTGGCTTAGCTTGGCGTTCGCGTCGATGAGCAGGATCTCTGGTTTCCACGTGTCACGCATCTCCCTGAAGTGTTCCCACCAGCCGTTGATGTCCTTGGCCTTCTGGTACGGGGCGTGAGCAACGGCGATGACGTGATGGAACAAAGGAGCCTGCACGCGGACAAAGAGAATCCTGGCTGACGAGTACAGTTTTGTAAGCTGGGGCTGCTTGAAGTACAGGTCTTTCCCTTTGAGCTGCCCGTGCGGTAACTCGACGTTGAGTAGTAGTGCACATCCCCAGTTGCCGTCCTGCGCATCGCTCTGGATGTTGATAAAACCTTGTCCTGTCCATATGGCCTCTCTACAGCGTGTCTCCTGCAGCCCCGCGACGTGGACATGGTGGTCCAAAAGCTGGGCTCTGACTAGAGCCCCTTTACTGGATATGTCCAGGTGCAGGTCTGTGGAGGTGAAGTCGCCCACCATGGACTGAGCGTTGTACTGCGCGATGTTGAGCTTCAGCGTGCCCTTGTTGTAGCTATCTGCGGTGAGGTCGAGGATGTGGTCTGCGTCAGCCAGCTGGGGCGAGACGTGCTCCTCGAGCTGTCCATGCCTCCACGGTGGGTACGCATGTAGGTCCTTGCCCGCAGGGTTAGCCATCCAAGCCCATTCGAGTGTGCTGGTATACCGTACTATATCGACTAGCTCTTCCGCAGGTGGTGGTGGCGCTGGTTGGAGTGCTGCATATTTTGATAGAATATCTGCTGCTTCATTCCAGGGTGCGTCTCGATGCGCATGAGTGTGCTCGAAGCTAATGTCCTTTGTGAGCTGTAATTGCTGGAATAATATGCGTGTAAACCTCGCAAGAGGGCGGTTCCTACACGATCTGATCCGCGATGTTCCAGCTGCCGCTCCCAAAGCCGCGGTGTTGTCGCCGATAATGACGATTTCCTGCTCATCGTCCTCCTGTGTACATGCGATGCCTGCCCAGAGTAGCGCTCCCAATTCGGGGCTGGTGCTGGAGGTGATGTTGTTGGCCATCTCCTCGCTGACAGACAGGGCGTGGTTGGAGTACATGTGCCTGTAGTAGGCAATGCCCTGGTCGTCTTCTCTCAGGTGTACCACTGCCCATGCTGATGTACCAGGTGCTTTGGCATGGTAGGACGCGTCGGTGAAGTAGTAGTGCCGCTTCACAGCCGACGAAGGTCTCGAGGGAGCAAGGTGCTTCACCGCCAGCCTGGTATGCTCGTGCAGGTCGTGCTCTTCGAGGTCATAATGCCTTGTCAGCTTCTGGATGTGTTGCTGAAATTGCGTCGGTAGGAACTGTGGGGATCCAATGTTGAGAAAGCGTCGCTGCGTGCTGTTGCTGTCTCTGCGCTGGTCGGTTTTGTGCGCTTGCCCGTGTGTTGCTGGTCTAGTTCTTTGTCGTCGTCTCCTTCTGCGCTCGCAGCGCCGGTAGTCGTCGCTGTACTCGCTGTCAGTGCTGGTGTGTTGGCTAGTGCGTTGGTTGTCTCGGGCGTCTTCCGCCGTTGTGCTCCGCCTGGTTGGAATACGGAAGGGGTGCATGGCTGAGGTTGTACGTCGTTGTGGTGCAGAGATGGATTGTTGCCGCCCCGTCGGCTGCCCGCTAGCTCCGTGGTAGCTCCTGAACGGCAGCATTGCTCGTCGGTGATGTACGTCCCTCTGGGGCTGGGGGTGCTGTCTGGCATTAGTCGTTGTGTCTGGGAGTGGTTGCTCGGTCTCCAAGTAGTCGGTAGGCTTGTAGGGCTTGGTCCCCGTCCGCGTCGTGCTCCTTTCCCGTGGGGACGGCGGCTTTTGGCAGCACTTCTCATCGGCGTTCAAGTTGTCCGATCCAGCCCGCACGGCCTGACTGAACAGGAGCTCGTGTGATTGGGCCTGGAGCATGCTGTCACGTAGGCGATGAGATATGCCGCCAGGAGGGTCGGTTGGGTTCGGTGGTGGAAGGATAGGTAGTGCTGGCTCTGCGCGCTGCTCTTGAGGGTCTAAGTTTGGTTTGGCTGGTGTCGGTGGCGGGAGTGTAGATGGTTGCTCGTCGTTGGACCTGGTTGAGCGCCCCAGCACGACATCGCTGACACGAGAGCAAGGCATCGGCCACCCTCCCGTCGGAGGCATGCTCTCGCGTCTTCGCACCTGCAAGGGGGAGTCAACCCGCAGCTGCTCGGGGAGAGCAGGTCCGTCCGTCGACGGCCTTGCAGAGTGAGGCGACCCCGCGCTGACACGCCAACGCAGATAGGTCCTGGTCGGTACGTTGTGTTGTTTGGTCTCGTCAGAGCATAGAGTCTGCTCTGCTGATGTGTACCGAGGCGCTGACCTCCAAGTAGTACGCGACCTCGGACAGCTGCTGCGCTCTCGACTCGGGCACTCGCTGGCGGAGTCCAAGTCCTGCTCTTCAGGGTGTTCCGCTCCAGGGGGCTGAGTGCTATCTGGCCGTGCTTCGTCCTCGCAGATGCTGCTGTCCGCAAGCGCCTCGAAGGAGTTCTTGGTCAGCGTCACTCCAATGTCTGGTCGCATCTCCACCCTGAGCGCCTGTCTTAGTAATCTTTTGCGCCTCGCCACTCTTCTTTCTCTTGCAACAGCTGTGGCGTCGTTGAGGTGCGGTTCTGCTGATGTTGGGCTGCAGCTTTTGCTGTCAAGGTATGTGTCCTGTATTTGCTCTAGCTCGTAGGCTTGTATGGGTCCATGCTGTATCTGTCGATTGTAGTCAGTGCTTGGTTGTGTCGTAGTATCTGCATTTAATTTGGCTGACGCTGGTGGCCTAGCCAGCCCTCTAGGGGTCTTTGTGCTTGCCATGTGGTCTGCTTGCGAGCCCAGGTGGCTGGAGTCGAGAGGTTGGTGGGAAAGCCAGGCTCCGTCGACTGCAAGCGTGGGGTGCTCCTCGAGTACCCGGCGCTGGGAGACCTCCAGATGTGATAGATCTGGTAGTCTCGACCTGCTGCCTGGGTCCTCCTTCGCATGGCTGTGCTGCCTGGGCTGCGACGCCGCATAGGCCGCCGCGGCTCCCGCGAAGTGGGATGTCGAACCAGGCGTGGCCAAGGGGTGTCGCCTTGGTCCACGCTGTTGGCACTGCGTCGGACTGCTCGAGTAGCTCTCCCACTCTTGTTGCAGTCTCACCCTGTCGCGGTGCTGGTTGCTTGTCTGAACCCCGCTGGCAGTGGGGCTCGCGGCCTGAGGGAGTCGCTCAGGTCCGCGCTTGAAGCGCTCAGACTTGATGTCGCCGTTCTGTGGGTGGTCCCCACCCTTGCCCACAGACGCGGCGTCTAGGGAGCTGGTAATGCAGGTAGTTCGTCTGCTACGTCTTTTGAGTCGGGGCTCCCTAGTAGAGCGGTGGTGGTTTGAAACGGATGCGGCATCCCCCAGGCTCGCATCGGCTTGGACATAGCTATGTAGTGTGATGGAGGCTAGGTGCGATCGTGTGCGTGTGGCCGAAGGCCATGGGTGTGGGTCGTTGGGCGTAGGCTCGTCACCGCACGGGTCTCTGAGTCTGGGCCCGATATCCCCGATATCTTCTGGTGTAGCTGTCTGGACGCAGGTCTGGGCCAGTTGCCCCCCAGCCTGCGTGCTCCGTATCAGTTTTTTGACATTCGACCCCCGTCGAGGTCGCTCTCGCCGCTCTCGATGAAGGATGCCACTCTGTCTCCTGGGTCCGCGAAGCCATCGTCCGCGTCGCAGATCCTGACCTTTTTCGGCTGGCTCCTCGCCCTCCTGGGTTCCCTTGGTTGCTTCAGGTTACCTCTGCATGGAGGTGCCGAGCTCGTCCTCTCTGGCGTGCCCAAGTGGAACCGCGGTGGTGGCAGCCGTGGCTCGTGCGGCTCGGTGGGCGTGATGTCCTCAATCGGCATCCGTGGAGGCGTGCTGGGGCAAGCCTCCTCGTCGCGGCTGAGGTCGATGAACAGCGTCGTCCTGGGAGTCTTGGCTGGCTGTGAACGCTGTTGTGGGGTCTTGTTTGGCGTGAGAGGTTTGACGGGCGGAAAAAGTATGTGTCTTGGCGTGGGCTGTTCCGTCGGGATGGGTGAGTCGGCTGGTATCGTTGGTGAGAGTGAGGCGAGGTCTGTCGGGGCTTCGTCCTCCTTCTCCTTGCGCAGGCCTTGGCGGTTCTTCATCTCTTCGTCCAGCAGGTCAGCGTCGTCGGATTCGCCAATTGGGATGCAGTCGCTGCTCGCCCGTACCTCGAGCATCCCTGAGTGCGAAAAGGAGCCGACACTGTTGTACTCCTCGATGTGCGGGCGCTTCTGAGGTGGTGGTGGAGGTAGCGGATACACTTCGGCGGATGTCCTCGGCACAAAGCTTTGGTTCTGGAAGTTGAGGCCGTCGCTCGACGAGAGGGTAGGCTCCTCTGGCGTTGGCATAGACGATGTATGGGACCTCTCTCCAAATCCCACCTCGGCCAGCTCCTCGAGGTACGGCGGTAGTTCTGGATGTGGAAGTTCGTACTGGCTAGGTAGCAGCCGAAGTACGTCTGCCTCAAGTTGCTCCCTCTGGTACGCGCCCTCCTGGTCCGCCATGCCTTGGTCGCGCTCGCTCGTGGCTGTGTCTCACATGAGGTCGTCCGTCATGTCGATTAGCAGGTCCTCGTCCACTCGTCCTCCTGCTCCCCAGGCATCCCGTAGTGCAGTCTGGAGTCCTGCCGTTTGCAAATCATGTGCACGTTGGAGGTATTGTAATTGCTGCTGCCTCTGTGCTTCGTTCATATGATGGTTGTGGGCGTAGTGCTGCGCCATGGCCTGCATCTCCTGCTGGTGCTGGTGCTGCAGTGTGCTGTGGTACTGATGCGCCGCTTGGTTCTCCATCTCCTGCTGCTGCTGTAGTGCCTGGAGTTCGCTTGTGGCTGCTGCTTGTCGCTGCAGTGCCACCTCCTCCATCCTTCGGGCTTTGTCCACCGCCTCCTGGTGCTCCCCGACGCGCTCCAGATACCTTTCCTGCTCGTGCTGCATCTCGTATGCCTTCGCCTGGATGGCTGCATGCTCCAGGTTCAGGACGACCCGCATCGCTTCGCGCTTGTTGGCTTCATCCTGATGCTCGTGGGCCATCTGCTGATAGTTCACTGCGATCCGCAGCTCCTCCTCCTTATAAGCGCTGTGACGGGCGCATCTCTCCTGGTACTCCGCCTCCACCATCTCCTGCGTCGCCTTCTCGTTGTGCCCCTGCGCCATCTTGTACCACTGGGCCTCCTGGGTTGCCATCTCTCTCACAGCTTGCTCTTCCTGCCTGGCCTTCTGGACCTGCTGCGTGTAGATGGCTGCTCTTCTCTGGTCTTCCTTGTGCATCTCCTCGCGCAAAGTCTTCTTTTCCAACTCAATATGCATTTGCAGGTCTGCGAGCATCCCTTTGGCCCTTTCCTCCTGTGTCCTCTGGGTGCCTCTTTGTGCTTCGTATGCTTTTGCTTCCTCCTCCTCCAGCTTGGCGTTGTGGTGCCGCTTGAGTGCGTTGACCTCCCATATGTGCCACTCCTCCTGCTTGGCCAACTGCGCTTCGGTCGTGTGGTACATCTTTTGCGCGATGGTCTGCTCGTAGGCCTTCAGCTCGCTTTTGTGCTTGAACTCTGCTTGTGCTAGTAGGTCGCTTTGCTGCTGTTCTTTTTTCTGCTGCGAATCAAGCCTCTCGGTCAATCTCCTGATGGCATCTTTGATCTCGTCTGATGCTGCTGGGACTGGTCGGGGCTGCTGGGCTGGGGCTGGCTGAGCTGTGGCTGGCTGGGCCGTGGCCGGTGCCACTGGAGCTGCCGAAGGGTCGCGCCTTCTCCTCGCGGCCGGGTGTGGCGCGCGTCCTCTGGTGGGATCATGGCTCCCATCTTCCTCAGACGATTCGTCCTTTACTCCCGCCGACTTGGCCATTTGATCTCTGGTTTCCCTCATCAGGGTCTTGTAGACCCTGATGGTTCTGGCGGCCGTCGCCTCCTGGTCCAGCATCTTGCTGAGCCGCTTCTCCATCTCGGCATGCTCCTCCTCCAGCTTTTCCAGCGTGGCCCTGAGCTGCTTCATGCGTTCTTTGTGGGGCAGAACGAAGGAGATGTTCGTGGCGGTGATCGCCGCTTCCTGCTCGAGGCTGGTTGTGCACAAGCCGGCCAGCCTAGCACCTGCGATGTTCTCGGAGAGACGACCCAGCCTGTGGCACTTGGTCTTGTACCACACGAACCTCATCTCTTCGTCATCTGGTGGTGCGGACCAGCTCTCGTGCTCCATCGCGACGGCGAAGGAGACTGGCGTGATGCTGTCCAGGACTGCCTTCTGCTGGGGGCTGTACTGGTAGCTGCCGATGTGGGCTGCGGCAGGCGTGTCGAGCTGGTCCCTTCTTCTGCGCCTGCCGCTTCTCCTTCTGGCTGAGGCGCTCCTCCAGGGCGCACTGTGCTTCCAGTGCTGGTCGCTGTCGCTTTGCTGCTGGTGCTTGTGGGTCTGTGGCTGCTGCTACTGCTGGTGGTGGCGCTTGTGGGTCTGAGGCTGCTGCTGCTGCTGCTGCTGACTATGCTGCTGCCACTCCCAGGGCCGCCCACCAATGGCTCCGTAGTCGCCAGTCCAGTCTGCGCTGCGCTGGCGCTTCGCCTGGGCTGTGGACCCTGCTCCTGGCCACCTTTTCCCAGGGCCGCGCCGCGACGCCTCGAGGTGTGTGGTCCCTGCTCCTGACCACCTTTCCCTCGAGGCGTCGCGCTGCTGATTCCAGTTCTGCTTCATGACGTGCTGCTGGTGGCGCTGGGGTTGCTGCGCGCTGTGGTGGTTGCTGAGGATGTGCGCAGCGTCCAGCACGCGGAAGAGGGTCCTGGCGTTGGCCCTCTTTTCCCGCTGGCGCCTGTGCCAGGCGGGCTCGCCCTCTCGGGGCGTGGCGGCTCTGCGCCGCCGCGGCTGCGGCGCCGATGGCGCGCTGCGCGCGGCCACGAGCGGCGGGGGCGACCGACGAGACGACGGCCCCGCCCCTCCTCAGCCCGTGGCTCCTCCTCCTCCTCCTCCTCCTCCTCCTCCTCCTTCTCCTCCTCCTCCTCCTCCTCCTCCTCCTCCTCCTCCTCCTCCCCCCCTTTGGAGTAGGTCTTGCCTGTTTTCTGCTGTGGGAGGACACGCCCGACCGAAGCTCAGGGTGGATGCCTCGACCCCAATCGCGCGCGCAGCGCCAGCAGGGGGCCCGATGGCCCACCCCGCCCAGGAGCGCACGCTTTGGCTATGTGGTCGTTTCCTTATTCATTATTTTGCCGATCGGCGCGGGCCCCAAAACCCCGCCTCCCCCCCCCGTGGAGCAGGTCTTGTCTGTCTTTTGGCGCCTGTTTCGAGCGGGTGGGGTCTCCCCCTCGATGGACACACGGCCCAACAACAGCCGCACTGGGCAGAGGTCCGGAGCCAGACCTCCCCTCCCCCTCCCCCGTTCCGCCCAATGTCGGACCGCCGAATCAGAAAACCGCTCACCATGTGGATCCGAGCGGCGGCAAGACCCCCGATGAGTGCCGCTGCCCTGCCCTCGTTCTCGCCTTGGTGGGGCCTTGGAAGAGAGAGGCCCTCGTCGCCACGGGTCGGGTTCGCCCCGAGATGCTGAGCCGAGCGCATCCCGCGAGAGAGGTCCCGGGAGAGGAGGGGCATCGTGAGGGGCAGCCTTAGGGCCCGATGGGCTCGGGGTTAAGTCGGGCGTGTCCCTCTGCAGGAGGAAGATTCAAAGATAGTCCAAAACTGGTCTGGGGACGATTTTCCCTGTATTGTTTTGTCCTTTTTTGTTGTTCGTGTCGGCCTCTGGAGGGCGGGCTTCGTCGGGGGCGGCCCACAGGGGAGTGAGGACGGGGGGGGGGTTTATGTGGGGGAGGGGGGGGGGCGGGTCCGGACCCCCCCCTTCAAGGGGGGGGGGAGGACGGACGGGGGGGTCGGACCCCCCCCCCTGAAGGGGGGGGGTCGGACGGGGAGGGGGGGGGAGGGGTCGAAAATCTCACCCCCCCCTTTACATGGGGGGAGGGGGGGGTGTTCTGCGAGCACCCCCCCCTTTTCAATTACAGGGTGATTCAGTGGCGCGCTTTCCTTCTCAGGTTCCCCCCCCCCTCTCGCGCCAGCCCTTCGTGTGCGCCGCCAACACTGGCCTCTTCGGCTGCCCTGGCTGGCTGACGACGCCTCCGCCGGGTCCCGAGAATATGCACCACCACCACCACCACCACCACCTCCATTCCCCCTCCCTCCTCTACCCTCCTCCTCCCCTCCTTTTCGGTGCTGGTGTATATTTGTTGGCCCCGCAATTATATTTACGCAGGACGAAAGATTTTCCCTCGAGGTGCACATGGCGATGATGAAGTGAAAGTTAATAACCGAACCCCCTTCCCCCGTAGAATCTCAACGCGGGTGGGCTCCAGGGTCCGCGGATCCGATTTCTTCCGGTTCCCCCTTTTTCGAATACTACAGATTTAAATAAAATGGGTAGCAATCGGATCCGCCGTAAAAAAAGAAATAAGACCGAACACGGATCCAGCAAATCTGAAATCGGATCCGCACGGACGGAAATCGGATCCGCCGAGACAGACGCCAAGCCAAAGCCACACTTGGCTCCGCGCGAACTGCATGGGAACCGACGGCGATCATCTCATACGCGTCTGCTCAAGACTTCAAGCCGTCGTTCCGGGCCCAAGCGGAAAGACTCTTCGTCCTGGGGATGTACAGTGAAAACGTATAGTAAGGACGGGTGATAAGGACTCGAGACCCTTGGAGGCCGAGGTTTGGATTTGTTGGGCGGCGGCCTGAGAGGCTGGCCAGGGGAAACGGCAAAGGACGTGGCCGCAGAGGCAAGGACACAAGGGCACCCTAGAAAAGGCGCGCGCCCTCACTGTGCGCGCTGACTGTATCTCCCAAGGCTCCACGGCGCCGTTCCTTGCTTCAATAACCTCCCCCAGCCTCCCCGCCTGCGGGCGCCCCCGACCCGCGGGCCTCGGGGCCCTCGCGGACGCGCCCCGGGGGCGGAACAATGGCCTGGCCGCGGATGGAAGAAGCCACGGGCCCGAGGGCCGAGGGCCGAGGGCCGGAAAGGGGCGATGGTCGGGGGAAACAATTCCGGAGCTCTCGGAGGTGGATAGACCTCCTGCCCTGACACGTCGATTAGTGAATTGGCCGTTTTCGGTTCGCGAGAGGGCGTCGCGGCCGTCATTTTGCGGGTCCACGTCCGTCGGTTTCGGTCCTAGGCCGTTTTCACTAAAGGGAAGTTAAGGGAGGTTTGTCCACCGCTGAAGCACCCCCCCTCCCCCCAACCTCAATGTTGGCACGCGCGGGGGAGACTGCGGCCGAAGTGCATCTCATCAGACCCACCGCCAACTTTGAACACTGGGGGGGGGGAGCCGTTGGCAGATGGATGTGGCATCATGAGTGTTCGCTAATGTGTTCCGAGGCCTGAATGGTCGGGGCAGTCATCCTGCACACTAGGCACCACGGCGTCACCCCCGAGGAGGTGAGCGACAGCTACCACGCCACACGGCACAGCGGCGTCACCCCAGAGGAGGTGATCGACAGCTACGATACCGCATGGCACAGGGCCCCGGGATCCTCGCAGATCGATCGGGGTCGAGACAGCTTTGGGCACGCGCCAGCATGAGGGCTGGCACATCGTGCCTGGATCATCCACACGACTCGGCATGCCAACTATCTATATGCTAGGAGGATTGAGGCTGGAGGGGCGAGGTTCGAGCTTCCACGTTGGATTGTCGAGGTGCTCATCATCGTTAGACTTGCTGCAGGATGGCGATTCGCACACGTGCTGGGGCGGGGGGGGGCAGCGTCGCGCAGTGACGAATATCATACATGGGTTGCAGGCTTGCTCAGGGGCGCCGCCGTCGTCAGCGAGACTCGTGGATCGTCCTCTCCCGAGAGCTGCCCCTGGAGGCCGAAGCAGAGGTGATGGGCCTAGGACGAGGAGGAGGAGGAGGAGGACGAGGAGGAGGAGGAGGAGGAGGAGGAGGACCCCCTCCCCCTCTTACTTCTGGTGGTGGTGGTGGTGGTGGAAGACAAGCCCATCAAGAGGGGCGCGCGAGGCGCCTCACTGCGGCCCGCGCCCCGTCGCCCGCCCCCCCCCCCCTGGCACAGGCCCAGGCCGCCGCGGGCCAGACGGGTCCCGAGGAGAGTGGGCCCCAGGCCCTAGGCTCTCCCCCGGGGTCAATCCTTCACGCCCTCCTCCTCGCTCCTCTTTGCTCCCCCTCCTCCTCCTCCTCCTCCTCCTCCTCCTCCTCCTCCTCCTCCTCCTCCTGCTCCTACTCCTCCTACTCTTACTCCTCCTCCTTCTCCTCCTCCTCCTCCTCCTCCTCGCTCCTCCTCCTCCTCGCTCCTCCTCGCTCCTCGCTCCTCCTCCTCCTCGCTCCTCCCCCTCCTCCTCCTCGCTCCTCCTCGCTCCTCGCTCCTCCTCCTCGCTCCTCCTCGCCCCATTGGTCCTCCTCGCCTCCTCGCTACTCCTCGCTCATCCTCGCTCCCCCTCGTCCTTGACGTGGGTGCTTCGCGCAATGAATTACGGGTGCTTCTCCTGCCCTCCAGCTCGGAGGCCTGAGAGGCGACGCCACCACCTCCAGCGGGGCCACCGCCAGCGAGCGGGGTCCAGGATGCCTCCCCGAGCTATGGAGAGAGTCAGGGGTGGTCTCCAGCGAGAGTAGGAGGGACCACAGCGCCAGGACGTAGTTGGCCCCAGAGTCGGCATGGCCGTGTTTGCACGGTTTTCGAGAAGGTGTCTTGAAAGTGGGAACGGGGTAAAGAGCACGGCGACCAGAAAGGCAAGACACGGCTCCAGGATGGGAACCGGAACCGGAAGCGGCAAACACCAAGTCGAGACGGAACCGACACGCAATCGGCGACGGGACCGGCAACAACAAGGGCAACACGGAACCGGTAAACAGCGGCGCTGTCGTTTCTCAGAGCGTGAATTACCTATCCCGCTTTCGCTTCCAGGCAAGACCAAGCCATACCACGCGCCTCCTCGTCAAGCGGCCTGATCAGTACAGGCCGCAGTTTGGCATCGTTTGGTATCTCTTGGAAGCGAGGGTGGTCAAAAGCGAGGGAGGTTTGTTTTCCCCCTATTCCAGGGCCCACTCAGCGCCAGGATGACCGTCTTTGGCGCCTCGACCCGGCCAGGGCCAGCGCGACCCCCCGCACGCTGGCCAGCAGCCCTCGCGTCAAGTCGGGCCCGTGTCCCTCCACAGGAGGAATGTTCGAAGTATCCAGAAATAGTCTGGGGACGAGTGTTTGACTATGTTTGGATATTTTGTTTGTATGTTGGCCGTTTTGTTTTTCAGTTTTTAAAGGAGCTCGTCCAAAATCCGCCTGTAGGGGGACATGCCCGACCTAGCCCTCGCGGCCTCTGGTGCGTGCAAGACTCATATCCATATCCAGTGCCTCTTGGACTTTTTTGGAAGCGGCGCCACAAGGCCGAGGCGCACTGGATATGGATAAAAATCGAGCCTCTAGGGGGCAAATGTATCCATATCCAGTGCGCCTCGGGTTTCTTGGGAAGGGAGCCCGAAACTCCATACTGCAGTGGATACAGACAGAAGTATTGCCCGCATCTGGCTCCCCCGGGAGGGTACGCGGGCGCGCCGGGAGGGCCGCAGCTCCCGCTCGCATGCGGGCGGAGGCGTGCAGGGCTCGCGCCGCGATCCGCGGGCCCGCGCCGCCTCCACACTTGCCCGCTGTGCGTCGCTTGCTGTCGGCGCGCGTGCCTTGTGCTCGCAGGTTGGTAGACCTCCTGCCCTCAGAAGGCGAAAACTCACCCCCACCCCCAGTCCCGACGCCCATCCCCTCACCGGCGATTCAAGGGGCCGGGACTGGGCGCGGGGGTGGGTTTTCTCCATTCTTGGACCCCGAAAACCCACCCCCACCCCCAGTCCCGACTCCTTGAATCGCAGGTTCGGGGGTGGAGTCGGGACTGGGGGTGGGGGTAGGTTTTCGCTTTCTCATACCCTGACACGTCGATTAGCGAATTGGCCGTTTTCGGTTTGCGAGAGGGCGTCGCGGCCGTCATTTTTGCGGGTCCAGGTCCGTCGGTTTCGGTCCTGGGCCGCTTTCAATAGAAAGGGTGGTTTACGAAAGGGAGGTTTGTCCACCGCCGATATGCGATCTGGCGCCGGCCAGGCATGCAAGCAGCAGGCCGGCATGCCATGCACGTCCGAGGTGGTGAGACAAGGCGTGGCTGCCATCCAGGGAGGCGCTCCGCGCAGCAAGCACTGTACGTCACAACGACACAAGAAGGAGGAGGAGGAGGCGGAGGAGGAGGAGGAGGCGGAGGAGGAGGAGGAGGCGGAGGAGGAGGAGGAGGAAGAGGAGGAGAAGGAGGAGGAGGACGAGGAGGACTGTGCCGCCCAAGCGTGCGTTACTCCTCGCCCCAAAGAGGGTTTGTAAATCTTCGTGGAGGCCGAGCGCTTACGGGCACCGCCGCCGGCCCCCGCCGGCAGGCGGCTGCGTGGGCGACCTGGCGCGGTGGCTGGGCCGAGGCTGGCCTGTTCTTCGTCGGCGTTGTCGTCGTCGGCGTCGTCGTCAGTGGAGGAGGAGGACGCGGAGGAGGAGGAGGAGGAAGAGGAGCAGGAGGGATTTTGATGCTGTTGGTGATGATGATGGGTGGCGGGTGATGGGCGGAGATGATCGTGATCACGATGATGCTGCTGATGATGATGGTGATTGTGATGATGAGGAGGAGGCGGCGGCGGAGGCAAAGGCAAGGGGAGGAGGAGGAGGAGGAGGAGGAGGAGGAGGAGGAGGAGGAGGAGGAGGATGGGTGACGACGTTGCTGATGATGATGTGGAGGAGAACTGGGATTGGGAGGAAGAAGAGGGAGAACTGAGTAACTTCAACATGTGTCAACGATGATGCTGCACCGCACCCTCCTGTCCCGAGTCTTATCCTCAGAAGTCCCTACAAGCCTACCTGGCGAGATCCCCGTTTTGAGAGGAACTGCACTGCAACAGGAGGAGGAGGAAGAGGAGGAGGAGGAGGAGGAGGAGGAGGAGGAGGAGGAGGAGGGGATGAGGAGAGGGAGGAGGAGGAGGGGGAGGCGCAGGAGGAGGAGGAGGAGGAGGAGGAGCAGGAGGAGGAGGAGGAGGAGGAAGAGGAGGAGGAGGAGGAGGAGGAGGAGAGGAGGAGGAGGAGGAGGAGGGAGGAAGAGGAGGAGGGAGGAGGAGGAGGAGGAGGAGGAGGAGGAGGAGGAGAGGAGGAGGAGGAAGAGGAGGAGAGGAGGAGGAGGAGGAGGAGGAGGAGGGAGGAGGAGGAGTTCCCGCCAATTCGACATGAGCCTGCAGCGAGCTGGCCCTGGAGATGGGTGTCCGCTGACCCCCCCTTACGGTGCCCGACGGCGGGCGGCTCCCCCTCGGCCCGCACGCCGATCCACCTCCGCCCCCCTGCGAGGGGCAGCTCCGGAGGTGGACGGGAGGCTGGGCCGGCGGTGCGGGACGACGGGGGGCGGGAGGCGGGAAGCAGAAGAGGAGGAGGAGGAGGAGGAGGAGGAGGAGGAGGAGGAGGAGGAGGAGGCGGAGAGGGAGGAGGAGGAGCAGGAGAGGAGGAGGAGGAGGAGGAGGAAGAGGAGGAGGAGGAGGAGGAGGAGGAGGAGGAGGAGGAGGAGGAGGAGGAGGAGGAGGAGCAGGAGAGGAAGCCCCTGTGGCTCAGGCGTCTGCCTGAGGAGGGGCCATTCGCTTGCACTTGCGAGCCGCTGTTCTCCCCCCTTGCCCCCCGCGCCGCCATGGTCTCAGCAGCCAGGCTCCATTGGATCATCCAGGAGCTAGCGAATGGCCGCCAAGGTGCTGTCAAACTGCGCAGCCACAGCGACAAGCTGATCATGCAGATCTGCCTGTTCCCCGTCTGGGAGCCGACTATGCGGAACAGCCTCATGATAAGTTTGCTCCACATGGTGCAGCTGGACATCGACAGCGCTAGTATCGTGGACCACGGGCACAAAAACTCCAAAGGCGAGTCCCACATCCGTCTTGTCGTGAAGCCCCTTCCGGTTTTCTTCGGAGGCTTCTCTGATACGCCGCCGGACATTTCTGCGGCGCAGGAGGGCTCCGAGCGCCAGACGCACGCCGAGTCCATCGGGCCAGTCCTGGCGCACGAGAAGGATGAGTCGTCCAGCGTGCAGCTTCCTGGTGAAGGTGGCGCGACTGGCTCGGGCTCTGCGGCGATGGAGAGCGAACCCTGTGCCAAGGCGGAGATTGATATCGATGTGGTGAGGCCCCAGCGGCACGGAAAGGCCATTGTTCTTCAGCAGCACGGCGAGAAGCACACATTCGTTCCAGGCATGGCCGCGCGCCTTGTTGGCCTCGAGGCTAGGCCGCTGCTAAATGGTCGCGAAGGCACCCTGAGCTTCTACGATGGCGCTGCTGACCGCTGGGCCTTTAAGACTGGTGCGGAGGCCATTCGTGTCAAGGCATCTTGTCTTGAGCCTATCGGCTCCCATGCGAAAAAGTCTCTCGGCATGGCGTTCCAAAAGGCCGCCTTCGAGTGCCAACATGTGGACCCAGTTGCTAACGACCAGGTGTTCCAGATATTGCACGACCTCGCTGCTCAAGAAGGGCAGCCTGGGGTGGCCGCTGTCTTCCCATCGTTGCTCAGCGACAAGACAGCCTTCGACAAGATGTACTGCCACGCGGCCGCCAGGAGCCCTGAGACCGTCTACCAGTGAGTGGCGCTTAGCTGCATTCTTGGTGCGCCCAGTGCATCCGTTCTTATGCCCCCATGCGCCATTCCTTGCGCCCCGCGTCGTCCGTTGGGTTGCGCTTCTCGTCATGGCTGCTGGCGCCCCCATGTATGTTGGGGTTGCGCTTCCCGTCTAAGGTCCTGGTTTCATGTGCCACTCGATCCTTCGGGCGAGTGCAGTGTTGCCAGGTCTTGCGGGCGAGATTCGGCTGCGTCTCTCGTGCGCGTCGCTGCTCTCCTCGTCCCCCGCTACACTTGCCGCCATTCTCACCGCTGACGCATGCATGCGTGGACACCTCAGACGTTAACCCTCAGGGCTGTGGGAAGAAGCAGGAGAGGAGGAGTAATTCTAATTCTAATTCTATCTGAAGCGTCATCCTCCTCTAGGGAGGTCGCTTAAACACCAACTCACACATCAGGGAAACGGGTGCCCGACTTCGGGGGAAGCCCGCGGGAGATCCTCGACAAAACCTCCTTCCCAGTGGACGAGGGCCGATCACAAGCCCTGCTCAGAATGCGAGGGGGGTTCACTGTGCAAAAACCACCGCATGCCTCGCAAAACAAAACCCCTCGAAACGCGGCCAACCGATGCGTGGGCGAACAAAACTCCGACATTGGGTGGTCCAGGGGTGTTCCACACCCCTGAACAGCAGCCAGATCATCAGGCGGCGGATCTTCCACCCCTGAGGCCTGGGCGACGCGAGGAGGAAGACGCGGAATCCGCTGCTGCAGTTCACAGCGAGGCTTGCAGGGATCAGGCCAAAAATCCGCCAGCTTGCCCTTCAAAGGGAAGCCCCGCGCACATCGAGAACACTTGAGAGACGCCGAACGCACCTCGGGAGAGTGACCACTATCGCGCAAGCGACACAACCTCTCAGCGCAACTGGTCTGTTGTCCGCGCTGCCGCCTAGGAACCCGTCCCGAAGTCTCACGACCTCCCGAGAAAAGCACCTCACGCTGGACCGCCAACAACCGCGACAAAACATCAAACGCAAGTTCGTCGGCCCGACGGGCTCGGTCAACAAAATCCTCGGGGATCTGGGCCCTGTCAGCAGCAGCATCGGCAAAGAAATCAGCAGCCTTGTTCAAATACACTTCTACATCACTCATGAACATATTTTGGCGTTGGGCCTGGGTCGAATGCGATTTCGTCCACAACACTTGGATAGATACCCCTCTAGCGAACATGACATCATGAAATTGCACCCAAAGATCCAGCATCGAAGACCCACGTTAGTCACGCAAGGGGCGACGTGACCCTGGAACTACCCGCAAATAATCACAGTACACGCGACAATGCCCCGTAGTACGACGTGCCAGCATAATGAGAGCAAACAACTCCGCACAAGGAGAGGGCTGCTTCTTGGTAGGGAGGGTGCCCATGAGGAGGGAGTCGAAGAGGCCAGATGAACCTAAGTGGACACACGCCCAGCCACAGCGGCGAAGCCGCCAGTCCTTAGTGAACTTCCCCCCAGATCCATCTATTCCCCACACTCCTCCATCGATCACACCTCCTCCGATCAGTCGGCCCCACTCCCACACCTGCGAAACAGGCGGAGGCAAATGGCCACACGTGAGGGCCTTCGGGACCAAGCCTCGAAACCACAAACACGAAAGCTCAGGCTCCGCTAAAACCCGATCGCGCAAACAATCGGTGCGATCCAAGACCGCATCAGGCACAGGCCGATTGCAGGAGCAGTCCCAAAAGCGATGGAAAGGGGTCTCTGCTGAGGCCCCGCAGCGTGCACAGGTTCCACCTGAACTCGAGCGGTATCCCGCATCGTAAAGTCTGGACTCCGTCCAGTAGCCACCAGCGACAAGATTACGCACCATTCCTGCAGCCTCCGCCTCACCATTCCTTTCCTGATGACGTAACATACGATACAGCACAGTAAAATCAACTCCTCCTTCCACCCCTGTACCCATATAATGACCCGCTGCCGCTTGCCACGAAAGCGACTGGCATGCATCAAACAAAAGGTCCCAAAGATGGGCAGGGAAATCTGCATCAGTCACCCGCAATGTAACTGTACCAACACGCCAGCAGACTGGAGGAACAGGATCCCATCGCAAATCAAGTAGCACCGCAAGCGTAGCCGCAATCGGACCTCGCACGACTTGCCAACGGTACTGAGTGCACTCGAATTTAGCCAACACCTGCTTCCACACACGGGCCACACGCATACGTTGTTTATGTTCCATCCCACTCCACGCTGACGCAAAGGCATTGAGTTGTTCGTACCGCAACCTAAACTGGGGGTCATCCTTAGCAGGGCTAACCAAACTCAGAACGGTAGTCGTACAGGACCCAGGACGCCACCAACCAGAACACGTAGCGGCCTGACTCTTCATGCTTTGGACCTGCGACGGCGAAAGACCCAAAACTTCATGGCCCCAGGATCCAACCGCCAACACCGCAGGCTTATAGAGCTTCCTAGCTCTGCCGACTAAACGAGTCAGACACCTCACTTCGCAGCTTTCTTATACGCAACGGCACGTCGCTGTCTCAACTTACTCACACAACGTCGACGCCCTGCAGTAGTCATGACCCCCAGGTCGCGCACCGCTTCCCCAACTCGAATAGGAAGCTGTGCAGCGCGGAAACAACCCTCAAGATGATCTTGCAAAGCTCGATCTGAACACACGAAAGTACTCTTACTGGAAATTGTAGTGCCAGCTTGCTCAAGCTGATGACTCAAATGAACTGCGGCTGGCACGATGCGCGAGACAATATCACTCCAAGAACCCTGCTGCGTCTGGGTAATGTCATCGACGTACGCCAGAGTGACAACAGGAACATACTGGGCGTGTGCGAAATCCAACAGATCGTACAAGTAGATTTTAACCCAAGGCATAGATTGCACACACCCAGGAAGCACCCCACAACCAGTGGGCATCACGTCGGACACGAAGCCGTTGACCTCCAAAATACGCGGGGCCTCATGCATCAAGATACCTAAATACAGCAAGTGAACGGGATAAGACATCTGCAAGGCGAATCCAGCCAGGCGGAGAGGGTCCACCGTATCAAAAAACTTACTGAGGCCCCAGTACAGCCCAACCGAAAGCTCCCCAAGATATCTAGCAGTCTCATGGCCGATCTCTCGCAACAGCGCGGCCTGCAACGCCGAAGAGCCCCTAGCCGCGGTACCCCAAAAGTTTTCACGCTCCCGAGACCACTCATCAATGTCACGGCCTCGCGCACGACAATAGACCCGATGCAACGACGGGCATTTGCAAACAGGGCGCTCCGCATCAGCCGCCTTAGGTAACAGAGCGATGATACCCATCATCACCTGCGTGGGCCACATCATACAAGATTCGCACTGATTGAGGAGATCCGCGTAGGCCCCAACAGCAGCCCCAGGGAGGGACGCCACAATCCGCGGAGGCCAACAGTCAATGCCCACAGCAGTGTCAGCCTTGAACATCCGCGCAGCTCTGGACACCGCGCAGGGGGTCAACGGCTCGAGATCACCAACGGCCGCCAGAGCCATACGGCGAACCACATCCAAAACTCCCGAGAGGGCCTCACGCTGCTCCAGGAGCAGTCCAAAATGCGCTCCAAAAGTCCTGCCGATACTGCATCATTTCCTCGGGCAATTGCTTCACCTTCGAGGGAGTAACCAAATGCTCGAGGTCAGCCCCCTGATCATATTTGAGCCAAGAGTGAACCCTCTTGGCACCACGCGGCAAGGCCTTAAGAAGCCACTGCTTCATCTTCTCCTTAGACAGAGCGCGAGCCTCATTCCAAGCCTGGCCGACCGCGTGAGCGACCGCATCACTAAGAATATTCAGTCCATCGACCGACGACGGGACGGCGGCCAGCTGAGCTATCCACCACTCGACGGGGCGCACAAGCCCAGGGAGGCAATGCGCGTGGACTTGACCCGACAAAACGTGCAACACACGACCAGCCCAATGCATATTATCCCAAGACTTCCGAGCCTTACACAGACGATACCCCCACAAGGTCTGAGAAACATGAGCCCAGAAACACAGCGTAGGGGATTGGAAACTCTGACCACAGAAACCTCTACGTCCAATCTTGGCACGTCGAAAACTCGGGTAACCTCCACGCACACTACTCTCGCAAGGCAACAACTGCATCGCACAAGCGCGAGAGAGAAACATCAATTCGGTAGCTCGGCTCCAAATACGGTGCTGACGAGAGAGAGAGCAGGAGAAATATGATCATGAACACGGGGTAAGAAGTTATCTTCAAAATAAAACGGAACCTCCAAGTCACCATCGTCTGACACCTGCGCCAACCAAACTTCCCAGGGTAAATCAGGACCAGCACAATCAGGAAAAGGAGGAGGTTTGACACGCTTCCACAACGTCTGTTCAACCGCCCCATGGTCCAACGAAACCTTCAAACACGCATGTGTCTTAAATGGTGACGGTGTATACTTAGATACTCGCACGTAGCTGGCAATATCCTCCGAAGCGACCACGTAATCGATCAGGGAGCCGCGCCCCTGCGTGCAGGTGAACTCCACCAGCGACGGGACCAGCACTCGCCCTCGCGCAAGTCGTGGGAAGCCCGAAAGATCGAGATCACCAGCTGAGACATTGAAATCGCCCATCAAAATCCACGGAACCGACGACGTTCCCAGAAACTCCGAGACACCTCGCAATCTGTTCACATTCTCTCCACAGACTCCCAGGCCCGACACCAAATAAACAACGCCCACAGCGATCACCGCTTTTTTGGTGCGTAACTCAAGGAACATCCAATGGCTTCCAGAGCCATGGTCCTGCACTGGACCGTCTAAATGCAAAAAACGTTGAAACGACAATCCCCGAGACACTACGGCCCCCACCCCACCATGGGTTCCACCCCCTGGGGAGGGCGTAGCAGGAATGAAATGGGGTCGCCATTTCAGCTGGTGCGCTCGCCTCTTCGCCAGTTTCACCCGATCACAATCCAGGTGATGCTCGGCGAAGAAGAAACCGTCACAACTGGCTCGCACGCTGGAAGCGAACGAGACGGCAACCTCGTTCCACGAGGTGATATTACAGAAAAGGAAATCGATACTGGTGGCCGCCTCGCGACCACCAGTGTGCCTGTTAAAAACGGGCTTGCGCAACAGGGGGCCTCACCATCAGCAGCCGCCGCCGCCTCACGTAGTCCGTCGTCGACACCATCTGCAGGGACAGGGACTTGGGCCACGCCGCCGGCAGGGACCGCCTGCTGAAGCACTCTGCCAAAACTCGAGGCCGTGTCCTCGCGGATAGTTCGCAGCCGCTTGACCGCTTTGCAATTGGCGGACTTGACCAAGAGCTTCTCCATGCGATCCTGCTGTGTAGCTTCGAGGGGCCCTTCACGTGCCCGCTTGCGCAGAGACTCCAACTCATCACGCTGAGCATCACCATACTCTGAAGCCATCTCGGAATCGGCGTCGTCCTCCTTGACCGCGCTGACGTAGATCCGCTGGAGCTCCTGCCAGAACTCCAGCCGCTGACGATGCTCCGCACACCAGCGCGCCAGACCCTCTTCATCAAGCTGAGCCAGATTAGGAGGCTGAAGCACCGCCTGCGGCGCACCCGCGCCAGCCGCCACGCCGCCATCCACGCCAGCGGCACGGGCGCCCACGGGGGCAGCAGGCGCAGCGCCTCCTCGACCGCCGCCGCCTGCGACAGGAGGAGCGCCCGCCGCGCCGCCAGCGCCACCGCCAGGAGCAACCCCAGCGCCGCCAGCAGCACCAGCGCCACGCGCCGCGCCAGCCGCCATAGCCGCCTGCGCTTCGTACAGAGCGCGAGCGGCCTCGCCTCGAACACGGTCCTCCCCCTCACGCTGTAGGCGTCGGAAGTCAGCCTCCACGAAGCCATCCTTCGCCAACGTAGCCTCACGCAGCAGGACCTGTTTGGCTTGCAGCACCTGCAGCGCCTCACGATGTTGCGTCTCAGCAGCATGAAGAGCTTCCCGATGGCGAACCACAGCCGCCAGCCGAGCTTCCACGTCGCCCTGAGCAATTCGTTCAGCTCGCGACTGCACCTCGACCTCCTTCGCCAGGGCAGTACGCTTCGCAGCCACGAGCTTCTCCATCTCGTTCTCAGTGGCAGGTTCAGGCGGGGGAGCAGGTGGCGCGCGCGGCTCCGCCGCGGCCGCCGCGCCAAGCTCCCCGAGCGCCCCTGCCAAGTGCGGGTACTTGGCCGCCAGCCACTCGAGATCGCCAGCAGCATCACGGCCACCAGCGTCCTTAGCAGCAGGCTCTCCGACGTCAAGATAGCAGCCGCCGCACTTACTGCAACTCCAGTTGCCATACTTGTCGAACTCCCAGTGCCCACAGGCACCGCACACTGAGTAGGTATCTCGACGCTGGGCTTCACGACCCCATGCGCCGCCGTAGCCACGCTTGCGACCTCCGCGCCCTTGGTGCCAGGGGGCACGCGACCGCCACGACATGACCTGCTAGCGGGGGCCCAACTCCCGCAGTGAAGGCCAACACACACTGAAGCGGGGGCCCAACTCCCGCGGATGAGGCCAGAAACAGGTGCAGGCGCCCAACTCCTGCAGTGAAGGCGAAGAACTCCGAGATCTGGCCGCGGACTAGCGGTATCCGTTTTGGCCCCAAGGGAACCAGGCATCTTGAGCCAAAATGGCTACGGAGCAGGAGAGGAGGAGGAGGAGGAGGAGGAGGAGGAGGAGCGGAGGAGGAGGAGGAGGAGGAGGAGGAGGAGGAGGAGGAGGAGGAGGAGGAGAGGAGGAGGAGGGGAGGAGGAGGAGGAGGAGGAGGAGGAGGAGGAGGAGGAGGAGGAGGAGGAGGGGAGGAGGAGGAGGAGGAGGAGAGGAGGAGGAGAGGAGGAGGAGGAGGAGGAGGAGGAGGAGGAGGAGGAGGAGGAGGAGGAGGAGGAGGAGGAGGAGGAGGAGGAGAGGAGGAGGAGGAGGAGGAGGAGGAGGAGGAGGAGGAGGAGGAGGAGGAGGAGGAGGAGGAGGAGGAGGAGGAGGAGGAGGAGGAGGAGGAGGAGGAGGAGAGGAGGAGGAGGAGGCGGAGGAGGAGAGGAGGAGGAGGAGGCAGGAGGAGGAGGAGGAGGAGGAGGAGGAGGAGGAGGAGGAGGAGGAGGAGGAGGAGGAGGAGGAGGAGGAGGAGGAGGAGGAGGAGGAGGAGGAGGAGGAGGAGGAGGAGGAGGAGGAGGAGGAGGAGGAGGAGGAGGAGGAGGAGGAGGAGGGAGGAGGAGGAGGAGGAGGAGGAGGAGGAGGAGGAGGAGGAGGAGGCGGAGGAGGAGAGGAGGAGGAGGAGGAGGAGGAGGAGGAGAGGAGGAGGAGGAGGAGGAGGAGGAGGAGGAGGAGGAGGAGGAGGGAGGAGGAGGAGGAGGAGGAGGAGGAGGAGGAGAGGAGGAGGAGAGGAGGAGGAGGAGGAGGGGAGGAGGAGGAGGAGGAGGAGGAGGAGGAGGAGGAGGAGGGAGGAGGAGGAGGAGGAGGAGGAGGAGGAGGAGGAGGAGGAGGAGGAGAGGGAGAGGGAGGAGGAGGAGGAGGAGGAGGAGCAGGAGAAACGCAACAAGCTCGGCCTGACTATCTGACCAACGTAAAATGGAGGAGGAGGAGGAAGAGGAGGAGGAGGAGGAAGAGGAAGAGGAAGAGGAAGAGGAGGAGGTTAGAGGGGAAGAACGTGGAGCAGCACAGGGAGGAATTTGATGGGTCCACATTGAAGCGCGTGACTCGCGCTTCTTTGCGCAGGCGATTTCTGTTCAGGATTGTGCGTCATGTACCCGCTGGCTGCTTGAGTCTCACTCGTGTACCAAGCGCAGGGGATTGCAGCTCGCAACCCTTCTATAATCATGCCAATCTGCCTGCGCCGGAGGCTTTTCAGTTCGTGCCGACAGAAATGCAGAGTGATGAGGGAGGAAGAGGAAGGAGGGCGCGAAGGGGAGGAGGGAAGGGCGCGAAGGGGAGGAGGGAGAGGATCAGGGGGAGGAAAGCCGCGCGATGGGATAAGGGAGGGGAGGAATGAGGACGCGAAGGGGAGGGCGCGACGGGAAATGCAGGGTCGGGGCGCGAAGGGGACGAAGCAGAGGAGGGTAAGGCAGGGGGCAACTCCCGTGCACGCCGGCGCTGCGCGGCCGCGCGCTGTGGCACCAGCCTGGGCTCCCAGACGCAGACGCCCCCAGAGGCCATAGCCGCCTTCCGAGGTTGGCCCAACATGTTCTGGACAGCGCACGCACGCTTGACTATCCATGTCGCGAGGGCTTTATTTCTATGTATACATATATACACCTTGAGGTGGAACAGTACTAGAAATCCGTGATCCCTGAAGATAGCGGAATCCTCGCCTTCGGCTTCGGCGTCGAGCGTCGCGTCCCCCTGCAATTTGGCGCCCCTCCTTCCCCCCTTCTTACCCCTTCCGACGCCGTCGTCGCAGCATTCTCCTCCTCGTGCTTCCTCAGAATCCTCTGTCTTGTTCCGTTCGTTCCCCTCCCCTCATCTGCTTCCTAACCATAATCCTCCTTCTCTCCATCCCTCCTTTCCTCCTCGTCCCTCCTTCCTCTCTCTCCTCCCCCCCGCCCCTCCTCCCTCCATCTTCGCCCCTCCCTCCTAGCTCCCACCCTTCCCCCCTCCCTGCTCGCTCCCACCGCGTCCACACAACCCTCGTCTCCCCCCTCCCTCCCACCCCCCCTCGCGCAGCGCCCGCCCACGCGCGCCTGCGCGCGCACCGCGCGTGCGCGAGCTCCGCCGCCCCGAGAGGTGGCCCGCCGCCGCCGACGCTCGCCGTCGACGGCTTCGCCCTGCCCCCCGGCGAGGAGACCCCGCACGACCCCCCCGCGCCTCGCTGCCCTGCCTCCGTGGCGCCGGCCTGCCGCCCTTGCCGCGCCACCGCCGCCCTTCGCCGGCGGCGCCCGCGGCGGCGCCGCCGCCGCCGCCGTCGGCTCCGCTCTCCCCGTCCTCCTCCTCGTCCTCCTCCTCCTCCTCGCTCCTCCTCGCTCCTCCTCCTCCTCCTCCTCCTCATCCTCCTCCTCCTCCTCCTCCTCCTCTCTCCTCCTCCTCCCCTCCCTCCTCCTCCTCCTCTCCCTCTCTCCTCCCTCTCCTCCTCCTCCTCCTCCTCCTCCTC
The DNA here is from genome assembly GCA_963575745.1 of Prorocentrum cordatum. Classification (NCBI taxonomy): domain Eukaryota; class Dinophyceae; order Prorocentrales; family Prorocentraceae; genus Prorocentrum; species Prorocentrum cordatum. The sequence continues at coordinate 358,512 of CAUYUJ010001414.1, forward strand.
CTCCTCCGCTCTCCCCCGAGGTCCTGCCCGAGCCGGCTCGAAGAGTGGCGCAGGGAGGCGGGGTTTCCGGGGCGCCTGTCGCGATGTTCTCCGGCATGTCTTGTCGCACCGTCGGGTCTCGGGGTCGTCTTCACCGCCTGAATGTGTACTTGTCTCGCATTGCATGTGTCTCGGGGGTGGACGGACCTCCTACCGTGACACGTCGATTAAGGAATTGGCCGTTTTCGCGGCCGTCATTTTTGCGGGTGGTCCGTCGGTTTCGGCCCCAGGCCGTTTTGGCTAAGGGGAGGTCTACTGAAGGGAGGTTTGTCCAGCGCCGAGTGTCCAGACACGCCAGAATCCAGAGGCCACGGCCTCGCCCACCTGGCCTGGGCTAGACCCACACGCTTGTCCGCAGCGGTGGTCGTTCGTTCGTTCGTCGCCGCCGCCGCCGCCTCCGTCGTCGCCGTCGGCGTCTTCTGTGTCCGCGGCGCTGGCCGTCGCCGTCGGCGTCGGCGCGCCCAGGCGCTCTCCCCGCGGGAGCGAGGGGATCTCGAGGGGGTCGGGGGCGTCCAAAAGAAGGGTTAGGACGTTCTCGTCGCCGAAGGGGGACGGGCCGAGAAGTTCTCGCGCTGGCCCGTCGAGGTTTTCTGGCCGCGGGATGCCTTGTGGCAGCTGCGTCTCGTCGAGAGCGTTCTGGGGGTGCCCAGATTGCCCCGAACGGCCGCTTCAGGCCCGAGTTGTAGGCCGAAAGCCACCGTGCGTCGAATAGGGGCGTGCAGGGACCAACCAAAGAGCTGTTTTTTTAATTTGATTTGCTCATTGTTTGGTTGTCCGTTTTGTTTTTCGTTTTAGTTATGTTGTGTTTTTGTTTGTGCTTGGAGCATGTTCGGATGTTATGCATGTTTTGTTGGCGCGTTTTTATGTTTCGTTTAGTGTCGTTCATAATCCAAGGTTATGCTTCATTTTTCGCTTTGTTCGATCTATTCATTGCGCGTTCCGTTTAGTTGTCGTCTCTGTTTCGCGCCAACATTGCTTTGATATGTTTTGACTGCGCTTGATAGGATTGCAATTTCATGCTTGATGTTTCGTTTCGGTGTTCGTTTTGTTGTTGTTGCTGTTTTTCGTGTCCGGTGCGGAACCTTCGAGAACGGAGGCTCAGATGGCGCCGAAGACCAGACGGGCGCCGAGAATCAAGTGGCACCGACGACGAAAGGAGAGCCGAAAACAAAGGGGGCGCCAGACACCAGAGGGGCGCCGAAAACCAAAAGGGCGTCGAACACCGACGAGGCGCCGAAAACCAAAAGGGCGCGGAAAACCAACAAGGACGCAAAACCAAAGTGGCCCCGAAAAGCAAAGGAACACCGAAAATCGAACGGCCGCCGAAGACCAAAGAGGCGCCGAAATCCAAGGGGGGCCCGTAAATAAATGGAAAGCCGAAAAGCAGGCGGCCGCCGAAAACCAAAGATGCGCCGAAATCCAAGGGGCGCCGACAACCAAAGCGGCGCCGAAAACCAAAGGGGCGCCGAAAACCAAACGGGCGCCGAACATCAAAGTGGCGCCGACAACTAAAAGGGGCCCGAAAATCAAGGGGATGCCGAAATCCAAAGAGGCACCGAAAATCAAAACGTTGCCGAAAACCAAGTGGGCGCCGAACGCCAGAAACCAAAGGGAGTCGAAACCAGAGGTGCGCCGAGCGCCGAAAACCAAAGGGTGTCGAAAACCAGAGGGGCGCCGAACACCAAAAGGACGCCAAAAAGCAAACGACTCCCGACATCCAAAGGGGCGCCGAAAACTAACGGGGCGCCGAAACCAGAGGGGCGCCGAAAACCAAAGAGGCGCCGAAGACCAAAGGGGCGCCGAAAACCAAAAGGGCGCCGAACACCGACGAGGCGCCGAAAATCAAAAGGGTGCCGAACACAGACGGGGACGGGGCGCTGACAACCAACGGAGCGGCGAAAACAAAAGGGTGCCGAAAACCAGAAGAGGGGTGCCGAACTCCAAAGGGGTGCCGAAAACCAAAATGGCGCCGATAACCAAAGGGGTGCTGAAAACCAAGTGGGCGTCGAACGCCTGAAACCAAAGGGAGTCGAAACAAGAGGTGCGCCAAGCGCCGAAAACCAAAGGGTGTCGAAAACCAGAGGGGCGCCGAACACCAAAAGGACGCCAAAAAGCAAACGGCCCCCGACATCCAAAGGGGCGCCGAAACCAGAGGGGCGCCGAAAACCAAAGGGGCGCCGAAGACCAAGCTTTCTTCCGTTTTTAGTTTGTTTTCGCATAAGTTTTGACCGGCGCCTTTTTGGCGTTCAGCCTTCATTTCTGTGGAGACATAGCATAGCGCAGGTGGCAGGCCAGAAGCTGTTTGCTCATGGCCCCACGGGGGGGGGGGGGGGAACGAGCCTTAACCAGCACCTCGCCCCTTGCCCGCGCCCGGGCACTGTAGCCGTCGCCGCAGCCCTGGTTTGTTGTTCGTGTCGTCTGTTCTTTGCTCTGTGTCTTCGCCCTGCTAAGTTCACGCCCCAGGCAGAACCTTGCTACTCGCCTACGCCCGGGTCCCAGGATCCAGCCAATGCCGCCCCGGCCCCAGCCATGGTGACATGTCTTCGTTTCGCGATTCGTTTTGTTTCCAGTGCGGTCTGCGAACTTCGTTTCGTTGTGCGTTTCGCTGTCTCGCTGAGTGACGGCTTCGTTTCGCGTTTCGTTTCTCGTTTGTGTTTGGCACCCGTTTCGATCCAACGGCCGGTTCCGTGTCGTGTTTCGTTATGAACGCCAGCGCGCGTTAAACATCGTTGTCGTCGGTCCTTGGGGGCGTGCGGACATCAAGACCGTGGGGGGCATGACGTCTTGCTGATTTCATGGCCCCCTCTTCTTGTGATCCGTCTCTTCTTTGTTGTTTTGCCGATCGGCGCGGGCCCGAGGGGGGGAGGAGGGCCGAGGTTCGAGGGGAGGCGGAGCGAGGCTCGAGGTGGTGCCGACAAGTGCGCGAGGCTCGAGGGGATGACGGTCGAGGATGGAGTATGTCAGGCGTTTTGGTGGGCTGTTCTGTGCTTTCGGCAGGGGCCTGTGGAGGCCGTTGTGGGAGGCCCCTTGAAGTCTGGAAGAAGCACACGCGGCGGGCGCCAACGCCGAGGCAGCGATCGTGCCCGATTCTCCGGCACTTGGGGGCGAGGGGGCGGGGTCAGCGGCGCGTCCCTCCTACAGCCAAGGCGCTGAAGTGAGGACCACGGTGGACCCAGGAGGGGGCTCCGTCTCTCTGGCCGCTTCTCATGTTCACCACAAGCACACCCGCAGAAGCACGGGCAGATGCGACAGCGATGGGCAGTTTAGCGAGCGGGAGCGGAGATAATATAATACTCGGAAAAAGAAACCTCATCATAACAATCTGGATAATCATAATGACACTACGAAGCAACTTAGCAATAATAACTTGAGCAGAAATTGTCGGAGCTCCGGGCTGATCTCTTGTATCGTCGCTGGACATCTCTCCGTGGCGCGCTCCTCGCGCCAGGGGCGGCACCAGAAGCGCCGCCAGGACGGCCCCAGCGCCGAAGAAATCCGCGCGGAGCTTCCAGAGTTTACGTTTGTGCAGTTTTCCTTCCTGAAGTATCGATTAGCCGATCCCCATGCCCATCGCTCCATGGGATCTCAGCCCCACCATCACCCCCCAGATATGCACCTCGAAATCCGAAGGGAGCAATCTTATATTCCCATTCAGTGGCTGAATCGGCCAGTGGGGGCCAGACCACGCCAGTAGGGATCGAGGCATCAGTTCAAAAATGCTCATCCTACGAGGGGTGCAAAGAACACGGCCCTGGAGTCAGGGCTCGACCTAAACAGTATATCGTGGACCGTTTTCGTTTTGATTTCATTGTGCATCAATCCCAGAACAAAGACAGAACGAGGGAAAACGAAAACATAGCGAAAACGGAAAACGCTGTTCAGGTCGAGCCTTGCTGGGAGTCGCGTGCCGCGCGCCAGTCGGTGTGCTGCCTGCTGCGCGACTCCGACGTCGTGGACGTCATCCCGAGCTCCCGAGGCCCCGCCCTCGCAGACGCCCCCCCGCCCTCGAGCTGCTTCTGCTGCCCGTCGCCTGGGCGCCCCAGCAGTCGCGCGCCGTCGGGTGCCTTTTGGGGGATCGCAGAGGGAGGGTCCTCCCAAGGTGGGGCTGGGGAACGGGCCCAGCTGGATGCTCCCGTTTATGGCGCCTCCTTCTTCCAGGGCCCGCCCGGAGCGATCTGCACTCCGACCTTATTGGGCGCCGCGTAATGGGGGGGTCATAAATGGGGGAGTGGCGAGCGTGGTCCGAAAAGGTACCCAAACGGTACCTAAACGAGCCCCCTGGGGCTCTGGAGGGGCCCGAAAGGGGCACGAAAGGGGACCTTTTCTGACCCCCCCATTTGTGACCCCCCCATTAAGCCACGCCCAACACCTCTGCCCCAGCCCCAGCTCTGTTCCCCCCCCCGCTGCTTGCCTCCGCCGCTGCCCCGCCGCGCTGCCCCTCTCTCCTCCTCGTCCTCCTCCTCCTCCTCCTCGTCCTCCTCCTCCTCCTCCTCCTCGTCCTCGTCCTCGTCCTCCTCCTCCTCGTCGTCCTCCTCCTCCTCCTCCAGATCATCGGGGCGACGACGAGCACGACGCCGAGGCTGCAGCTGCTGCGGAGGCGCTCGGCCTGGCGATGGACCTCGACAGCTCGGGCGCGCTGGAAGACGGCCTCCTGGGCGCGCTGGGCTTCGGCGCCGAGGCTGCTGCTGCTGGGGAGGCGGGCAGCTCGCTGGCGGTCGTCGACGGCTCGGACGCGCTGGACGTCGACACCGAGGGCGCGCCGGGCGACACCGAGCACGACGCGGAGGCTGCAGCTGCGGGGGCGGCGGGCGGCCTCATGGCGGGCGTCGACGGCTCGGACGCGCTGGACGTCGACCTCGAGGGCGCGCTGGGCGACACCGAGCACGACGCGGAGGGCCAGGGCGAGGGCGCGCTGGGCGGCGCCGTGCACGATGGATGGGCGGCTCCTGCTGGGGCGGCGAGCGGCGCGGCGGCGGCCTTCCTCGGCTCGGAGGCGCTGGGCGTCGACCGCGTGGGCGCGCGGGGCGACACCGAGCACGACGCCGAGGCGGCTGCTGCGGGGGCGGCGAGCGACTCGGCTGCGGCCGTCGACGCCTCGGGCGCGCTGGACGGCAACGCCGCGACGGCGCTGGGCTCGCTGGGCTTCGCCGAGCGCGTCGCCCGTCTCCTGGCGGCGGCTGGCGCGCGAGAGCAGCAGGCCCCAGGCGCGGCCGCCCCCAGCCTGGGCGAGCGCGACGGCGCCAGCGCCTCGGCCGCGCTGGAGGGCAGCGGGCGCGGCGCCGAGGCGGCCGCAGAGGGGGCGGTGCGTGGGCCGACTGCCACGTACCCCCCTCGGCGCCACGGGCACGCCTGGGAAAGAGTCCCCGCCCTCGGCGATTGGCCAGGGCCCTGGGATCCTCGGGCCGCACCGAGCGTTCGAGGGCAAGGACGTGGACACGGCGGCGCCTTCGACGACCGCGTGGCCGCGCTGGACGGCGGCCGCCGCGCCCCGCTGGGCGACCTCGAGCACGACGCCGAGGCTGCTGCTGCTGGTGCATCGCCGCGGGCGGCTCGAGCCAGCGCCGACTCCGTGGAGTCGAAGGCGGGCGCGGAGGCCAGGGCAGCCGAGTTCAAGAAGCTCGTCGCGCAGCTCGGCGGCGGGCGGCAGGCGCGGAGGACGCGAGCCCCTTCGACCAGTTCTTGCTCCTCATCTGAGGAGGCGGGCCAGGCGGCCGAACCCTGACCTCAGGGCTCGTCTTCTTCTTCTTCCCCTCCAGATCAACGCCTCTCGCAACGCACACAACGCACCTGGACTGGCTCGAGGTCCCCGCGGGCGCTGGCTCGGGCCTCCGACGCGCCGCGCGGCGCGAAGCAGTCGAGGCGCAGCGAGCGGCACAGGCAGGGACTGGGGGGGGGGCGAGGAGGAGGAGGAGGAGGACGATGAGGAGGAGCGAGGAGGAGGAGGAGGAGGACGGAGGAGGAGGAGGAGGAGAGGAGACGACGACTCTGACAAAACGTGGGCCACCCTCGCCTGCCGCACGTCCTCGAGGTCGCCGCCCTCCACCCGGGCGGCCGCCGGGAAAGGGGCCCGCTGCGGGCGGCCCCGCGCCCCTCGAGGAGAGACGCTCTCGAGCGACGCGCGCCCGGCCAGGCCCGGCCCGCGGGCGCGCCCGGCGGCGCGGCCCGGGGCGCGCCACACGTCGGGGGCGGCAAGCGAACGATCATTATCATCGCGCCGTGGTTTTTTTGCTCCAGGAGCTTTCAGGAGGAAAGAAACACGCAGACACAATGAATCGTCGATTCCCCAGAAAATCTAGGAAAACATGGGAAGTGGGGGGGAAGGCAGAAACCCAGAAACTATTTGAAAATATGGGGGATATTTTAATTGTGTGTATTTATTTGTGCGTCCTGGGGCCCCTTCAAGTTTAAAGGAGCGAGCTTTGACTCACGGCATCCGCGCGCGCCGGCGGATACTTCCTGAGCGCGCTGGATAACCTTATTTGCCTGAGCCCCCCTTGCGCACTCGTTCCGGGGAGCGATGACTAGGGGGCGGTGGATATCATGGCGTGGGCCATGATATCTCCCCAGATTTCGTGGGGCCTCTTCTCATTTCATTACATCCCTGGCCCCCCCGCTGGGCCGCGCACATGCCGCCGGTCATGATTTGCACCCCCCCTTCTTGGACCCCCCCCTCTTGGCCGCTCCCGATTTCGAGGCTCAGGTCGGGCCTGCAAGGGTGGAAAAACCATCCCGACCCCGACAATGCGCGTTTACTAAACAGCCCTGGGCGTTTACGAAACAGCCCTGCCCTGTTCGGTTCCTTCCATGAGTGCGTTCGCTGAACGGGTTCGCTTGTCGGGGTGCTTATTAAAGGGTGGATTTTCTGCTCCTTATACAGGGGGAATGTCCAAAAACAGTAAAACAATAATAGGGGGACGATGTTGTGACTATTCTTGGCTCTTTGGGGATATGTTCTGACTACGTTTGCTTTCTCGCCCGACTCCACCTGTAGGGGGACATGTCCGACCTAGTTCTATGCCTCCTGGATGGGGTCGGAGTCGATGGGGACGGAGGATCGAGCCGCATCGCCGATGCATCGACGATGCGGCTCGATGTGGAGACCGTGTTTCCCCACGCTGGCGTCGCCGATGTATTTGCGACGTCGGCGCGATACCTCGACCTCATTTAGGAGGCCCCCATCTGGGAGGCTTCTAGCCGTTCGAACAGAAGGAGGGGCCCCAACCACGACCAGGTCGATTTCTGGAGGGTCCCTCGTGGGCGATCCCCCCGACCTCGACATGGGCACTATGCTTGTGGTTGTGGTCTGTTTGGCCGTCCTGGGGCGCCACGTCGACCTCGACCGGAGGTGAGCCGGTGTCGCTCTCCCGACGACCGCCCGCATGCACAAGGCACCCCCCCGGGTGTGTCCCTCGACGCTTGTTGTGGTCGCCTGCTGTCCCCGCATAAGCGCCAGCTCTCTTCCTGCGAATCGCGATCAAGACTAGAAAGAAGAACGACCAGCAGATGCATGAACATGAGCTCGGCGTCACCCTAACATACTAATGCTATGTGTGCGTCTCCCCGTCCTCAGGGGCGACGCGCGCACCCAGAAGTCTTTTAGTAGGTGCGTCATGGTGGGCGCTTTCTGGCCGCACCGCTCGGGAAACGACATACTTCAGAGCGTGAATTACCTACCCCGGTTTCGCTTCCAGGCAAAACCAAGCCATACCACGCGCCTCCTCGTCAAGCGGCCTGACCAGTACAGGCTGCAATTTGGCATCGTTTGGTATCTCTTGGAAGCGAGGGTGGTCAAAAGCGAGGTAGGTTTGTTCCCCCCCTAATACTACCAGATGGGTCTAGCAGATGTTCTGGTCGGACGCGCCGTTCCAGGGAGGGCATGCCGTATGCTTCTGTGCGTCTCATAAACTCCTGCGGAGCTCCGCGCCCGTGTCGTGGGTCGGCGCCTGGGCACGCCCGCGCCGCTGCAGGGCACCCCGTGAATCTGAGGAAACGTGGGGCGCCCCAAAAAGGGCCTCGCCTTGGAGGATAGAAGGAGCCGACACCTCTTCTGCGGCGGATGGTCGGCGGAAGGCCGAAGTGAAACGAGGCCGCCCCCGCTGGCGGAAGCCTGCGGGGGGGCGGCGGAAGGCGGCAGAAATGACATATGCACCCCCAAGAGGTGGAAGCGTTTTTTGGCACTGGGTTTCCGGAATCTGCCACGCGTGCGTTTGCGCTGTTATGTCCTCCGCGTCTGCGCCAGGGCGCGGCCGCGCGCGCGCGCGCGATCGCGAGGCCCCCCAGAGGGGGTCGGAGGATTTTTGCAGAGTTGCCAATGCATCGGCGATGCGGCGCGGTCCGGCGACCCCGTCTGCTCGGACCCCGTCGATCAGGCCTTCGATGTGCACGCGCAGAAGAAGGAAGGGCCGCCTTCTACGACCTCGGCGCATAATTCGGCTGCCCGCGCAGGGTCGCGCGTAATTGAGCACCCAGCCCGCGTGGGCCAACGCGTATGGTTCCTCTTTCAAGGTGCGCAAGACCCTCCTGGTCTGGCATGTCTGCGCCTATTGTGCGGTATGTGTAGCGCCTCTTGCTCTTGCGCTCCCGAATGAGTTCAAGACCCCTTGGATCTTCCATTGCAGCCAGGCGGCTCCGCGGTGCATGCGCGTGTAGATTCCAGCCTCTCTTCCTCCTCGTCGGTCTTTCCACTGTTGCTCTTTCGCCGCCTCTCGGTTCGCATGGCTCTTGAGCACAATGGCGCGCTGGGAACGCCGCCCTGGGCGCGCGCGACAGATAAGAGAACGCAGCCTTTTTTGCTGCGGGTCCCGTTCCCGTCAACATCCAGCTGCCTGCGGCAAGTCCCGCTGCCGTGCCAGCCAGCCTGTTGGGTGACGACTAGTCGAGGGGGCGCGGGAGGCCGGCACGCGTGACGCTCCAGGCCTCTTGAGAGGATTGATTGGGCCGCTTGTGGGGGCTCTTCGGGGGTTTTGTTCCAATCATCGTCACCACATACGGTCGGCACGGGGAGGGTACCCGAATGTCTTTCGTGTTTGCTGGATTTGTTGTCAAGCCTGGGGGGAGGTTGCCCTCGAATGTTCCTCACGCTGGCCGGCGGAGGTTCTCATGTTTTTCGGGTTTGTTTTTTTGTCCCGGGTCCGGCCATGCCCCATCCCTTCGGGTTACCATCGTGATATCCACACTTCGGAGCTGTGAATCATGCGCCGCCCAGCGAGGCCTCGCCGACGGCGCGTCGCCGCTGCCCGCGCCGCGCACGCCGCCGCCGTCCGCCGCGGCGGCGCCGCCGAGCCCGAGCCCGAGGCGCCGGCCCTCCTGGAGGGCGAAGCGCCGACGTTGACGACGACGTCGCATGACGACGATGGCGCACGACGACGCACGACGACGGCGACGTCGACGGCGACGACGACGATGACGGCGACGACGACGACGACGCACGACGACGCACGACGGCGACGGCGACGACGCACGACGACGACGTTGACGGCGACGCACGACGACGACGTTCACATTGACGACGACGACGTCGACGACGGCGATTGCGACGGCGACGGCGACCCCGACGGCGACCACGACGACGGGCCTGCAAGTCGGACGGTCCGGGTGATCAAAGCAGCAAGCCTCGTTCGAGGACATCCCGGAACACATCGGTCATCAGAACAATGATAGAAAGAGAGAGAGAGAGAGAGACAAACAGAGAGCGGCGCGAATTAACGCCCCCCCCGTCGGAGCCCGAACAATTGTTTTTGGCACGTGTGTTCAGGTGCTCCGATCGTTCATGTCTTCGACGCGGTTCCCTGGCGAATGCGTGTACTGCCCGCCCCCGGTGCCAGGTGTGCAATGTATGGATGTTTTTCCATACGCGGTCGCCAGAAGTCCCGGCGTTGTCCCCAAAGCGGGAGTTACATTGAGTTCGGCGGCGATCCCACGGCCAAGCAAGGGCCCCCACAGGCCGAAACCGGCCAAGGATCCCCCGCTGGAGGCTTTGTTCTTTCCGAAGGATTTATGCGACAAGTCCGCCTCTCCTCCTCGTCCTCCTCTCCTCCTCTCTCCTCCTCTTCTTCCTCCTCCTCCTCCTCCTCCTCCTCCTCCTCCGTTCCCTCCTCCTCCTCCTCCGCCTCCTCCTCTTCTTCGTTTTCCTCCTCCTTCTCCTCCTCCTCTTCCTCCTCCTCCTCCTTTTCCTCCTCCTCCTCTCTCCTCCTCCTCCTCCTCCTCCCTCCTCCTCCTCCTCCTCCCCTCCCCCTCCTCCTCCTCCTCCTCCTCCTCCTCCTCCTCCTCCTCCTCCTCCTCCCCCTCCTCGGGTCGCCCACGTCCCCAGGGGAAACACCGTGCGCCCCCCGCCTTGTTAGTCTGGAAAAGCGCGAGAGCACGTCGGGGTCCGCCTGCGCCGAGGGCAGGGCGAGGCAGGGGAGCCGCGCGCCGCGAGAGCCGCAGCCTCCGACGTCGCGGCGCCGCAGTCGCGGACGGACGAGCGGGGCTGCCACGCCTGCGAGACAAGGGCCGACCTCCGCGCGCAACAGCGACGACGACGACGCACGACGACGGCGGCGACGGCGAGGACGACGACGACGACGACGCGCGACGGCGACGACGACGAGGCACGACGACGACGAGGACGAGGACGACGATGCGCAACGACGATGACGACGACCACGACGACGACCACGACGACGACGACGACTACGAGGACGACGATGCGCAACGACGATGACGACGACCACGACGACGACGACGACGATGCGCAACGACGATGAGGACGACCATGATGACGACATCTCACGACGACGACGGCGACGACGACGACGACCACGACGACGACCACGACGACCAGGACGACGACGACGACGACGACGACGGCGGCGGCGGCGGCGGCGACGACCAGGACGCACAACGACGACGACGACGACGGCGACGATGACGACTACCACAACGACGACGAAGAAGACGCGCAACGACGACGACGACGAAGGCGACGACCAGGACGACGACGACGCACGACGCACGACGACGACGACGACGTTGACGAGTCTTTCGCGGAGTTCTCGGCTCCGCGCCCGGGGGGGTCACTGGCGAGGGTGCCTCGGTATCAGGGGGTTACCTTGGCGGTCTGGGGAGGTTAAGGAGGAGGAGGGGGAGGAGGAGGAGATGAACGAGGAGGAGGAGGAGGAGGAGGAGGAGGAGGAGGAGGAGGAAGGGGCAAGGAGCAAGGAGCAAGGAGCAAGGATCAAAGAGCAATAGCATGGAGGAGGAGGAGGGTGGGGGAGGGGGATGAGGAATGAGCAAGGAGCAAGGAGTGAGGAGCAAGGAGCAAGGATCAAGGAGCAACTGGCAAGGAACAAGGAGGAGGAGGAGAAGAGGAGAAGAGGAGAGGAGGAGAAGAGGAGACGAGGAGACGAGGAGAAGAGGAGAAGAGAAGACGAAAAGAACAGGAGGAGGACGAGGAGGAGGAGGAGGAGGAGAAGGAGGAGGACGAGGACGAGGACGAGGAGGAGGAGGACGAAGAGGACGAGGAGGACGAGGAGGACGAGGACGAGGAGGACGATGAGGAGGAGGAGGAGGGCGGATGAGGAGGAGGAGGAGGAGAAGGAGGAGGAGGAGGAGGAGGAGGAGGAGGAAGGGCGGAGGAGGAGGAGGAGCAGGAGGAGGAGGAGGGCGGAGGAGGAGGAGGGATGAGCAAGGAGGAAGGAGGAAGGAGGAGGAGGAAGGAGGAGGGGGAGGAGGAGCAAATTTTGGGCCGTCGGAGCCGTCTTGGCCCGTCGAGGTGCGGTGGCGCTGTCATGGGCTGGCCTCTTTGGCCGTCTGAGAGCCGCTTTCGGCGGAAGTTCGGGCCCGGCCAGGGGACGCGTGGAGGCCGTTTCGGGCCGTCCCCGGGTTCGGCGGGACGCCATGCTTCGGGGGCGGAAAAGAGGGGGGTGATGACTAGGGGGGTGGATATCATGGCGGGGGCCATGATATTTCCCCAGATTTCATGGCGCCTCTTCTTATTCCATTACGTCCCTGGCCCCCCCGCTGGGCCGCGCACATGCCGCCGGCCATGATTTGCACCCCCTCTCTTGGACACCCCCCTCTTGGCCGTCCCCGGGTTCGGCGGGACGCCATGCTGGGCGCCGCGAGGCCGGCTACATTTCGAGACTGACGATTATCGGGAGGGAAAAAACACACACAGGCTACACAGACACGAAGAATCGTCGACCCCCAGGCACGTATGAGAAATATGGGGAGTGGGGGGGAAGACAAAAACCCAGAAAATATCAGGAGTCGGGGTATTTGTGTGTATTTATTTGCGTGTCCTTGGGTCCCTTCATAGTATAGGTCGACCATGCCAGATCGAGGGTACCCTCGTGACCTGAGCTTCGCGATCCATGCCTTCTTACATTCCTATGGCAATGTGCCCCTCGAAAGGGTCTCGTGTCCCCTCGCGTGTCCTCTCCAATCAACCCCGGCTGTAGGGCGTTTGAGCCAAAATTCCATGCGTGTTCGTGCGTTCGAGACAACACTCGTGCTTCCCGGTTGGACAAGTGCGGGACGAGCAATGACAAGCATGAAAATATTGGAGGTCCGCGCGGACTTCTCGGATCGGCGCTGGGCCCCCTCCTTGGCGCGCAGAGCGCGCCAGGGGCGGCGCCGGAGGCGTCGCCAGGGGGACTCAGCGCGGATCCGAGAGATCCGCGCGGACCTCGGAGTTTTTATGCTTATGTCATTGGTTGTTCCTCGATCGCAGGGCCAAGTCCCGAGCACAGCGTCCCCGCTCCAGCACCGACGGCCTGCAGGCCCTGCCGGGTGTTGGCCCACGCAGCGGGGGTGGCCGCCACCCCGCGGGAGTTGTACGCCCCTGCGGGTCGCTCCACGGGTGGCTCTCCCTCCTCTTGGGGGCTCCCGCCACGCGGGCGCGCGTCTCTAGGCTCACGTCGGGCATGTCCATCTACAGGAAGAGTGTTCAAAAGTAGATGGTTCTACTAGTTTTGATTATGTTTGCATGTTTCGATTCTTGTCTGACTGTTTCCAATTTTTCTGTCAAAATCCGCCACGCCCGACCCGACTCGACTCTAGGCCTCTCAGATGGGGTCCACGTAGAGGGAGTCGGAGGATGGCGTCGCATCGAGGCACCGACGAGACGGCTCAATGCGGAGCCCGATTTTCTGTCCAAGCAACGTGACTTCGCCCTTGGATCCCTTCCGATCCCGGCGCCCCCACTCCGCAGGACCCCATCTTTGAACCACCGTCGAAGAAGAATAAAGCACATCAGCGTCAGCTTTTGGCGCGGAGCGCCAAAAGTTTACAGTCGGGGCGCTGAAGAAGGAACCTTTTTCGTTGGGGAGGGGCTCCGTGTTCCTTAATTCATTCGCAGCTTGCCTTGGATGTTCCTTAGGTTTTCGATACGGAGTCGAAGGTCAACTCATGGAAAAGAGGGGCCGCGTTCCTTATTTAGGGTTCCTTAGGTCTGTATGTTTGCGCGTTTATGTTCCTCTTCTACGCCGGGCCCTCGAGGCCTCGGGTGCCCTCTCTCTCGCCTTTCCTCCCCCCCCCCCCGCCACCAGGCCGGCCCCCGCGGCCGAGCCGCCGGACTTTGGCGGGGCGCGGGGCGGGGCGGCGGGGGCCGCCGAGGGGGGGAGGATCGGGGGCGGAAGAGAGGGGGGTGATGACTAGGGGGGGGTGGATCTCATGGCGTGGGCCATGATATTTCCCCAGATTTCAGGGCGCCTCTTCTCGTTTCATGACGTCCCTGGCCCCCCCGCTGGGCCGCGCACATGCCGCCGGTCATGATTTGCACCCCCCCCTCTTGGACGCCCCCCTCTTGGCCGCTCCCGATGGGGAGGCGGACGCCCGGGCGTCGATCAGTGGGTGGGGGGGGATTTCGGGGGTGACGAAAGGATCCTGGCATCGCTCGGGCGCGTGCCCTCTTTTCTCGGCGAGGACCGTCGAGGACCCTCCTGGACCATCGAGCAGGCAAAAAGCACGCACGAAACCGAAAAATGCACGGGGAACGACGGCAAGACGGTTCGCCCTGGGGGAAGCGGGTCCTGAGGTGACTGAGCGGGTCCTGAGGTTTTCTCGCCGTGCTCGAGGTCTCGGGGGCCCTCCACGGGCCCTGGGACTGTCAGAAACAGGCTCAGGAGGAAGAGATCTCGTCCTGGGGGAGGGCCCCGGGGTCCAGGACCCGTTTCCCTCAGGACCAATTTCCCATGCTATAGAAGGTGCACCTTTCGTGTTTCTTAGGGGCCCTGACGGGGGCCCTCTGGGGCCCACGAGGGGTCGCCCCCCCCCACGTATCGCCCCCCCCCCCCCCCTTCCCACGAAGCAACGCCCAAGACAGAGACGTGCGCGGGTTGTGAGCAAGAAGTCACGGCAGGAAGTTTCTAGCCGTTTTCGGCCTCTCTGGGGTCAGTCGCCCCCGGGACCGTCGAGAAACGACCGTTCGTTGGGGAAGGGCGGCTACGTCTAGGGAGCCCGTAGTAACACAAGTCAAGAATGTTTGGGAAGGCAGCGTGTGGATGCGGACCCCGACCTTCCAGGCGTGTTGAATCGTAGATTGCATTCGAATTCCAGCCGAGATTTCGAGCAGTCCTGATAGGTCCTGCATGGCTGGATAGCTAGGGAGGGGGAGAGGAAGAGGAGGAAGAGGAGGAGGAGGGAATCGAGGATCGAGGGTCAAGGTTTGGGGGTTTCCAGCTGCTGCTGGCGGGGCCTCCAGGGGACTCCACGAGGCATCCTGGGTCCTCCGCAGAAAACCTGGTTGGGGGAGGAGGAGGAGATTGAAGATTGGAGATTGGAGATTGGAGGATGAGGATGAGCAGCTGCGATGGGAGAAGGAGGGAGGAAGGAGTCAAGTATGGGATCGACTACAGAATGGATTCACCGCAAGCGTGGTCTTCTCTCAGAATCCGCGCACACTGCGAAGAATCTCGTGAAGTTGGGCACTCTCGACGAGAGCATTACAGTCAAAAACCCTAATATGGACGCGCGACTTTGCTCAGGGTACCCTTGCGTCCTTGCTCTTCCTTGCTCTTGCCTCCTTGAGGTGTTCGTCGTCCGCCGCCCCAGAAATCCCTACTTAGGCTTCCAAGGGTCTTGCGTCCTTACCGCGCGTCCTTATTAGGTTTTTTGATTGCAATTCTGGGGGAACTGAATTCTGCAGTCGATCCCCAACTCGGGGGAGGGGAGGAGCAGGGGGGATAGTGGGAGCAGGAGGGAGGGGGTGGGGGGCACGCGCCAGCACGATGCTTTCTCGCCCAGGCCAGGGTACCCAAAAAAAGGGGGGGAGGAGGAGGAGGAGGAGGAGGAGGAGGAGGAGGAGGAGGAGGAGAAAGGGGAGGGGGAGGGGGAGGGGGAAGGGGAGGAGGAGGCTCCTGGGGGCTGATCCTTTCTCTCTCTCTCTGAATTCTTTGCATGCTGCTCCCTTTTTATCTGGTACCCTTTGTACAGGCTGGTCTTGTACAGCCCTCATTGAGCGAGCGAGGACGACGACGAAGACGACGACGACGACGACGCGACGACGACGACGACGACGACGACCACGACGACGACGACGACGACGACGACGACAGCGGCGCCGGCGGCGTCGGGCCAATTACGACGACGACGACGGCAGCGGCGGCGGCGGCGGCGACGACGGCGCCGGAACCGTCTCCTTCGGGCAACGACGATGATGTCGACGACGACGACGACGACGTTGACGACGACGACGGCGACGGCGACGGCGACGGCGACGACGACGACGACGAAGACTGCATCGGCGTCGGCGACGGCGACGGCGACGACGACGCGCACAGGCCCCCCCCCTGACGGCGACGGCGACGGCGACGACGACGGCGACGGCGACGGCGCCGACGGCGACGGCGACGGCGAGGGTGAGGGCGACGGCGACGGCGACGACGGAGACGGCGACGGCGAAGGCAACCGGCGACGGCAACGACGACGACGCACGGGGAGGGGGGCCAAGTTCGAATCTTCAAGTGTCTCAAGGAGGGGGGGGCCCCGCCCCCGGTTCGAACCGCCATCCCTTTGCAACTCGGGGGGGAGGGGCGGGACGCCCCCCCCGTTCGACCCCCCCCTCTTTGTGACTCCCGCCAGTTCGACTGCCCCCTAGTTCGGATTCCCCCTTTGGTTCTAACCCCCACGCCCCCGGGGGGGGGGGCGCGATTGGGGAGGCCCGTGTCCACGGCTCCCCCTTTCCCCCCCCCCTCCCCCCGGGTTCTCCGCGGGCGCTCAATGTTTTGGGGGTGCGGGGGGGCCCTGATGCCAACGTGTCAAGGTATTTGTCCCCAGCAAGGGTCCACGAAAAACATGTTCTCAGAGTTGCGTAGTTACTAGCCGCCCTTCCTGCAGTGTGGTGGAGGGATCCTGGTCTGTCTTGAGCAGCTTTAGCGCCTTCTGCGCTCGAGACCCACGGAGGCACACACACACACACACACACACTTACTTTACCTCGTTCGCTTCAAGTCAGAAGCCCCCTCCCCATCCCCCCCGCCCTCGGAGGATAGCACAGCAGCACCACCACCAGGGGTGCCGCCTCCGGCGAGGTGGTCCGCGATGCCCCCCCCCCCCCCCCGACCCCGGGACCGAACGTGGCGCCTCGAGCGAGGAGGGGACAGCCCGTGCCCCCGCGAGGATCTCCCCCGGCTCCGCCGAGCTGGTGGTGGTGCTTCGCTTTCCCTCCCCGCCGGCCCCCCCCCCCCCGCTCTCTCCCCTGCGCTCCGCCACTCGGCTCCTCGCTCCGGCCCTGCGCCCCTCCGCTCGCGCGCTCCTCGCTGGCTATGGCCCCCCCCTCCTCGCCCGCCTCTCGCCCGGCGAACCGCCTCCCTCTCGATGCTGGACGCTCCTCCTCGACACTCGGCGCTCCTTCTTCTTCTCTCACTGGTCCGAAGCATACCCTTGCCCTGTGTGGGCCTGGGTGGAAATGGCCGTCTGCTGGACTGGGCGCTTGCCATGCGCCCGATCAGCCAGCCGCGCGCTCGGTGTTTCAGCATCCGCGCGTCAGGGCGCAAGGACACGCTGAACGGTTTGCTGTTCGATTGCAGCGACATGCCATGGTTTGCGTCAGGGACGTCTGGGGGCATCGGGGGTGTCCGCGGGGTTTGGAACAGCATTGGAGTGGTGGTGCCTGTACCTTTTGGGGACAGGCACCACCACTCCTTTGCTTTTGGGCCTGCCCGCAGGAACGTCGTTGCAATCTCACGTTCCCCTGGGGGCCGCTGCGGCGGCGTTCGGGAGCGCTCTTGGGGGTCCGCGCGTGCGCCCGAGAGCGATCTCGACCAAACGCCACCTCGACTAGGTACGGGAACGTGTCCGGGGGCACCATCAACGCGCGTCGTCGACTGTGCCCCCCGACGCGTGCCCAGACCTAGCTGGGGTGACGCCAGGCGGGTTTTCCAGGGAATAGCCCCTGGCGACCGCCTGGCGTTCGGGGCCCCAGGCGTTTGGGGCGAGCGCAGGATTGCAGCGGCGCCCGCCCAGGACACCCAGGGCGCATTTTGCGCGTCGAGCCCCAAACGCTTGATTGTGCGCCTTCGTTGGCGCACCCCCGAACGAGTTATTGTAGCCCGAGGGCGACCAATGCGTGGTCGGCCACTCTGCCGATTGGAACGCGCGCGCCTTCGGTGCCAGCGGATGCGTGGAGAAGACAGCGTCCTGTAATGTTCCATGGGCCGTCGCATCTGCACTTGCGCAACGGCGCGTCGCTCCCCCCGCGCTTTGCCACCCCGCCTGGGTAAAGGGTACGGGTATATTTCGCGCCTCCCCCTCCTCCTCCCCCTCCTCCTCCGTCTCCTCCTCCTCCTCCTCCTCCTCCTCCTCCTCCTCCTCCTCCTCCTCCTCCTCCCCCTCCTCCCGCCTCCTCCTCGCCTTCCTTCTCCCTGACATGTTGCGTCGCCCCCCCCCCCCCCCTCCTCGCCTCCCCCCTCCTCGCCTCCGCGCCGCCGCCGCCGCAACAATCGCGGTGCCCTCTCCTGGGCCACGTCCGCCCAAGATCCGACGACCCCAGCCCCCCCCCCCCCCCCGGGCTCCCTCCCGAGCCGCTCGTCTGGCGGGTCCCGTCGCGGCGACGAGAGGGCCTCCGGGAGGCCGAGAAACGGACTCCGGGCGGTGGGGGGATCACCGTTGCTTGGGCTGGCCCTCCTCCGATGCCCCCCCCCTCCCGGCCTATAGAGATCCGGCGCTTCAAAAAATGGAGCAGGCAGGGTTTGGCCTTTTCGGCGTCGGGGGGTCCCCGTCGGGCCGCGGGGGTGTCAAACGACAATTCTGGACGACAAGCCGGCCGTGGGGAAGTGGTCCAGGCTTCCGGAAAAAGTGGAGCAGCCGGGCGTCCGGGAGGGTCCATCGATCCGATCAATCCGATTGATTTTCGATCGCGGCTATGGCCGGCCCGATCCGATGTTTGCACGGCGCTGTGGTGCACCATGGTGCAGCCGATCCGATTCGACGCCTCGATGTTTAATCCGTGCCAGTGCAGCCCGATCCGATGCTCATTCCCTGAGATTGGACGCTCGCGAGAAACCACTTCCAGAGCTCTGGACCCCATGTTTGTTGGCAATTTTTCCAGCCAGATCGATTCGTGGGGGCCCCAGAACGTGGCCAAAACCGCCCGGCTCGAAAAGGTTGAGACGCCGGGACCTCAGGATCTCAGGGCATCGAGCTGCTCCAATGTTTCTCGGCTCGCTGCTCGCTTCGGGTTGACACAGAAGGGGGTCCAGCGACAAGGGGGTGATGCAATAGATTTGGTGTAATAGATGCGTGGGGTGCATCATATGTTTGGGGCGTGCACTATCATTCCGGGGCGCCAGTGTATGCTGCTGGAGTTTCGCGTGCCATGCACTATTTGCACTACGGTGCAGCACAACTCGCCGGCGGCGCAGCATACTTGCAGATGATGTACACTTGCCCCAGATCTAGTGCCCCCCCCCCCCTCTGCAGCTGGACCCCCCTTTGGGTCCCCCAGATGGCTGGCCGATCCTGCCTCCCCGCAGCCCCGCCGGGCCCCCCGAGGCCCCCGGGAGCTGGGCGGCTGGCCCGCGGCCGTGGTGGCCTGGGCGCGCGCCCACGCGCTCGCCGTGCGCCGCGCGGAAAGGGCCGCCGGCGGCCGCCGACGCCGCGGGCGCGGGCGACGTGGTTCGTGGTGGGCGCGGCGCCCGGAGATCCAACGCATTGAAAGAATTGGGCGCTGCGTAATGCGGGGATCGTAGGGATCGTAAATGGGGGGGCGGCGAGTGTGGTCCGAAAAGGTACCCAAATGGTACCGAAACGAGCCCCCTGGGGCTCTGGAGGGGCCCGAAAGGGGCACGAAAGGGGACCTTTTCTGACCCCCCCATTTGTGACCCCCCCATTAAGCCACGCCCAAAAGAGTCAGAACGGAGGTGTTTCACAGTTCTCGGCCTCCAGGGGCCCACCCTGGGCCCCAGGACCGTTGAAGGAGGGCGCAGGATGACGAGGCTGTCCGGGGGAATGGGTCCAGCGTGCCGGGGGCCCCGCATTGGAAAAGTGGCAGCATCGGATCTCTGTGTGGTCGTGGTGGGCGTCCTTGGGATCCTGGCGTCTCACGTTTCTCGAGCCGGGCGTTTTCGGGCGAGGTCGGCCCCAGGTGCCCGCGCAGATCCGATCCCGTCGAAGCATGGCCCCGAACGAGTGGGTCTAAGGCTCCTGAGATGAGTTGTCGCGGTGTCTTCATGTTTCGCGCCGTCGGCTCCCAGGGGTGGTCGGTGCCACGGTGGTCGGCGTGGTCGTCGCGGTCGTCGTCGTGGCGGGCAGGGTCGGCGTCGTGGTCGGCGTGGTCGGCGCGGCCGCCGCCGTCGTTGTGGTCGACGTGGTCAGCGTTGTCGTCTTCTTGGTCGTCCTGGTGGGAGTCGCCGCCGCTGGCGCCGTCGATTCCGCGGCCGCCGCCGTCGTCTCTGCGAGGATCTGTGAGCTCTGCCCCTGCCGGGTTCCCATCGATGCTGGAGTATCGGGCACCCCTGTGGGGATCCACCGGTCCACCCTTGCCTTCAGACGTCTTTCATGCTCTGAGCCCTCGGTGGCGTCTCATGACTTTGATCTGCAGGGTTAGGACTCGGGTGCGGTTGCCAAGTCGCCGCCCTCGCCGTCGCTGCCTCCTCGAACTTGCATCGAGGGTCGAGGTGTGTTGGATATTCTCGGCCGTTCGCAGGTCCTCGGGGAGCCTCCGCGGCGGCACCCGCCGCGCCGCCGACGGCGTCGTCGTCGCCCCCGCCGCTGCCATGCCGCCTCTAGCATCGATCGAGGATCCATCTGGAGGCCCACGGAGGTCGGGCCGGATGGGCCCCAGGAGGAGTCTGGTCAACTGGTCGTGAGCGGATATCTTGCGTTGCATTTTCGGGGGACCTCGCCGGTCCACCAAATTTGTGTCTTTTCTTGTGCCCGACGCGGGCTCGATGCGGACTCGGTGCGAATTTGGCATGGATTCAACACGGATTCCAATCGGATTCGACACGGATCCGACACGGATTCGTCACGGATTCGACACGGATAGGGCCGCGACAGGACAGCCAAGGTTCCCCGAGGATTCAACATGAGACATTTTGCCAGTAGGTGCCAATTTCGCTGGCCCCTCCGATCTTGCCCAGGCTGATCCTGGGGTCTGTGCTAAGTCGGGTCTGCCCCTCCACAGGAGGAACATTCAGAGATAGTCCAGAAATAGTACGGGGACGATTTGTGGGATATTGTGGAGTAGTCTTAGTATTTCAGCCATTCCTCCTCCAAAATCCCCCTGTAGGGGGACAGGCCCGACCTAAGGCTTGCGTCGCGCGCCCTCATGGGCCTTGCGCCCCGGAGGGCCGCGAGGCCGAGGTTCTGGGAGGCTGTTTCCTTTGGTCACGGTGTTCTTCCTTCGGCGTTGCTTGCTCTGCTTGATGTAAGGAGGAGGAGGAGGAGGAGGAGGAGGAGGAGGAGGTGGAGGAGGAGAAGGAGGAGGAGGAGGAGGAAGAGGAGGATGAGGAGGAGGAGAAGGGGAAGGGAGGGGTGGGAGGGACGCAGAAGGCAGGAGCGGAGAGGACGGGGGCACTGGCAACTCCGAAACTGGCGTCGTCTCGTAAGTACCGAGCCGAACTCGTGAGTCGCTCGCGTGCGCAGTTCGGCCTACAATCGTGCATGTCCCTCTGCAGACGGAGTAGGCCAGAGTGGTTGACAAGTGGTACGGTGACGATTTGTCATGCTCATCTGTCTATGTTTGACTATTTCGTTTTTGTCTTACAGAATCCGTCTGTAGGAGGACCTGCCCGACCTAAGCGTAATTAGGAATTTCGGCTCAAGCCGCAGTCAACAACATCACGTAGTCTGGTGACCACCTGGCAGCTCTACCCACGGCGCTGCATAACTTTCCTCATTTATCGACGTGTCCAATGTCGCCGCGGCCCACCGATGCAGTTTGTATGCTTCCTTGACGGTTACGCTTGTGGCCCGCCCGCCTGGGCTCGTAGACTCCGTGGGGCGCATCCGCTACGCCTCAAATTTTGTGAAGGCAGATACGCACAATCATCGCAACAAGGTCCTCGTGTAATCGTGGCCAGACCGGGAGCACTTCTGCAATCCTTAGGTTGATGGGCAGGAACGTCGTAGAAATGGACAGCAATGTCGAACATGTGATCAATCTATGCTGTAACGTGCTGAGTGCGATGTTGTTTGTATGTTTCCTTGTGGCTGAAGCGGCACCAGCAAGTGCGATTGAGTGGGCATGCAGTGGCATGGAATCGCTTGTATGTGTATGCGTGGATTGTTTCCGCTTCCTAGACTTGAGCCCCTTGGCACGGCACCGCATGCACAATACAAGTGAAAAACGCTCAAAGAGGACGATTCAACGTTTGCTTGCGTGTGATGATCCACCATCAACCACGATGGGATGCAGCCCATGCAATGTGATTGACGCATTGTTGTCAGTGTCGCAATCATGTCGTCTCACTCCCCGTGCTGCACCTCATTTCTCATTGCTGGCAGTTCCCATCATAAGCATCATTTTCGCCTCTCACCACAAACCAGCCACTTGCATAATGTACTATCATGGCGACGCCTTGGCCATGCACATGGCTAGCCACGCCTATTTGCATTAGGGTTTGTTTGCGAGATATCCTCGAACAGCATGGAGGGTTCTTCCTTACTGGGGATCTCTAGGATCCATCCGATGGATCCTTGCTAAATGCTGTCCAGGATGTAGCACGAATCACCTCATCCTGGGGTCTGGTCACCTCTTGGTTCGAAAAATCAACGTCGCTACTCTCATTGATCCGGAGGTCTTGGCTTGGTTGATGTGTCTATGTGTGTACGTTCATCGCTTTTACAGCCGAGGTCGGGTGGAGGAAGTTGATGCCTGTATCAAGTTGCCTGCGGTAAGTCCCGCCACCATGCCAGCCCTACCACCTTGTGCGGCGATTATTCGAGGGGCCCACAGGAGGCCGCAACGCGTGGAACCTCGTCCCCAGAGGCATGGGCGAGCTGTCATATGTGACGCGATGTTTCGCGTCGTGCCTGTTTCTTCAAGAAAGGCTGTAATGGCTTGGAGGATGAGGATAAGGAGGAGTTGGAGTTGAGGTTGTGGCGGACGATGGGGATGAAACGCATGATCACATGATGATGCGATCAAATGACGATGTTGATGCCCATGGATCTGTTGTGTGCTGTTGGTGAATATGATGGTGACGGTGATGAGGAGAAGGAGGAGGAGGAGGCGGAGGAGGAGGAGGAGGAAGGGGACGGGCGTCGCGTCTCGAGCTGCAGGGGATGCCCGAGGAGGTGAGGACGAGCGGGCGCTAACTCGGCGGGGCACACGCGCGGCTCCCGCGCGCGCCTCCACCTGGCAGACGGGGGGGCGGCGGCGGCGGCCCCGTGCCCCCCCCCCCCCCCCCCGAGGCGGGGGGCGGCCGCGGCGGGCGGCGCCCGGCAAGCGCGCGCCCGAGGCGCCGCGCCTCCCGCCATGGCGTGCCCCGCCGGCGCCGTGGAGGAGCTGGCGCAGCTGCTGCGGGCGGCGCACGCGCCCGGGCCGCAGATGGCGGAGGCCTGCCCGGGGCGGCGCCCAGAGACGGGCTCGGCATCGCTCGGACGTGTGCATTTTTCCTTCGGCGAGGGCCCTCGAGGAGCATGCTTGAGGATTTGGCGAAACGCCCACGCACGGAACCGAAAAAAACACAGGGAATGGACGTCCGAGCGATGCCCAGGACGGAGGCCTGCCCGGGGCGGCGCCCAGAGACGGGGGGGATCGAAGAAGAATCGGGGGCCCCCAAACGGGGTGGTGACCACACCGTGTGGCGAGTCGATGGGGAGTCGGGGTCACCACGCGGTTTTGGGATTTGGGTCGTTCTCCGAGGGTGTCTCGGGTGACTGGAGCCTCCAGGGTCCCAAAACCGTGTGGTGACGGACCGTGCGGTGAGGTCTCTTGGGGTTCCGAGGTCACCGCACGGTCTGTCACCGCACGGTCTTGGGATCCCCAAAAGAAGAAGAAGAAGAAGAAGAAGCAGAAGAAGAAACAAAACAAGAAGAAGAAAAGTATAAGCATAAACTGTTGGCGCTCCGCGCGGATTTCTGGCGCCGCCCTTGGCGCGCTCCGCGCGCCAGGGATGGGGGGCCCGGCGCAGAGCCAAGAAGTCCGCGCGGAGCGCGACGAGGTTCATGTTTATGCCGTGTGTTTCTCCTTCTATGCCGGGGCGGCGCCCAGAGACGGGGGGGGAGGACGGCCGGGGGCGTCGAGGGGGGAGGGAAGGCGCTGCCGCCATCGGGGGCGTCGGAGGTGGGAGGGGGGAGAAAGACTCAGATGGCTCTCGGAGGGCTTCTGGGCTCGGGGTGCCTTTTCTGGCAGCTGCGCCCCGCCGAGGGCTTCAGGGAGGCGCCCGGATGGCCCCGAAGGGCCGCCAGAGAGGCCCGAGCCGCCGCCCGAGGACCGCCCGGCGTCGAAGAGGCCCAGGGTGTGTGTGGATGTCATGGGCGCCTCTTGGCCCCCCTCACCTCTCAGGAGGGGAAAAAACACACAGACACAATTAATCATCGATTCCCCAGAAAATATAGGAAACTATGGGAAATGGGGGGAAGACAAAAACCCAGAAAAAATTGGAAAATTTGGGGAATCCTTTTATTTGTGTGTATTTATTTGTGTGTCCCAGGACCCCTTTATTCTCGTGCACCCGAGCAGGGTCCAGCTCGATGCGGCCGACGCGATGCGGTGTCGGTTTCGGCCAGCCCGCTCCGATCCAGCTCCTGTGATCGGTCGGTGCCGCTGCGGTCCGATGGTTGCGCGGCGTCGTCGTGCCTCCTGGCGGGGCTGACCTGGTTCGATTTCGACACTCTCGCATTGCGATGTTCCAAAAGGCGTTGGCCTGGATCACCAGGAGATGTTGCGAGCACCAGGGAAGCATCGAGACCGGACGGGTGTTGGGCCCTCGGAGGCGATGCTCGTTCGGCACCTCGCCAGTGTATCGGGCGGACACTGTTTCGGTACTTTCCAGTGTGCTCGAAACTATTTCTCGGATGTAGTCCTTGAGTGCGATGGGAACAATCCTGGAGGGGAAAAACACACAGACACAATTAATCGCCGATTCCTATGAAAATATGGGAAAATATGGGAAGTGGGGGGAAGACAGAAACCCAGAAAATATAGGAACATATGGGGGATACTTTTATTTGTGATTATTTATTTGTGTGTCCTGGGGCCTCTTAACCAATTATCGATTTGGCGCCGGCGGAGGCCTGGCGTCCGTGGACGTCTCCTTCGCACACAGACTGACGGAGGCCCGCGCTTTGCTAGATCGGCGCTGGGCCCCGCCCGGCAGCGCCTCGCCGCCGCCCATGGCGCGCTCGGCGCGCCAGGGGGGGCCAGCACAGATCCGCGAAGCCCGCGCGGACCTGCGACAGTTGATTCCTCACCCGACCGGCTGGGACTGTTATCAATGAAGGGAAACGATCAAAAAAACAAACTTTCTGGGGCGGACGATTAAAACAATGGTTTCGCGGGCCTCCTCGCCCCCGCAATAGCGGGGGGGCAGGGCAGGCTGACGGGGGGCTGACAATTCCGGACTTGCTTTGCACACTCGGCAGACCGCGACCGCCAGGCCACCAGGAGCGCGGTGCCTCCCGGGCGTTCCGCCTCGCGTCTTCGGCGAGTGACGACGGCATACCGCGGCCGCCAGGCCCCAGGCGGCCCGTGGATCCCTGGGGATCCCGCCTCGCGTTCTCGGGCGGGGATCCTCTCGAGGACGACGACGACGATGACGATAACGACGACGACGACGACGACGACGACGACGACGACGACGACGACGACGACGACGACGACGACGACGACGACGACGACGACGACGACGACGACGACGACGGCGGCGGCGGCGGCGGCGGCGGCGGCGGCGACGACGACGGCGGCGGCGGCGGCGGCGGCGACGACGACGACGACGACGGCGGCGGCGGCGACGACGACGACGACGGGCGAAGCCCAACCTCGGGCTCCCGCGGCCGATCGGGACGCTTCGGCCCCCCCCTCCGAGCGCTCTCGGCGAGGCGAGAAGCTGCGGGGAGGCACCCTCCCAGGGCCGGAGAGCCCGCAGGGAGCCAGCAGGAAAGCGGGGGGCTCGCTCCGAGCAGAAGTAGTCACGGTGCCTCGTTCTTCTTCTGCTCCTGCCCTGTCCGAATTTCATGGGCAACGTTTGGGGGGGACAAGCTCCGGGGGGGATCGCATGGTCCCCCGATCGCGCATGAATCGCCGGGGGCCTGATGGCCCGACCCGTGCAGGAGCGTGCGGATCCGCTATGGTCGGGAGCTGGGCGCCAATCCATCCACGATGTGTGTGCCGCCGATTCCAGCCCGATGCTTCCCCCCCCCCCTCCGAGCCCGTCCCCCCCCCCCCCCCAGCCTAACTTTGCCTCTCCTGCTTCGGAGGCTTCCGGGAGCGGGGTGAGGCCTAGGGTTAATGCGGGCGTGGTTCTCTACAGGAGGAGTATGCAACCATAGTAAAAAAAATGTCAGGGGACGATGTTTCGATTATTGCTGTTAATGTTTAAGCTTTTGCTTAACATTTTCTTATTCGTCGTCCAAAATGCCCCTGTAGAGGGACCTACGCCTGGGGGGGTCTGCAGATCGTGGCCGGTGCCATGCCGGCCCTCCGGCGCCATGGCCCCAGCACGCCCCTTGGCCCTCCCCCCCTCGTCCCCGCACGTGCCTCTAGGCCAGGGTGCCCCACCCCCCTCCCTCCCTCCTCCTCCTCCCGCCCTCCCTCCCTCCTCCCTCCCTCCTCCTCCCTCCTCCTCCCTCCTCCTCCCTCCTCCCTCCTCCTCCTCCCTCCTCTCCC
Organism: Prorocentrum cordatum; assembly: GCA_963575745.1. NCBI lineage: Eukaryota > Dinophyceae > Prorocentrales > Prorocentraceae > Prorocentrum > Prorocentrum cordatum. Next base: position 384,805 of record CAUYUJ010001414.1, read on the forward strand.
TCCTCCCCTCCCCTCCTCCTTCCCTCCCCCCTTCCTCCTCCCTCCCTCCTGCTCTCCTCCGCCCTTCCTCCTCTTCCTCCTGCCTCCCTCCCCTCCGCCGTCCTCCCTCCCTCCTCCCTCTCCCTGTCCCCTCCCTCCTCCTCGTCCTCCTCCCTCCCTCCTTGTCCTCCTCCTCCCTCCTCCCTCTGGCGCCTCGGGGGCAGCGGCTCAGGGGCAACGGCGGAGGTGGGGTGGGTGGGGGGGCGGGCCCTGGCGGGGGCTCGCAGGGGAGGCGCGGGGGGGGGGGGGCGCGGACCTCCGAGGGGGAGGGAGGGGGGGGGGAGGGAGGAGGGAGGAGGGGAGGAGGAGGAGGAGGAGGAGAGGAGGAGAGGAGGAGGAGGAGGAGGAGGAGGAGGAGGAGGAGGAGGAGGAGGAGGAGGAGGAGGAGGAGGAGGAGGAGGAGGAGGAGGAGGAGGGAGGTAGGGAGGGTGGGAGGAGGGAGGGAGGGAGGGAGAGAGAGGGAGGGGGGGAGGGCGGGGAGGGGAGGGGAGGGGAGGGGAGGGGGGGGGGGAGGGGAGGGGAGGGGAGGGGGGGGAGGGGGGAGGGGGGGGGGAGGAGGGGAGGGGGGGGGAAGGGGGGGGGAGGGGAGGGGGGATGGGGGGCAGGGGGGGGGATGGGGGAGGGGACAAGCTAGGTGCGTTCGCGTCATATCTGATGTCCTACTCCTCCCTCCCATCCCTTACCATGGGTAGACCATTCCATTCGCCCAGTCGGATGTGGAGCAGGGCAATGATTCCGAGAGGGTGCGCGATGCATGGTAGAGCACGGCGTCGTAGCAGGGCGTAGAAGAGCACGGCAGAGCGTAGTATGTCAGAGCATGGCGTGGCGTTGCGTAGTGAATAATTGCATCATAAAATGCATCGCACAGAGGCACATAACAGAAAATGGCATAGGACGGCTTTGAAGATCAAAGCGTTGCAGGGCATAGCATGGCGTGGCACGGTGTTGTCAAGCACTGCAAATCCTAGCATTGCAGCTGAAGACAAGGCATCGCATAGCGGAACACCACATAGAGTTGCATTGCATTGCATGCCGTGGCGTGGCGCTGGAAATAATGACGCCAGCGTCGCAGCGAGAGCACGATTCGGAACGAGCGGAAGCGTGGATATGAGGCCATGGCTGCAGCGGGAACACGATTCGGAACGAGCGGAAGCCCGGAAACGAGGCCAGCGCTGCAGCGGGAGCACGATTCGAAAGAAGCGGAAGCCCGAACTTGAGGCCAGCGCTTCAACGAAAGCAACATGTTGAAACAAACACCCATGCGAAAACCGAATTCCCGGGAATCCTATGTGTAAAAAAATGCGCGGAGGGGGGGCGAACATCTCCCAGGCGTCATCAGAAGAGAGGGAGAGCAGTGTTCACATTGTCATACTGTGTAACTGTGGGAGGGAATGGGGAGGGGGAAGGAGGGGGGGGGGAGGGGGGGGAGGGAGGGGGGGGGGAGGGAGGAGTAGTCGGAGGAGGGAGTGGGGGAGGGAGGAGGAGGGGAGGAGGGAGGAGGGAGGGAGGAGGGAGGAGGGAGGGGAGGAGGGAGGGAGGGAGCAGGGATGGGGGGAGGAAGGAGGAGGATAGGAAGAGGAGGAGGAGAGGAGAGGAGGAGGAGAGGAGGAGGAGGAAGAGGAGGAGGGAGGAGGAAGAGGAGGAGGAGGAGGAGGAGGGAGGGAAGATGAGGGAGGGAGGAAGCGAGGGAGGGAGGGAGGAAGCGAGGGAGGGAGGAGGCAGCAGGAGGCGAGTGAGCTTGAGAAGAGGCAGGACACATGCTTCTCTTCCTCCTGGCCCGCCTGCCCCTCCCCCTCCTCATCCTCCTTCTCCCCCTCCATTCTCTGCCCTCTGTCCTGAAGTCGGGCCTGTCCCTCTACAGGAGGAATAAGCAAGAATAGTCCGGGGACGAGTTTTTGTGCCTATTTTTGAATATGTTTGACTATGTCTTATCTTTCGCCCGACATCCGCCTGCAGGGGGACATGCCCGACCTGGCTCTGTCCTCCATCCTCTTCGTCCATCCTCTTCCTCTCCTCTTCCTCTCCCTCTTCTACCCTCCATCCTCTTCCATCCTCCATCCTCCACCCTCCATCCTATTCTCGTCTATCCTCCACCCTCTTCCTCTTCGCCCCCTCCGAGCCGAGGCGGCCGAGCGGCTCCGCTCCGGCGAGGCGCGGCAGGGCTTCGGGCCCGCGCTGCTGCAGCTCGTGGGCAGCGCGGCCGCAGGCCCCGAGATCCGGCAGGCCGCGGCGCTGTACTTCAAGAACTTCGTGCTGCGGTGCTCCGAGGATTTCTGGCCACATCCACCTCCTCCTCCTCCTCCTCCTCCTCCTCCTCCTCCTCCTCCTCCTCCTCCCCCTCCTCCTCCTCCTCCTCCTCCTCTCCTCCTCCTCCTCGTACTCCAGATTTCGTAATAAAAGGGAGGGGGTCTGGACCCTCCGAACAAGCCATTTCAGACCTCCCCCGTGGGAGAACCCTCCAAACATCGTCCCCAGACCCCCCCAGGCCCTCCAAGATAGCCTGGAAGAGACCCCCCCCCGAAGTGAGACCCCCCTCCCTTTATTACGAAATCTGAGGTACGGGTACAGCCGAAGACCGATTTCTGACCACGTCCACCTCTGGATCCTCGACTCTATGACAGGCCCTCGGGGGTGGCAGTGGGCAGCTTTTCCTTCCCCTGGGGCGGGGAAGCTGCCCACCTCCACCGCTGGAAACCGCTTTTCGCAGGGCACCTCGGGAAGTGGGTGTGGTCAGAAATCGGTCTCCTATACAGCCAGGACCCCAGGTAAGGGGACCCGGTTAGTGGTAGGGCCCCGGAGCCCCTAAATTGGGCTGCATTCTTCAACCAGGTTTGCCGTAGCCGGTGCTTTTTCGGGTGACGGCAGTTCCTGTCAGTGGAACGGGCGGGGGGGCGTCCCCCAGTACACATCACCAAACCAGGTCCCACTAAAGCCAGTTCTGCCAACGCCCGAGAGGTACTGCCCTCCCTTCGTTCTCTCCTCTCACGGCCTCCGGGGAGGCCCTCGTCGCCACCGCTGCATTCGCCTGGGAGTTCTGGTCGGAGCGCACCCCAGGAGAGGTCTGGGGAGTGGCGGTATCGGTACCGTTGGGGTTCCCCAGGTGTTGGCTGGCCGAGGCCTCGGGTGCGACCGAAAGGGGCAGAGACGGAATGGTCAGGGGAGGAACAGATGCCGATGCCCGATGCCGCCCCTCAGATTTGGGCGCCGCATGTTTTTTCACGCCGGGCGTCGTCGCCCGTTGCCTGGCTCATAGGCAAGCACAAACCGATCCGGCCCGAGACATGCTGCAGAAGGGTTGGGTCCCAGGTTTCGATCGTGAGATCTTACGAAGTTTCGGGTCTTCCGAAAGGGAGAATGCACGAAGAGGAAGAATACACACACCTCAACTCTCGGAGTGCCGCGCAGATTCTTCGGCTGGATCTACATCGAAATCTTCGTGAGAACGCATCTCAAGGGCGTTCGCGGTGCGGTCGGTTCGGCTGTGTCGCAGTCGTTTGCGTGCGGTCGGTTCGGTTCGATTCGCACGGTTGTTGTGTCGTGTCCGCCTCGTTGAGCCCCTCTAAGTGGCTTGCGGCCTCCCGGTTTCTCTGGGCTTCGGTTTCGTGGTTGGTTCGGTCGGTTTTCGACCATGCTGTCGCCGTGGACCACCTGGCATCGCTCGGGCGCGTGCATTTTTTCTCGGCGAGAACCCTCGAGGACCATCCTGGACCACCGAGCAACGAAAGAACACGCACGACACCGAAACATGCACGGGAAATGGACGTCCGAGCGACGGCGAGTGGCAGACAGGGGCCCAAGATCGACACCTGCCCAGAGTTCCGCGCGGACGGCCCGAGTGGGCACCCGGTGGCCGCGGCGCCGCCTCCGGCCCGCTCCGCGCGCCGAGGGAGGACGGTCCAGCGCCGACCCCAGGAACCCGCGCGGGCCTTCGCAAGCTGATGTGAGTCTCGGTGCTTCGTCTCCTGGAACTATGATGTTCCAACCTATTCTATCGCGGGCCTAAAGGTTGACACCAACACCAATATCGGCGGTGTGCCTCCACCGAGGGAAGAATACCCAGATACCGGTGATGGTGGCAATAGTCTGGCTTCCAAGGTGACCGAAATACTACCACCAACACCGAAATCTAGGATCATCTTCCCCCCGTGGAGGCAAACCCCTGTGTTGGTGTTGGTGCCCATTTCCAGGCCTCCAACTTTAGCTTTGATCACCAGAGAGAATTTCGAGCGCCAGAAGAGCATCCAAAAACTCTAGGAGTTTCACGTGTCGGGCCCTGGGAGACACTCGTCCGACACTGTTTCGACACTCTTTCGACACTTTTCCGGGTGCTCGGAATTATTTCTGGGATGTGGTCCTTAAGTACGATGGGAGCAACATAATCTTGGAGCAACAGCAGGTCCTGTCCATTGTGAACCGGCTTCGGTGCCGGTGTCGCCACAGACGCCGTCCGCTCGAGAGACAAGCAGCGCCTCCTTGCCCGGCAGCGGCCGCCACCGTCTGCTTTGGACAGCACTGCTGTTGGGCAGCGCTCTCGACGCGGGACAGTGTCGGAGGCCACGAGGTTGAAGCCATCTAGGCCTCCTAGATGGGGTCGGGGTAGATGGGGTCGGAGGATCGCGCCGCATCGCCGATGCATCCACGATGCATCGGCGATGCGGCTCGATGTGGGGCCCAATTTTCTCCGCGCCGACGTCGTGGATGCACCGCCGACGTCGCCAGTGCATGGCCGATGCATCGGCGATGCATCGGCGATGTATCGGCGACGCGGCGCGATCCTCCGACCCCATCTACTCGGATCCCATCTAGGAGGCCTCTAAGCCAGCACCGGTAGCGGCGGTGTGCCTCCACCAAGGGAAGACAGAGCCAGGCCTCGAGCATTCCTGCCGCAGTCGTCGGCCGATTCCCCCCCAATGATCAGTGTTGGCGGTGGGTTGAACGAGCTGCACTTCGACCGCAGTCTTCCCCGCGCGTGTCAACTTTGAATTTTGGGAGGCGGCGGAGAGTCCACTAATTGTTTCCGTCTACCGTCCCGATCCCGGTGATGGTGGTGATAGCCGGGCTTCTTCGGTGGCCGAAGCACGACCACCAGGACCAGCATCTGGGGTCATCTTCTCCTGGCCAAGGCAGCTCCCTGTCTTGGTGTAGGTACCCATGTCTAGGCCTCTCGAATCATACATCTTGAACCGCCTGGGGGATCGCCAAGGCGGTGGTTACGGATGAATCAGAACTTGGCGTCGTATTTTGTATGTTCCCATCTCCGTCCCAAGGTCCCTCCCAGGGTCCCTCCCAGGGCCCATCCTGGCTTGTTTGTCGACGCGGATCTTGCCGCGGTGACGAGAAGCCTCCAGGAGGTCCAGACGATGTGAAGAACGCACGGGAGGGCCGCCGTTGCCTCGACTGACCCTCCCCCAATGATGGGCGTGCGGCCCACTTGTCCCGCACTGGTTGCCAGGGGTTGATTGGACAGCTGGCCCTTTTTGATTATATGCAATCAGCGCGCCCGCGCGCAGTGTTCGCGAAGCTTTTCCGCGGCTTTGGCGATTTTGCCGGAGCGCCCCACGGGTCGGCCGTGGGCTCAGCGGCATCCGCGCATGGCTGCCTGGTGCAGAGATAAGCGAAGGTAATGCAACCGAATTGGGCTTAACAGCCCTGACACCACGATCCCATGATTGATGACACTTAAGTCGTGGTCGTCGTCGTCGTCGTCGACGGCGCCTTCGTCGTCGTCGTCGTCGTCGTCGGCGTCATCGGCGGCGGCGGCGGCGGCGGCGGCGGCGGCGACCCAGCGTCGACGGCGCCCTCGTCGTCGTCGTCGTCGTCGTCCCCAGCGTCGTCGTCGTCATCGTGGGCGCGCCGAGAGGCCAGCGCGATGGCCCATGTGGACCGCGAGCCGATCCGGCGCGCGCTGGTGCCGCTCATGGCCTCCGCCCCGAAGCCCGTGCGCGCCGCGTTGGGCGCGGCCCTGGAGGAGCTAGTGGCGGTCGACTTCCCGACGGACTTCGGGCAATAAAGAGCGGCACGAGCTCGGAAAAGGCAGTTCGGCTTTTCAAATGTCTTCCTCGGTTTTCGGCAGTTTCACATATTCGGGATGCTTTCCGGCGTTCCGGGGGGGGCCCGGATCGTCCCGAACGGCCGCCAGAGGCTCGATTGACCCGAAAGCCACCAGCAAACGAGGGGGGGGGGCCTCCTCAGAAGGCTCGGAAAGCCGAAGACACGGACAACTTTTGAGAGGGCGCGCGGGTTGTTTGAGAATCCCTCTGGTTCCATCCAGCAGGGTGCGCGGCGAGGTCAGAGTTTCTGGGTTCGGGGCAGTTTTCGGGCCCCACGTCTGTAACGGAGACGGGGGTGGATCCCGGGGGGTTTGGGGACCGCTTTGGAGTGGAGCTGCCGTCCACCCCCTCTCCTGACCGATGGCCTGGGGTCCTTCCTAACCCATTCGGACCCTCTGGCCGCCTCTGAGCTGAGCATCGGTCAGGATGTGTTCGTGGAACTTCGAGGGACGAGGGTGGGACTCAGTCAGGAGGGAAAGAAACACACAGACACAATTCATCGGCGATTCCCCAGAAAATGTAGGAACATCTGGGAAGTGGGGGGGAAGACAAAAGCCCAGAAGGTGTGGGAAAATATGGGGAATCTTTTTGTTTCTGTGTATTTGTTTGTGTGTCCCAGGGCCCCTTGCGACACGGAGAACTCGCGACGGACGGCTTCGAGCCCTCGGCGGCCCCCGGGGGCCGGGGGCCCTCGCCTGGCCGTGGGGCCGTCAAGAGACCAAGCTAGGCGGGAGGGGACGCCGGTCCTGTGGAAGTGGTAGGCGAACATTTTTGGGTTCTGAGCAGTTCGTGGTATGACTATAAGAATGCCGGGACGGTCGGTCCCTGCTCAATTTCGGACTCCCAGATCCCCATCGTTTTCTAGCGCCTCCCTATCTCGAGAGCCGATGTGCTTCTGCTGTGCGCTGCTGCTCTTCGGGAGGGCCCGGGCCCAATCGACTGCATCCGCTTGCCTGCTTCATGTTCTGACCTACTTCTGCCCGCCGACGCGCGTGGCAAACATCACGACGTGGCGTGTCCCGGTTTCTGGGCCGAGGCTCTGCGTATAACCAGGCGGTCGGGGGGCCCTCCGCTCCGAGTGTCGCTCTCCGCCTGTCCATGGGAGGAGCGCCTCGGAGCCGCGTGGGGGGCCGTCCTGGGCCCGTCGTGGGCCTACGACACGTAAGAGTGGCCTTTCGCCGGAGTGACCTTCGGTGCGGGCCCAGTGGGGTACCCCGATCACCGATTGCGATGCGACAGGTGCGTCTCGCGCGCTCGTTTTTGGCCCCCCCCCGCGGCCCCCCAAAGAGCCGCGCACCAAAGGTCACTCTTACCCAGGGTCACTCTTGCGTGCAGTCGAGTGGGGAGAACGCGGGAACACCTTGGAAGCTGCATGGGTTTGACTCGGTGGTTTGACTCGTGGGGCCGCAGTCGGGGTCCTCCTGGGCCCGCACGGGGCCGCCACCACCAGTTCCTTATCGAAGGAGGAGAGACGCCAAAGCAGAAACTCTTGGCGCTCGTCGCGGATTGCTTTGGATCCTCGCGGAGTTCTTGGATCCGCCCCTGGCGCGCTCCGCGCGCCAGGGAGAGGCGGGTCCCGCGCGGACCCAAGACGTCCGCGCGGAGCGCCCAGAAGTCCGTGCCCGTGGCGCTGTCGTTCTCCTCCCCCGCAGCTCCCGGTTCCTCGAGGGACCGCGCCTCGAGTTTCTCCCCTGACCTTCCAGATAGCTATTTTTTAGCACTGGAGACCTAAAAACCTAAAACACTAAACGAAACAGCCTAAAACCAAGTTGTAGAATAGCTCTGGGATAGGTTTTTGCGTCGCGTGCTATTTTTTAGCCCTCCTAGAAGGTCAGGGTCCCCGCCCTCCCGCCCCGCGCAGCGGTGCCGCGCGCCGCGAGAGCCCGCACGGCGCAGCGCGCCGCCGGGGACGCCCCCGCGACGCGCCGAATGGCGTTCCCGGCCTGCCGAGCGGGCGCTCCCGGGGTCCGCGCAGGCCTCTTCCTCCTCCTCCTCCTCCCCCCCCCTCCTCCTCCCCCCTCCTCCTCCTCCTCCTCCTCCTCCTCCTCCCCCTCCTCCTCCTCCTCCTCTCCTCCTCCTCCTCCTCCTCCTCCTCCTCCTCCTCCTCCTCCTCCTCCTCCTCCCCCTCCTCCTCCTCTGCAGGCAGCCGGTTTCGGCCCCGCCGCCGGGCCCATTCCTCGATACATGGGCGCCTCCGGCGCTGGGAGGCGCCAGGAAAATCAGCTACGTGAGCTGATTCTCAACCCCCCCCTTTGCTATCCCCCCGTTTCGCCCGACCCGACTGGCGGCCTGGCGGCGCCTCCGGCGTCGCCCCCTCCGTAGACGCGCTGACGGTGTGTTGGCTGACGGCGAAATATAGGGTACAAACATTGCAGGAAGGCGTGGCTCGTGGCCAGACCAATTGCAGGAACGCGTGGGGCTCGGGCCGAACGACGGGGGGGGGATTGGGAGGGGGGGGGAAACGAAATCTGCTGCAGGCAGCCGGTTTCGGCCCCGCCGCCGGGCCCATTCCTCGATGCATGGGCGCCTCCGGCGCCGGGAGGCGCCGGGAAAATCAGCTACGTGAGCTGATTCCCTGACCTTCCAGGAGGGCTAAAAAATAGCACGCGCCGTAAAAACCTAGCCCAGAGCTATTCTACGTCTTGGTTTTAGGCTGTTTCGTTTAGTGTTTTAGGTTTTTAGGACTCCAGTGCTAAAAAATAGCTCTCTGGAAGGTCAGGGTTCCCGACCCCCCCCCCTTTCGCCCGACCCGGCTGGCGGCCTGGCGGCGCCTCCGGCGTCTGCCCCCTCCGTAGACGCGCTGACGGTGTGTTGGCTGACGGCGAAGTGGGAAGCAAACATTGCAGGAAGGCGTGGCTCGTGGCCAGACCAATTGCAGGAGCGCGTGGTCCATGTTTTCCTGCACCTCGCGGTGTCGTTCTCGTTCGATGCCTGCGGAGCTAGTTGAGATGTGGGAAACGGCGCCGCGTGATCTCCTACGTTTTGTCAGAGCCCCGAATCATCAGGGGTAATTCGGTTCAGGGCTAACTCGGGTTCGTTTTCGGAATTCCGAACCCGAGCTACCCTGGACCCGAGTTACCCCGGATAATGCGGGCGTCCAGAGCCCCACCATCATCAGGGGCAACTCGGGTCAGGGCTTAACTCGGGCTCCTCCTTCGGGAACCCAAGCCCGAGTTACCCCGGACCCGAGTTACCCCGGATAACTCGGGCGCCCGATTTTGCTCTGCGAGAGCCCGGTGTCACAAAAACAGGAGTTCCAACCGCACCGTGCCCAGATGGTCTGGTACCGGAGATTTTCGGTAGCGATTTCGACGCACCCCGAATTTCGGTAGCGACCGGATCTTCGTTTGAGGGCGTTGAAATAGCGGATTTCAGAACGGTCTGATACCGGTATTGGGCGCTACATTTCGGTATTTCGGTAGCGACCGATCGCTGCGGAGCGCTACCGGAAATTTTCGGTAGCGGACCATCAGGGTGAGCCGAGCCCGCCGTCGGCGCGGCCTCGGCCCCCGGAAGCGCTCTCCGCGCGCCAGCGGGGGGGGGGGGAAGGGCAGCGCCGGCGCCCCAGGAGCCCGCGGACTCTCCAGGGGTTCTGCTCCTCCCGCGGGGGTGTCTCGCATCATGCAGGGACAGGAAACACAGACAGTGAATCGGCGATGTCTGGGAGAATGTGAGGAATACATCGGAGCGTGAATTACCTACCCCGCTTTCGCTTCCAGGCAACACCAAGCCATACCACGCGCCTCCTCGTCAAGCGGCCTGACCAGTACAGGCCGCAATTTTGCATCGCTTGGTATCTCTTGGAAGCGAGGGTGGTCAAAAGCGAGGTAGGTTTGTTTTCCCCCTAATGCAGTCGGGGCCCTGAAGAAGGAACTTTTTTCGTTGGGGAGGGGCTCCGTGTTCCTTAAGTGTTTCACGGCTCGCCTCGTATGTTTTTTATCGGAGATCGAAGTTTAACCCATGGAAAAAAGCGGCCTCGTTCCTTATTTAGGGTTCCTTAGGTCAACGCCCCCACTGTATGGCACGTGGGGGGAAGACAGAAACCCAGAACATATGAGAATGATGTGGCAATCCTGGGATTGATGTGTACTTGTTTGTGTGCCCCTGCGCCCCCTCGTTGCATGCACCGCGCCGCAGTGGCGTATCCCGAGGCGTCGTCGGCCCTCGGCCCAGGAACCCAGACCCCCCCCGAGTCGTGACAAACATCACGACGGTAGGTTCCTCCAGATGTTCGGCCTCTGGGGGCCCCTACCCTGACCTTCCAGAGTGCCAACAAAATAGCACTCCAGACCTATAAACCTATCTGGGCTGCCTCAAACCTCGACAGGAATTAGGACGTCGATGTCCTGGTGCAATTTTTGTTGCTCTCCTGGAAGGTCAGGGTACCGGGCCTCGGGGCCGTCAAGAAACGGTACAGGACGACAAATCGGTCCCGGGGAATGGGTCGGGACCTTTCGGGGTCGACGTCATGACAAAAATCATGACGTCGGGGGTCTGGGAATGGTGTGCGGTGCACGGCGTTCCGGTCTTCGCGTCCGAAGAACTATAGGCACCGTGCCGCGCTGGAGCGGCGCCTGAAGGGAGTGCTTGCGTGAGCGACGGAAGAGCACGTGTCCACTGCGCGGACATTGGAGCGTAAGTTGCCCGCGTACGGTCGCGCGTGAGAGCTTCCGTTCACCACCCAATCTGCCACGCTGGCGGCCTGAGACAGCCACCGCGTAAGCTCGCTGTGTCGTCTCGCGTAAGGCCCGTTTCTTTTAATATGGTTGACCTGGTACAGTACATGAGCCCCGTTCTCGTGTTCACGCCGGCTCTTAATCAGGGAACACAGGACGACGTAAGCATACATTTTCGGAGGTCTGCGCGGATTTCACGGATCGGTGCTGGACCCCCCTCCTTGGCGCGAGGAGCACGCCAGGGGCGGCGTCTCAGGCGCCGCCAGGGGGGCCCAGCGCCGATCCGAGAATCCGCGCCGAGCGATGTTATTCAGTTTTCCCCCTTCCTAGTTTGTACCGACTCTTATCGGGTGCGGCAAAGAGGGGGCTGATGACTAGGGCGGGGGATATCATGGCGGGGGCCATGATTACTATTTCCCCAGATTTCATGGTGCCTCTTCTTGTTTCATTGCGTCCCTGGTCCCCCCCCCTCTGGGGCCGCGCACATGCCGCCAGCCATGATTTGCCCCCCCCTCTTGGATGCCCCCCTCTTGGCCGCCCCCGACCTTTTTCGCTCCCAGGACTGGCCGACCCTGGTGGACGAGCTCGTGCAGACCCTCCGGCCCGCCCGGGGAGGGAGGAGGGAGGAGGGAGGAGGAGGACGAGGGAGGAGGGAGGAGGGAGGAGGAGGAGGGAGGAGGGAGGAGGGAGGAGGGAGGAGGGAGGAGGGAGGAGGGAGGAGGCAGGAGGCAGGAGGGAGGAGGAGCGGAGGAGGAGGAGGAAGGGGGAGGACACCAGTGTCCTCCGACCCCCGGGTCGGCGCGCACCACCGCCCCCTCCCCGCATGGCAGGCAGGGCGTTCCGAGGGCACCCCATGAGGTCCCAGACTCGTCAGCAAACCCAGACCCCCTCGCGTTGTGGTCACGGGCGTAACTACGAATAACATAATGACTAGGCACGTGTGGATCCATCCCCGCATCGCAGATCCGTCAGCTTCTGAAGCCCGATGTGCATGTCAACGGCAAGCACCTTACCCCCAAAGCTTCGGCAATCCACGACAGACTTCGCATGTGTGCGATGAACAAGTACGGCTACACCTGCGCTCTTGTACTCAGCAAGGTGGGGTATACACCAGTGTCCTCCGACCAACTCGTTGTCCGCTGTCTGCGCCCTCGTTTCAGTCAGGCACACAGCATCCCACGACGTGTAATCCAATTTTGCTAACAAGTCAGCTTGCTAGCCATGGGTATGTACAAAAGCACTATTAAAGAACAGCTCGAACATGAAAGTGTTATCCAATTCGTTACAATCACCCCTCATGTCAATGAATTCTGTGCCGTCTCTGCTTGCCCGCGATCGGTGCTGTCCCCAGGCTGTCCCGGAGGATGCCTTGGACTTGCTCTTGCCTTCCTCCTGCCTCTCTCCCTTCCCCTTCCCCCTCAATTGGACCTTTTTTGTGACCTCTGGGACCCTCCTCCTCCTCCTCCTCCTCCTCCTCCTCCTCCTCCTCCTCCTCCTCCCCGACGTCATGTTTTCTTTGTTGTTACGTCCAGGAGGTCTCAGCCAGCTCCCCGGGACCGGCTGTTCGTCCCGAGTCGTTCTTGCGTGATGGGATCGGAGTAGATGGGGTCGGAGGATCGCGCCGCGTCGCCGATGCTCAAGAGGATAAAAAAAACGCCCCTACCCTGGTTTACGAGGCGCTGTGCGCCGAAACTCCTGTGGGCAGACAGGGTAAACCCTGCGTGATGTGCCGCGTCCTGGCGGCTCTAGGCTTTGGGGGTTCCCAGGAGGTTTACAGACCATGCACTTGCAACCCAGGGTAGGGTCGTTTTTTTCATCCCTCAGATGCATCGACGATGCGGCCAGATGCGGAGACCGATCTGCTTCGCGTCGACGCCGCCGACGTGTCGCCAAAGTCGGCGGTGCATCGGCGATGCGGCGCGATCCTCCGACCCCGTCTATCTTCTCAGACCCCATGTCCAGGATCTACCAGCCTGGGACATATCCCTATCCCCATGCTGGGCACCTCCTCATCACGATGCCAATCTTCGGGATTCCCTTGTTTTTGGAGGGCGAATCCCTGAGATTGTCATCGCCTTTTGGCTTGTCAATCTTGAGGATAGGGATACCTTTCGAGGCTGGTGACAGGAGGCCTCCAGCGAGGGCCCCCGGGGCCCGGCGGATGCCTCCCAGAGGCCGAGACGAGCCCCCCCCAGGTGCCTCTGCCCTGCCACATGTCGCTCTCCAGAGCGCTCCTCCTCCCCTCCTCCTCCTCCTCCTCCTCCTCCTCCTCCTCCTCCTCCTCCTCCTCCTCCTCCCCCTCCCCCTCCTCCTCCTCCTCCTCCTCCTCCTCCTCCTCCTCGAGAGCGATATCGCTCTTAAGGAGCTCTCGAGAGCTCTTCAGAGCTTCCCTGCCCCACATCGCTCTTCAGAGCTCTTGGGAGCTCCGCAGTCTGAATGCACCTCTCCCTTCTCCCTTGAGAGTCAGCCTGGCAGGAGCCCGTTTCTTTATTGCTTGGGGCATGACAGGCGTCATGGCCCCCGCTCCCCCCCCCCTCCTACGACGTAGCGCTCACCCCCCCAGTGCGCTCCGGGCACTGCCGCTGTGCGCATTGGGATCCGTGTAGGTGTCCGCGTAGGAATCCGCATAGGTGTCTGGTCCGCAGGCGTCGTCGTCGTCGTCGTCGTCGTCCGTCGTCCGTCGTCCGTCGTCCGTCGTCC
>CAUYUJ010001414.1:403269-470769 GCA_963575745.1 Prorocentrum cordatum
TCTGTCTTCCTGCGCTACCGGTCCATCAGCGGGTGCTCAGGAGGGCAAAAGGTCATGAGAAAGATACGTTCCAAGATGTTTCGGGGGTGGACAGGCCTCCTACCCTGACACGTCGATGAGTGAATTGTCCGTTTTCGGTTCTCGAGAGGGCGCCGCGGCCATTATTTTCCAGGCTTGCGCCCGCCAGGTTTGGGCCTCAGGTCGTTTTCACTAAACCACGTTTTTCTAAAGGGGGGTCTGTCCATCGCCGAAAGGTCATGAGAAAGATACGTTCCAAGATGTTCAGGATCTCTCATATCTCCGAAGCTTCCGCACGGGCTGATTACGGAAACGAAGAGTGCTAGCTATTCTGGACACCCTGGAACGCATCCTGACCCAGTCCCAGGATTCGCCACGGGGAAAACGGATCCTGCGGGAAGCGGGTCCTGAGCATCAGAAAGCGACTCGGGATGAATCAGGAGGGAAAGAAACACACAGACACAATTAATCGTCGACTCCCAGAAAATATGGGAAATTATGGGAAGTGGGGGGGAAGACAAAAACCCAGAAAATATGGGAAAATATAGGGGATTGTTTAATTTGTGTATTTATTTGTGTGTCCTGGGGCCCCTTCAATGAAGGTCTCGTCCGGGGGGAAGGCCGCAGGGTCCAGGACCCGTCTCTTTCAGGAGAGCAGACCGCGAGAGAAACATAACACAGTCGGCCCGGATTCGTAGGTCGGCCTTGCCAGCTCAAGGGCACCCTTGCGTCCGATGTGGCCCTCGGAAGGGTCTTGTGTCCTCTCGCGTGTCCTGTCCAATCAAGGCCGACTGTAACTCGGAGGTCCGCGCGGAGTTCTTGGATCGGCGCTGAGGCCCCCTGGCGGCGCCTCCGGCGCCGCCTCGGGCGCGCTCCGCGCGCCAGGGAGGGGGGTCCAGCGCGGATCCGAGCATTCCGCGCAGACCTCCGAGTTTTTGTGCCATTGCTTGTTTCCCTACATTCATTCCAGTCGGGCCTGTCCCTCTACAGGAGGACTATTCAAACATAGTCACCAAAATGGTCTTGGGACGATGTTTGCTTATCTTGTCAGAGTCTTTTCGAATAGTTTTGGGATCTGTTCCATTTTTCCTCCCAGATCCGCCTGTAGGGGGACGCCCGACCTACAGTGGGGGCGCGTGCCAAGAAACCAGTTGGATTTTGCCAGGGTGCCCTGGGTTTCTTGGATTTCGATGGGCTCCCAATCAGATCTTGACGATCTTCGATCGACACATGCGGATTTTCACTGAACAAATCGCGGATTTCAGGGTTGGGTCTCTTGCGGAGGTTTCTTGTGGCCGAGCCCCCACTGTAACCCTACGTGCCGATATTCTCGTCTCAGGTGCGGCGAGCTCGTCCGAGAGGCGCGCAGCTGCGCGGAGCAGTTCGGGCCCGCGCACCTCGAGGTCGGCGGCTCCCGGGCAGCCCCCCGCTGCACGCGCTCGGGTGCTGCTGGTGCTGCTGCTGCCGGCCGCCGTGGTGTTGCTGCTCCGGAGGAGGAGGAAGAGGAGGAGGAGGAGGAGGAGGAGGAGGAGGAGGAGAATGGGGTTGGAGGAGGAGGAGGAGGAGGAGGAGGAAGAGCAGGAGGAAGAGGAGGAGGCGGAGGAGGAGGCGGAGGAGAAGGAGGAGGAGGAGGAGGAGTACTGCTGCTCCGGAGCATCCCAGACCCCCTTCGCGTCGCGAGCAGAACACGACGTGAGGCTTTTGGCCGTTTGGGGCCCCTGCGGGCCCTTGCCGGGCCCCAGGGCCGTCACGGAACGACGCGGGACGAAAAACGGGTCCCAGGGGAAAGGGTAGGTATTTCGAGGGTTCTTCATCGAAAGAGTCATGATTTCGGATGTTTGATGTCCGAGGTTGTTGTTCTTCAGTAGTGTTGTTATTGGTGGTGGTGATGATGCGGTGCTGCTACTGCCTGGCCGCTTCTCCTCACCCGCCTGTATCATATTTTGTTTGTTCCATCGTGCTCCTGCTTATCCGCCTTCCATGTTTTCTCCCGCTCCTGCTCATCCCGACCCTGCTCCTACTCGCTCTCCTGCTCCTGCTGATCATGCTCCTGTTATCCTACTACTTCCCCTGCTTCTCTCTCTTTCCGTCCTCCCTCCTCTCTCCTTGTGCTGCTTCTGCTTCAGTCCCCGCTCCTCCCCCCTCCCCTTCCCACCATCGGCTGCCCGTTCAACCTCTTACATAACTCGTCTAGCACCCCATCCCTCCCCCTCCGACTCCTCCTGATGTGTATCGCACTAGGCGCGCGACGATGCCAGCAACGCACGATAGTACGGTGGCCAGTTCCTGTCCAGGGGCCTGGAGGGAGTCCAAGCAATGTGCGGTGCACGGTCGCCGCCTCCTCTCGACCCCGATGAGTGGGGCATGCTCATCTCGATGATCTTTGTGTGTCTGTGTGTGTGTGTGTGTGTCTGAGTCTGTGTCAGTGCCCGTGTCTGTGTTTGTCTGTGTTTGTGTCCGCGCCTTCTGAGACATTTTCTGTTTCTTCGGGGGAGGCTCAAAAACTGTCCAAAAGGCCAGGGGACTCCTGAGCTTCCCGAGAAGGTCTTCTCCTCACTTCCCCCGGGGCTCGCCGCCGACCTTGGCTCGTGGTCCATCCGCGGCCCTCGAACCCCAGAACCCTGGCGCTGTAGTCTTGTCACAGCGAGAGCGCCAGGTGTTGGACCCCGGGGCCATCACAGATCGAGTCGGCCCGAAAAATGCTGCAGAAAGAGGCGGTCTGGGGCTCTAGTCGTGATTCGCTGCGATGCTACACCGCTTTTCACAACGTCGGATCTCAGAGAAGGCCCGACCATTTCCCCAGGGGGTGTTTTATGTCCCTGAACCGTTCTGGACTGCCCAAGTCTAGGCCTCCTAGATGGGGTCCGAGTAGATGGGCTCGGAGGATCGCGCAGTAACGTCGGTGCATCGGCGATGCGGCTCGTTGTGGAGCCCAATTTTGTCCACGCTTGCGTCGCCGATGCATCGCCGATGTATCGGCGATGCATCGCCGAGGCGCCGCGATCCTCCGACCCCGTCTACTCCGACCGCATCTAGGAGGCCTCTACCCAGGGCCCAGCCGAACGCGCAAGGAGCAGACACGCCAGCTGGGATTACTCCGACGGTGAGACCCTGCACGAGAATATGTTCAGTCTGCCTGGGGATCTCCTCCTGCCCCCTCCCTTCTCCCACCTACTCCTGCCTCATCCTTCTCCTCCTGCCTGATCCTGCCTGCTCCTCCTCTTGCCACAACCCCTGCCTCCTCCTCCTCTTGCCTCCTCCACCACCTCCTTATCCTTTTCCCTCCCCTCGCTATGCCTCCTCCCCCCATTCCCCCTGTTCCTCCTGCCTCCTGCGTCCTCCTCCTGCTTTCCCTCTCCCTCCTCCTCCTCTTCCTCCTCCTCCTCCTCCTCTTCCTTCTCCCCTCTCCCGCCTCCTCCTCTCCCTCTCCCTCCTCCGCCTACTCCTCCTCGTCTCCATCTTCCTCCCCCTCCCCCTCTCCCTCCTCCTCCTCCCTCCTCCTCGGGCCTCCTGCCTCCTCCTGGGGCCTCTTGGGGCCTCCTGGAGCCTCCTGGAGCCTTCTGGGACTCCCGGGGCATCCTCGGGCCTCCTAAGGCACTCCTCTTCCTCCTTGTCCTCCTCGTCCTTCTCGCCGTCTGCCTCGTCCTCTTCCTCCTTCTCGCTTTCGTCCTGCATCCTCCTTCCTCCTTCGTCCCCCTCCTCCTCCTACGATGTGCGTCCGAAGAGATACGCGCCAGAGGACGACCCAGAGGAAGCGCGCGCTGGAGGACGTCCCAGAGGACGACCCGAAGGAAGCACGGGAGGTGCGGGCCCGATCGGGAGGGAGCTCCCGCTTGAAACTTTCTCACAATTCACTCACAAACGAGGTTCCCGCCTGATACTTTCCCCATGTTCAAGCCCAAAGCGACGACAGTTACAGGATTCCGATGGCCCGCCTGGGATTAAAAACGTGAGCCGCGGGCCCCAGAGGGAGGGGGCTCCCGTCTGAGACTTTTTCGCAGTTCAAGCACAGGCGAGGTTGTCGCCTGATACCTCTTCCATATTCAGGCTTCAGGAACCCCAAAATGACGACAGTTAGACAGATGAGGATGATCCGCTTAGATTACCAACGTGAAGTGCGGGCCGCATGGGGGGGGGGCTCCCGCTTGAGACGTCCTCACAAGTCACTCACAGACGAGGCTCCCGCCCGATACGTCCTCCATACTCAGACCTGAAAAGTACCTGCGCGGGGCGTCCAGAGAAAATGATGTTGAGTGATGAGAGAGAGATAGAGTGTGTGTGGTGTGTGCGATTGAGTCTGATGATGATGATGATGATGATGATGGTGATGATGAGGATGAGGATGAGGATGATGATGATGATGATAATGATGATGATGATGATGATGATGATGATGATGATGATGATGATGATGATGATGGTGATGGTGATGGTGATGGTGATGGTGATGATGATGATGATGATGATGATGATGATGATGATGATGATGATGATGATGATGATGATGATGATGATGGCGGTGGTGGTGATGCTGGTGATTCCCGCAATCCCGTCCGGCACCACGGCCTGGTGCCCGACCTTTACAGCGGGGGGGGGGGCGTCACGTTATGACCCCTCCCCGCCCTCCGCCCTCCCCCCCTCCCCGCCCCCATAACACCCCCCCTCCCCGCTCCCCGCCCTCCCGCCCCCCCCCTCCCCGCCCCCCCCTCTCCGCCCCCTCCCCCCTCCGCCCTCCCCCCTCCGCCCCTCCCCCCCTCCCCGCGAGTCAAGAGGCTCTCTCTTGCTGGTTTGCGCGGACCTTCCGCTCGTGCGCGGACCTCGCGGCGCGGCCTCTGCCGCGTGGGCGGCCCGCGGCCCGAGGTCGCACCGATCGGACGCGCGGCGGGGCCGCGGCCCTGGGCGCGCGCCTGGCGGGCCTCGAGCCCCCCGCCGGGGAGCGCGCGAATGGCGGAGGCGGGCGACGCCGAGCCCCCGGCGAAGAGGGCCCGGGCGGGCGGCGAGGCGGTGGAGGCGACCGTGTCCGCAGACGACGCCGCGTGGCTGGCGGGGGCGAAGCAGCTCAGGACTGCGGGGGCTCGAAGACGGGGCCGTGTCCTCCTCCTCCTCCTCCTCCTCCTCCTCCTCCTCCTCCTCCTCCTCCTCCTCCTCCTCCTCCTCCTCCTCCTCCTCCTCCTCCCCCCCCCCCTTCCTCCGGTGATTTTTGTTTCACCACGGGGGATGTTGCCTTGTTTCCGGCTCTGGGACCCTCACACATCGGCCTGGCTCGAAAAATGATAGAGAAAGATGAGTCCGAGGGCTCCGGTCGTTGTTTCTCGAGATGCCGATGTTTTTTGCAACGTCAGATCTGAGGGTCCTCCCTCTCCTCTTCCTCCTCCTCCTCCTCCTCTTCTTCCTCCTCCTCCACGACCACCTCCACCACGACCACCTCCTCCTCCTCCTCCTCCTCCTCCTCCTCCTCCTCCTCCTCCTCCTCCTCCTCTTCCTCCTCCTCCTCCTCCCTCTCCTCCTCCTCTCCTCCTCCTCCTCCTCCACGACCACCTCCTCCTCCTCCTCCTCCTCCTCCTCCTCCTCCTCCTCCTCGGTGGCAGGCGGCCTCGCCCGCACGGGGGGGGGGGGGGGAAACGCGCGGGGGGCGCGGGCGAGCGCCGCGGGGCGCGCTGGGCCTCCCGTGGCCCCCGCGCCGCGCCGCGCACAGGCTGCTGGAGTCGCTCGCCGGCGGCAAGGCGGAGGTGGCCGCGAGCGGCAAGGTCGGCATAGCGTTGCCCGCCGCGGGCGGAGGCGCGCGAAGCACGCTCTAGCTTGCTGTCTCCTCCTCCTCCTCTTCCTCCTCCTCCTCCTCGTGCTCCTCCTCCTCCTCCTCCTCCCCTCCTCTCCTCCTCCTCCTCCTCCTCCTCCTCCTCCTCCTCCTCCTCCTCCTCCTCCTCCTCCTCGTGCGCCTTCCTCTCCTCCCCCTCCTCCCCCTCCTCCTCCTCCTCCTCCTCCTCCTCCTCCTCCTCCTCCTCCTCCTCCTCCTCCACGCCACAGAGGTGCCAGCGACGCATCCACGACGCATGGGATGCGCCACGAAAAAGGGGCGCCACAGAGCGTCGCAGCTGCGTGGCCAGTTTGTGTAGTAGTGCGATTGCGCATCCTGTGCGCTGCGGATGCGCTGGGGATGCGCCAGCGGCACCACTGAGCATAGGAGCAATCGGTGGTGGTGATGATGGTACTGCTGCTAATGCCGATGCTGATGCTGTTGCTGCTGATGATGACAGTGATAATGATAATGATGATGATGATGATGCGGATGATGATGATGATGATGATGATGATGATGATGATGATGATGATGATGATGATGATGATGATGATGATGATGATGATGCTGATGCTGATGCTGATGCTGCTGCTGCTGCTGATGATGATGATGATGATGATGATGATGATGATGATGATGATGCTGATGATGATGATGATGATGATGGTGGTGGTGGTGATGGTGGTGATGGTGATGGTGATGGTGATGGTGATGGTGATGATGATGATGCTGATGATGAGGAGGAGGAGGACGATGATGATGACAGTGGTGCTGATATTGCTGCTGATGCTGATGCTCATGCTGGTGATAATGATAATGATGATGAGGACGATGCTGATGAAGAACATGACGATGCTGATGATGATGATGTCGATGATGATGAGGATGATGATGAGGATGAGGATGATGATAACACATATGATGCGGATGATGATGATCATGATGATGATGAGGATGCACATGCTGATGCTGATGATACTGATGATGGTGATGATGATGAAACTGATGATGGTGATGGTGATGCTGATGATGCTGATGATGATGCTGATGATTATGATGATGCTGATGCTGATGCTGATGCTGGTGGTGATGATCAGAGTGAGGGGGCTCAGTGGTCAGTATCGTCCCTGGGTGTTCGCCTGAAGTGGGATTCCGTGGGCCAGATTGTTGTTGTCTGTTGTTGTTTGTTGTTTGTTTGGTGTTGTTGGTTGTTCTCGTCGTGGTCATGCTCGTCTTTACCTGCGACCCACTCCGCGCCCGCCACCTCGCTCTTATCCGCAACTGCGGGGAGCTACATGCGTTCCAGGATTAGCGAGGCTTCCAGGATTTCCCAAACTTCGTAATCGTCCACACGGGCTGCAGAAACGAGGGCCGCTGGATACGCTGGAAATCCTGGAACTTGTTCGGAACCAATCCTATCGTGAGATCATCCTCGTCCTGTGCTCCTCCCTCCTGCCTCCCCCCGGACATGCTCGCGCCGCGGAGGAAACGGGACGGAATGTCTTTTGACGTGCGCGGCCTTGGGGGGCCCTCGCCGGCCGCGGGATGGGCCAAAAAGCGATCCGGGGCCAAACACCAGTCCCTTGGAGACTGGTCCTTCCAGATGGGGGCCGAGCAGAGGGGGTCGAAGGATCGCTCTGCATCGCCGACGCATCGGCGATGCGGCTCGATGTGGACCCCAATTTTCTCCACGCCGACGTCGCCGATGCATCGGCGATGCGTCGGCGATACGGTGCATCCTCTGGCCCCACCTGTGCGGACCCCATGTAGGAGAGGCGCCTATGGAGGTGGTCCAGAGTTCGGGGAGCCCCGCCTCGAAAAGATCAAGACGTTAGAGGGTCCTGGGTCCCTGCTGCCCAACCTCCACCCTCCTGCTCCTTCCTCCTCGCCTCCTTCCTCCTCACCTCCTTTCTCCTCGCCTCCTCCCGCCTCCTCGCCTCCCTCCTCCTCCTCCTCCTCCTCCTCCTCCTCCTCCTCCTCCTTCGCTTCCCCGCCTCATCGCCTCCTCCTCCGCCTCCTCCTCCGCCTCCTCCCTTTCCTCCTCCTGCTCCTCTTCTTCGCCTCATCGCCTCCGCCCCGCTGCGCAATCTCTTTCCTCTCGCTCCTCCTCGGTCTCTTTGCTGCGCTCCCCTTGCCTTCCTAGCCGCGGAGCCGTGGCGCCTGCAGCCGCACGAGGCACAGTGTGTAGCGTGCAAGGCCCCGGCGACGTGGCCTCGGCGGCAGACGGAAGGACGGCACGCATGAGAGCGCAGCCGCAGTGCCCGCAGGGGCACGGGGCAGCGGCGCCTCATTCGGCGTGTTCAGGAGGGGGAACAACAATAAAGTAACACACACACACACACACACGCACGCACGCACGCACGCACGCACGCACACACACACACACACACGCACACACACACACACACACGCACACGCACACGCACACGCAACAGACACACCGCACCGCACCGCACCACAACACAGCACAACTCTGCACAGACAGCGTAACACCAACACAACACAACACAACACAGCACAGCACAACTCAACATACCACACATACATGTGCACGTATTTACATTCATACTTGTATGTTCATATCTATATACACGCACATCCATATATACCCATACCTATATCTGTGTCTGTGCGCATCGCATCAACAGGAGTACGAATCGGCATGAAGCAAGCCGCTCCTGGGAGACACGGGTCCTGGACCCCGAGTCGTGACGTTGGCGGCCCCGGGGCCCGCGGAGGTTGCCAGGCAGGGTCGGAGAAGGCGAGAAAGTTTGGGACCCGTCGCCCTCAGGAGGAGGAGGAGGAGGGGGAGGAGGAGGAGGGGGAGAAGGCGGGGGAGGAGGAGGAGGAGGAGGAGGAGGAGGAGGAGGAGGAGGAGGGGGCGGGAGGAGGCGGAGGAGGAGGAGGAGGAAGCAGAAGAAGATGAAGATGATGAAGAAGATGAAGAAGACGAAGAAGACGAAGACGAATAATGATAATGATAAGAAGAAGACGACGAATCATAATAATAATAGTGAAAATTATTAAAATAATATTAATAATGATAATAATAAGAATAATACTAATAAGAAGAAGACGAATAAGACGAATAATAATAATAATAATAATGAGAATAATAATACGAATAATCATAATAATAATATGACGAATAATAATAAGAAGACCAATGCTACGACTACGAATAATAATAATAATATTAATAATAAGAAGAATAATAACAATAATCATCATAATACGAATAAGAAGAATAGTAAGAATAATAATACTAATAATAGTACTAATAAGAATAAGAATAATAATAATAAGAAGAAGAAGAAGAAGAGGAGGAGGAGGAGGAGGATGAGCACGAGGAGGAGGAGCACGAGGTGGAGGAGCACGAGGAGGAGGAGGAGGAGGACTAAGAGGAGGAAGAAGAAGAAGAGGAGGAGGAGGAGGAGGAGGAGGAGGAGGAGGAGGAGGAAGGGGGGAGGAGGAGGAGGGAGGCTGGAGGAGGGAGGATGGCGCGACCCGCGGGCCCCCGCCAGGTCAGCCGCGGGGGCGCGAAGGGAACCGCGCGTCGCGCGTCGCGGTCTGGGCCGCAGCGGCTGCCGTTCTCCAGGGCGCGCGGCGCGAGGGCGCGTGTGGGTGCAGAGATGGCCGCGCGTCGCGCATGGCGGGCGCGCGAGGCGCGAAGCTGGGCGACCTGGTTCCCTTCCAGGGTAAGAAGCATAATCCTCCTCCTCCTCGTGCTGTTCCCGGCGTGTGCGCTTCACTTTCTGCTTGTGCATGGGGGGGCTGTTCCACGTTTGCAGCTTGGCACGTTCGCTTGGGGGTCGGGCGCAGCTAGGACTAAGTTGCCGATTCTCATCGGGCGTGCGCATGCACGACATCGTCGGCTGTAGGCAGGTCCTTATGCGTCTAGTCTGCTCAGAGATCGACCTGTGTTCCAGAGGCGTGCGTCGTCGTCGTCCTCCTACATCTCCTCGTGGCCCCGAGGCGGCGCCGACTGGGCCGACCTGTGCCTGCGGGCGATGTGCGCGTGCCGCGCCGGGACGGACTTGGACATCTGGCCCCTCGAGGCCAGGCGGGCTGTGCCGTGCGTGCACCCGACGACGACAATCGGCTGCGGTCCACCCAAGAAGAAATGATCGGCCGCGAGATCCGAAACCGTCCCTCGCCGATCGACCATTCAGGTAGCTCGGTGGGCGGCGGGGGTAGAGTTCGTGATTCGTCGAGGAATCCGAGCCCTCGTCCTCGACGTCGCCTCCAGAGACAGCCGCCGCTGTCGTCGGCGTCGGCATCGCTGTCGCCGAGGCCTCTGGAGAATGTCGCCGTCGCCGCTGCGGCTCGATCGAGCGAGGATCGATCCTCGAGATTCGAGGGCTGGAGTTGTTGGCGGGGGCTCGATGTTCCACAGGCTCTACCCCTGGCGTTGCTCGTGCATCTTGGCGCGGCCGACGTGGCGCACGGCACTGGCGCTGAGGGCAGAGTGCCCTCCCGCGAAAACACATCGCACACACACCCCGCAACTGCCACGCCGAGAAAAGGGCCAAGGGAGCCCCAGGGAGGCCGCACCCGGGCTGCCGAGGAACGACCTGGCTCGGCGAGCGCCCTCGCAGCGCGGCCGCACCCCTCGGGGTGCCAGTGCGGAGGAGGCCCGAGAGGGGCCCCGCTCCCAGAGCTCTGACTGTGTGCACCTCGTCGTCGGCCCTCGAGCCCCGAGGGCGAAAGATCCAGCGGGGGTCGGGGTGCCTGCGCGGCGGGGGCCCCGAGAGGGGCTCCGTTCCCAGAGCTCTGACTGTGTGCACCTCGTCGTCGGCCCTCGAGCCTCGAGGGCGAACGATCCAGCGGGGGTCGGTCGATCCTCCAGGTTTGGCGCGTCTGGCCTCGAGGGGACCCGTCGGGGCCTCCCGGAGGCCCTGGAGGGGCCGTCAGAGGCCTGCGGGATCGGGGTCGTCGCCGTCGTCCTCGGCGGCGTCCAGGTCGGCGTCGCCGTCGCATCTGAGGGTCGCCTCTGAAGGTCGCCACTGTCGTCGTCGTCGTTCGTCGCCGTCGCCGTCGCCGCCGTCGCTTTTGCCGCCGCTGTCACCGCCGCCGCCGCCGTCGTCTTCGCCGTCGTCTTCGCCGTCGGCCTCACGGCTTCGCCGTGGTCGTTGTGCACGTCCTTAGGGGGCCGACCCCGAGATGGTGGAGGACGGGCGCACCGTGCTCGACCTGCCCGAGGACGGCCTGAAGGGCTACATCCTGGGCAAGAGCGGCGGCCGTGTGCTCCAGATGTGCGAGGACAGCAGGGCTGCGCAACAGAAACGGGTTCCACTGCGCCGACAGTGGCGCGCAAGTTGCCCGCGTGAGGTCGCGCGCAAGCGCCCTCGTCTTCAGTGCAGCGTGCCGCGCTGGCGGCGCGAACGAGCTGCGTGTGTAAGGTCGCCGTGCCATCTCGCGTAAGACCCGTTTCTGATCGTCGCTCAGTTGGCCGGTGGCGGCCACCGGCGGCCATCGGCGGCTTGTCGGCGGCCATGAGCGGCTTTCGGCGGCCGTTGGCGGCGGCCGTCGGAAGCGGCCGCCCAGGTAGACGTTGTATGGCCCCGCTCGGCTTGGAAGGTTTGTCCCACAGCAGTGTTTGTGTGTTCGGGCTTCCTATTCCTTCCCCCCTTAGCAGTGCCCGCACTTCGGGGTTCCTCCGGTGGTTCGTGAAGATCCTCTGTCTGCACGCCGGGTTTTCGCCACGCCCCGCGCGGGGGGCCTCGACTCTAGACGTGCCGAGGTTGCTGCACGGCGTCGCCCGTGCCGCCTCGTGGGCGCCAGGCGCCGGGGGAGGTGTGCCGTGCGCCACATCGCCGCCCCCGTGCCGCCTCGTGGGCGCTCGTGGGCGCAGGGGAGGTGTGCCGAGGTCGTGCCATGTTGCCGCCCCGAGGGCGCCCCGCGCCTGGAGGTTTATGCCGAGGTTGCGCCGCGTCGCCGCCCGTGCTGCCTCGTGGGCGCTCGTCGGCGCGTCCCGCGCGCGGAGCTTGCACGCCACAGCTTGCGCCACAGAGCTTCACCACACAGCTTTCATCTCTAGCTCGCACCTTGTAGCTCACACGGCATATATTGCTTGCATCACACAGCTCAACAGCTTTCACATCCAGAGCTCAAGCCGCCTACACTACAACATAGCTTATACCGCATAGCTTTCACCTCTAGTTTACATCGCATAAGTTACATGCCATAGCTTACACCGCATGGCAGTCACTGCATGACCTTCACCTCTAAAGCTTACACCGCACATATTGCACATCGAAGCTTTCGCCTCCCAGCTTCTACTCCATAGCGCTCACCTCCACGGTGCAATAACCCACTGTTAGGGGCCCCCGTTGGCTAACATGGTTTTCCCCCGAGATCGCGTTTCGATAGATGGCTCTTATCGTGGTGCAGAAGGACAGCAGAGAAGTCCCACAGCGGAGACGGGGAGCCCGTAGACCCTCGCTCCGGCAGCTGCTTCGCCCGAGACTTCCTGCCGCGCAATCGCCTCAATGCCAGGCTGCCATCTTTGTCCGTGCGGCCACGATCCGTCTCCGTAGCAAAAAACACAGAAAGGTGTACATGGCCGCGCTTTGCCGCTATGAGGGTGCTATGCTGTGGGAATGGTTCGGTGGCAAATCATGGGAGCCTGGTGTACCCTCGCGATTCCGCCTTTAGCGTCGATTAGCGTCTGGAATCGATGAGATAGCGCCGATTTGGCATCGGTTAGCGTCAATTTAGCGTCGTTTAGCGTCGATTTAGCGTCGATTGGCGTCGATCCGCAAGAGCCGGCAAGAGGGTATGGGAGGCTCCCACGAGTTGCCACCGAACGGTTTGGAGTGGATTTTGCGGCGGCGGTGGCGACGACGGGACGACCATGTCCGAGTTTGGGGTATTCTGTAGGGGTCCCTTGGGGCGCCTTCGTCGTCACGGCTGGATTCGCTTCGAGAAAACACTCGGAAATCACCCGTGAACAGGTCTGCGAGGGCGGGGTTCTGAGGGGTTGATGACGACGATGACCTCGACGGCGGCGGCGTGGGCGCCGACGGCGTCGACGGCGGTGCGAGGAGGTCGGCGTTGTCGCCGCTTTTGTCAACGAGACGACGAGGCCGGAGCCCAAGCCGGTTGAGCCGGAGGTGGACCTGTCCCTGGGCTCCATAACCGTGGGCGACCTGGTGGAGGCGAAGTTCGGGGGGAAGCCCCGGCCTTTCGAGGCGAAGGTCCTCAAGGTCTCGGAGGACAAGGTTACCCTCAAGTGGACTTACGACGACGACGTGCCCGAGGAGGAGCTGCCCAAGGCCGACCTCATCAGGAAGCTGCCGCCGCCGCCGAAGGCGAAGAGCCTCGAGCTCGCCGTGGGCGACCTCGTCGAGGCCAAGTTCGGCGGCAAGGGGGAGCGCCTCTTCGAGGCCAAGGTCGTGAAGGTCTCCGGCTCGAAGGTGACCCTCAAGTGGACGTACGACGACGACGTCCCCGAGGAGGAGGTCGACAGGGACGCCGTCGTCGCGAAGGTCGCCCCCCCGAAGGCGGAGAAGCCCAGGGCGCAGGCCCCAGAGGTGCCACAGGTGGCCAGCCGACGGGCGCTGCCAGGAGCCAGAGGAAGGAGAGGCGGCACTGACAGTTGAGGAGGGCATTCTGATACCAGGAGGAGGAGGAGGAGGAGGAGGAGGAGGAGGAGGAGGAGGAGGAGGAGGAGGAGGAGGAGGGAGGGGGAGGAGGAGGAGGAGGAGAGGAGGGGAGGAGGAGGAGGAGAGGAGGGGAGGAGGAGGAGGAGGAGGAGGAGGAGGAGGAGGAGGAGGAGGAGGAGGAGGAGGAGGAGGAGGAGGAGAGGAGGGAGGAGGAGGAGGAGGAGGAGGAGGAGGAGGAGGAGGAGGAGGAGGAGGAGGAGGAGGAGGAGGAGGAGGAGGAGGAGGAGGAGAGGAGGAGGAGGAGGAGGAGGAGGAGGAGGAGGAGGAGGAGGCCGAGGAGGAGGCCGAGGAGAAGGAGGCGCAAGGTGTTGGCCCCAGCCGGCGCGTCCCTTCCCTCCTCTTCCGCCCTGGGGGTGGTTGTTGCTTGCTGCGAGCAACGGCCGCCCCTGGGGGTCTGGCACCGAGCGTTGGAAAGAAACACCAGCACCCATCGAAAGTGCGTTTTCACCGCTTCCTGTCGCAGGAACACCTCACCGCCTAACGAAGTCATCGCATTGAACATGCATCACATCGAAAACAAACAAGTTAGCCTTCATCAGAAAAATCCGATGCCTCGCGCTTTCTCCGGTCAATGACTTGCTGCCCTAACTCCTCAGCTCGGGTGCGAGAGGAGGCGGAGTCGAGGGTCGAGGTCTTCGCGCTGGGCTCTTGCATTCAAAGAATAGTTTGGGAATTCAAAAACCTGGTTTTTGAGTTCAAACAAGACTGTTTCTTGAATTCAGAAAACAGATGTTTGCCTTCAAATATGGAGTCGAGGGTCGAGGTCTTCGGGCTGGGCTCGCTTCGGAGTCCTGGCCGGGACGCGCCCCGGGAGAGGCCCGGGCTCGGGGAGCCTAGTGGCGTGCTGCTGGGCAAGGAGCGCCCGATGTCAAGCAGTGGCGGAGCGTCCTGGCGTGCTGATTGGGCCACCAGAGAACATGGCTGGCCGATAATGCCTCGCTTAACACATCAGGCTCATCTTCTAAGAACGTAGTTGTTGCTCTTAGAACATGTATCGGTTCTAAGAGCATGTCGTGGTAGGCCTATAGGAAGGCCGGGACGACCGGTCCCTGCTCAAGAGGGGACACCTCGAGCCCAGGGCACCTACTGATCGCCGATGGGGGGCCTGATGCCCCGCCGCGCCCAGCAGCGTGCAGCCCCCCTTTCGGGGGCCTGTCGCCGATCTATTGGCGATGTGTCGTCGATTCCAGCTCGAGGCTTTCTCCCTCTCGAGCTGGTCCCGCCCCCAGGCCTCGCTGTGTCGAAACCGGGACACGTCAGACTCGAGTTCGCCGGAGCTTGGCTTCGCCGATGCCTTGTGACGGGCCCGTCCCGAACTTTTCGCGGTCCGGTGGTTGTTATTCGTGGGATGTCTGCAGCGGGAGTTTGCGCTTAGATTTCAGACTGGGGCTCGTCCTTTCACTGGCGGCCCCGCCAAGCCAGCC
Source organism: Prorocentrum cordatum (assembly GCA_963575745.1). Lineage (NCBI taxonomy): Eukaryota > Dinophyceae > Prorocentrales > Prorocentraceae > Prorocentrum > Prorocentrum cordatum. Next base: position 418,176 of record CAUYUJ010001414.1, read on the forward strand.
CGAGTCTCATGGAGCGCCGCATGGGCTTAGACTTAAGTCGGGCCTGTCCCTCTGCAGGAGGAATGTTCAAAAATAGTACAAAATAGGTGGGGACGATTCTTTACGTTATATTTATTGCTCAAAAAAGAAACAACAATAATAACGAAAACGCTATTTTTGATGTTTTGGGCTACTTCAAATGTCTCGCCCAAATCCAGGGGGCAGGCCCGACCTAAGCCCAGGCCTCCCGCCGCCGAGCTCTTCCCCCAACCCTTGGCATCGCTCGGACGTGTGCATTTTTCCTCGGCGACGGCCATCGAGGAGCATCCTGGATCATTTGGCGAAAAAGACGCGCGAAATCGAACAATACACGAGGAATGGACGTCCGAGCGATGGCGAGAACCGGGGTCCGCGCGGGGGGCGTCTGCAGCAGGCTCGCGGCGCCCTGGGCGCGGCGGCTGCGCTGGCTCGGGCGCCTCATGGCTGAGGCCCCAGCGGGGGCCTCGCGGGGCCCCCGCAGCGTCCGGGGATCCGAGGCGGGGTCCTCTCCACAGCTTACCAGCCTCGAGCGTATCCCTATCCCTAAGATTGACACGCCAAAGGGCGATGACAATCTCAGGGATTCGCCATCAAAAAATAAGGGAATCCCTAAGATTGGCATCGTGATGAGGAGGTGCCCAGCATAGGGATAGGGATATGTTCCAGGCTGGTAAACAGCCACCGCCTGGGGGATTGATCTTCGGGGCCCTCGGCAGGCGGCGGATGTGGACAGATGTCTTGGTCCCGGGAGGGCCAAGCAAATCCAGATCCGTCGCCTGTGCCGAGGTCCCCGGAGGTCGAAGCTCGGCTGCGGTTATGGATAACTCCCTCGGGGCGCCGGAGACGGAGTAACAGCAAACGGGGGCACGGGAAGCGTCGATCGCCACGTTCGGCTACGCCTCTGTGGACGTGGGCCTAAGGCCTCGGGCTCCATGCATGGGGGCATAGTATCAGGCGATCGCAAGCATGGATGAAGGGGGCGTGGATCAGCGACGGGTCCCGTTTCTTTAGGAAGCCGCGGATTCCCCCCGCCGAGCGAGGCGGCACCGGCCGCATTGTGGGGAGGGCACCTCCCCCGATCTTTGGATCGGCACGAAAGAAGTGGGTACGGAAAGAATGGGTACAATGCCCAACAGCAGTTCCTGTTCGTTTTGAACAGGACTCGCTGTCGGTGTCGCCGCGGCCTGTGTCCATTTGAGACAGAAGGCCGCCTGCCCAACAGTGGCGGTCGCTGGTTTGGGCATTGGACCCAGTCTTTCCGTGCCCATATTCCGGGCGTCCAGAGTGGATTTTTTGGCGACCGCGCGCCACATCCATGGATCGCTAACCCGTGCCTGCGCGCCCCCGACAGTGAACGGGGGCACGTCGAGCAGGCGAGAAAAGCCCTCGTTGCACAGGGGGCCCCGCGCGCCCCCGCCTCTCGCGTTGGGGGCCTCTGGCGAGAGCGGGGCGGGCGAGGGCGACGGGCGAGCGCGCCTCCCTCGCGCGGGGTAGGTTGGGCCAGGCCCGATGTCATGTGCAGCTCCTCTGATGGAGCGCCTTGGGGGCAATTTGGTGAATCGGTCTCTGCCTCTCCTTTTGTTAGTTGACCTCTCTCTCTCTCTTTATTTCTCTCTCTCTCTCTCTCTCTCTTTCTCTCCCTCTATACATTTATATGGTAGATTTAGATATGTGTAATGTACATGCGTAATGTATGTTTGTAATGTATGCTGGCATGTATGTATGTATGCATGTATGTCTGCCTGTCTGTCGGTATGTCTGTCTGTCTGTCTGTGTGTATGTGTATGTGTATGAATGTGTATGTGTATGTGTATGTGTAAACGTATGTGTATGTGTATGTGTATGTGCATGTGCATGTGTATGTGTATGTGTATGTGTATCTGTTTGTGTATGTATATAGATATGTAGGTATGTAGGTATGTAGGTATGCAGGTATGCAGGCATGCAGGAACGTAGCCATGTAGGTATGCAGGTATGTCGATATGTAGGTATGTAGGTATGTGGATATGCAGTTATGTAGGTATGTAGGTATGTAGGTATGTAGGTATGTAGGTGTGTAGGTATGTATGTATGTATGTATGTATGTATGTATGTATGTATGTATGTGTGTGTGTGTGTATGTATGTATGTGTTTATGCATGTATGTGTGTGTATGTATGCATGTAGGTATGTATGCATGCATGCATGCATGCATGCATACATGCATGTATGTGTATGTGTGTGTATGTGTGTATGTGTGTATGTGTGTATGTGTGTATGTCTGTATGTATGTATGTATGTATGTACGTACGTACGTACGTACGTACGTATGTATGTATGTATGTATGTATGTATGTATGTATGTATGTGTGTATGTGTGTATGTGTGTATGTGTGTATGTATGTATGTATATATGCATGCATGAATGCAAGTACGTATGTATGTATGAATGTATGTATGTATACGTTCTTGCGCCATCCACCATCACGGTGCACCCGCACGGTAACGGGGGTCGTGCTGTTCCACGGCGGTCGTGCAACACCCGCAGGGCAGACCAGGCCACGAGAAGGAGTACCCATCGCTTGTCGAAAATGGGCAGGTTTGGATTCCCATCTTCAGATCCGTTTTGGGCGCCTTCCTATTTCAAGAGTCGAGCGGTTTTTTCTTGCCTCCTCGTCAGGGGGTTGGCGAAAATCAAATTGTCTTTCTACGCCGTCTTGCTTTGTGCTCTTACAGACTTCTCCCGAGGTGGGTGACCTCGTGGATGCGAAGTTTGGCAACAAAGACCGGTGGTTCGAGGCCAAGGTCCTCAGCGTCGGCGACAAGGTTGCGAAGCTCAAGTGGACGTACGACCCCGACGTGCCAGAGGAAGAGGTGGAACTGAGCAATATCAAGTGCAGGCCGCCCATAGCCACGTGCAAGTTCCACATCTACGGCCCGGTCCGCGGCCGAATGGAGCTCGAGCTCAAAGTCTTGAGGCTGGTAGAGGCCAAGGTGGAGGGCTTCGTCTCCAACAAGCCGCGCGCCACCGACAAGACCGAGGGCCTCGGCTGGAGCGTGGTGCCGCTCGTGAATGACGGGGAGCTGAAAGGGAAGGTGACAGGCAAGGGTGGCAGCGTCCGTCTGAAGCTCAGCAAAGCGTCGGGCGCCGCGGTGGAGTACATCGGGAATGCCGCATGGCTGGTCGGGACCGGACCTCAGCGTGCCGTGGCGACGGCACTGCTGGACCTGCTGCAGAACTCGCCGCTGGGCGCCATAGAGAAGGTCCCGGAGGTGCTGCAGGACCTGTGCACGTCGGTGGCCGTCCCGGCGGACGCCTCCCCGGTGGTGACGGGCAGAGGGCGCGCCACGATGAACAGCTTGGAGGACGCCGCCAGCTCGCAAAGGGGCCCCGATGCCTCCAAGCGTTGCCTGCACTGGAGGGGTCCTCGCGGAAGTCCAAGGAGTGGCGAAAGTTTCCCGCCGATGTTGGTGGCCGCCTGGGTTCCCGGGGTTCCCGGTTCTGGGCTCTTGGGTTCCTGGTCACTGGCTCCGGTCCCATTTCGGTGGGTTCCTGGGTTCCCCGGTTCCTGGTGGATCTCTGTATCGATCTCTTTATCGATGCCATTTCGAACCATCCCCTGATCGAGCTTTTCCCTGGTGTAATGGAATTCGGTCTTGGAGGCGTTTGGCCGATGTCGTCTTCCCTGGGCCCTGGGGCCGTCACAAAGCGACCTGGAACTCCAGAGGAGGAGTTGGGGTTGGGGGGAAGGGCATCAGGGGTCCAAGACCCATGTCTCGGGGGCGGCAAAGAGGGGGGTGATGACTAAAACGAGGGGCCATGATATCTCCACAGATTTCCTGGCGCCTCTTCTTATTTCATTACGTCCCTGGCCCCCCCGCTGCGCCGCGCACATGCCGCCGGTCATGATTTGCAGCCTTCGAAAGCGGCGACCACTTCGCAGATCGTAGCACCCATGGATGGCGAGGTCTAATCTGAATATGCCTGTGCCCCTGGCTCCGCTGGACCCACCTCAAGGGGCACACAAACACACAAATAAATACACAAATAAAACGATTCCCCATATCTTCCCATATGTTCGGTGTTTCTGTCTTCCCCCCCACTTCCCATATTTTCCCATATTTTCTTGGGGATCGACGATTCATTGTGTCTGCGTGTCTCTCTCCCTCCTGACCCACTAGCGGTCCGCGAGAGCGACGACGAGGTCAGCCCCACAGGGGCAGCGGGCCTCTCGATGTTCGAAGCGAGGGCCCCACGCAGGAGGATCAGGAAGAAGCCTCGTCCTCGCGGGTTTACGCAGTGAGGGCCTGCGAGCGCTGCTGGGAGCGCTGGGCCTGCGACAGTCACTCTCGTGGTGCCGCCTCGGCGCTGGCAGGGCTGCCGTGGCACGAGGGTGCAAGGAGGGGCAGGAGGGGGAAAAGGAGGAGGGTTGCCCACCCAGTCCCCTCGTAGAACAATCAGGAGGGAGAGAAACACACAGACACAATGAATCGTCGCTCCCCGAGAAAATATATGGGAAAGTATCCCGGCAAAGCAACCTAACAGCGATATGTAGAAGCATATCTGAAAGCATTCCCCTTAAGATTCAGATGAAAATCCAGTTGTAGAATTCTGCTGTTCTCGCAGTCGTAGTCGCATTCGCGATGACAGTCGCAGCGGCAACGGCAGTCGCAGTCACAGCCTCAGCCTCAGCCTGCCTCAGCCTCAGCCTGCCTCAGCCTCAGCCTGCCTCAGCCTCAGCCTCAGCCTGCTTCAGCCTCAGCCTCAGTCTGCCTTCAGCCTCGGCCTCAGCCTCAGCCTGCCTCAGCCTCAGCCTGCATCAGCCTCAGCCTCAGCCTCAGCCTGCCTCAGCATCAGCCTGCTTCAGCCTCAGCCTCAGCCTGCCTCAGCCTCAGCCTCAGTCTGCTTCAGCCTCAGCCTCAGTCTGCCTTCAGCCTCGGCCTCAGCCTCAGCCTGCCTCAGCCTCAGCCTGCCTCGGCCGCAGCATCAGCCTGCCTCAGCATTCAAAATGTGGCCCAGGAATGGAGTTCTGGGAACTAGAAGAACACGAAGTGGCCTACAGTTGGCTCCGGGCATTCAAAATCATGCCCAGGAATGGAGTTCTGGGAACTTGAAGAGCACGAAGTGGCCTACAGTTGGCTCCGGGCATCCAAAATGTGGCCCGGGAATGGAGTTCTGGGAAATCGAAGAGCACGAAGTGGCCTACAGTTGGCTCCGGGCATCCAAAATGTGGCCCGGGAATGGAGTTCTGGGAAAATTCGGGAAGTGGGGGGGAGCGACGATTCAAATATATGGGAAAATACGGGAAGTGGGGGGGGAAAATATCTGGCATCCAAAATGCGCCCGGGGAGCGACGATTCAAATATATGGGAAAATACGGGAAGTGTGGGGGGAAACAGAAGCACCGAACATATGGGAAAAGATGGGGAATCATGTGATCTGTGTGTATTTATTTGTGTGTTTGTGTGCCCCTTGAGATTAGGAAAAATCCTCGTCCTCGGGTTGCCCACCCAGTTCCCTCGTAAAACAAGTGAGAACCCCTCAGTGCGGGCACCGTCTGGAGAGTAGCGCATCAGCAGATCATCACGGAGCTCCGCGCGGGTTTCTTGAATCGGCGTTTGGCCCCCCGAGCGGCGCTCCTGGCACCGTTCCTGGAAATCCGCGCGGGTCTTTGAACCTTGATGTTGATGCAGGTTCTTGTTCCACTGAGGATGAGGCTGGGGTTTTGTCCTTCTGGGCGCCCGGGAAGAAGGTCGAGGCGCCAGAGCCGGCCAAGCTGGAAGTCGTAAAGGACGGGAAGCTCGAGGGCCTCTTCAAGCATCCCAAGCGTGGCGATGAGTGGTACGAGTGCAAGGTGCTCGAGGTGCTGGAAGACGGCAAGAAGGTGAAGGTCCAGTGGGACTACGACCCAGACGAGAAGACGGAGGTCGATGTGGCCACAGAGTGCCGGGCGATCCTGTCGGGGAAGGCCTTGGAGGAGAGGGCCGCCAGGGAGGCCCTGGCCGAGAACAAGACGCTTGTCGTCTTCGGCCCAGAGCGGTCTCGCGCCATGGTTGCCCTGAGAGTGAAGGCGACTGTGGAGTCCAAGATCGCGGGCGCCTTCCCCATCGCGGAGGTGGCGTCGCCGTCCTCCGCAGATATCGAGACATTCGGCGTCGTTGCCGTCGAGGTCTCTCCGGACGAGCTGTCGAGGTGTGGGAGCGACAGGAGTCGAAGAAGAAATAATTGAACACCTATGACATTTTGGAGGTCCGCGCAGATGTGTTTGGATCGACGCTGGACCCCCCGCGGCTGCGCCTCCAGCGCCGCCCCTGCGAGGTTCGCGCACCAGGGAGGGAGGTCCAGCGCGGATTCAAGAACCCTGCGCGGAATTCCAAACAATTCTATCCGTGTAGTTTTTGTTCGCTTCTCCGAGGAGAGCTGCCGCCGGCAGGGCTGCCGGGTGCATCTGCGAGCAGGTCGGTCAGGCCTTGTTCGTGGCGGGCTCGAGCGCGGAGCGGGGCAGGTGCACCGACTACGTTAAGTGGCTGGCCATGGAGAAGCCCAGTGTGCCGGCGGGCCGCGCAGACGTCAGCGAGTTGATGGTTCCAGAGGCCAAGGTGGACCGCCTTGACGCCTACGGCGTCGACCCCATAGAGAAGGATCGGGTGTTGCTAGAAGTGCCCCTGGCCCAAGGTGCCCCCAGGATTTCCAAGGAGGCCCCACGGCCTTCAGGGCACCCCTCACGACTCCCAGACGGCCCCAGGGGCTCCAATATTGAGCGAAAAGCTGGGGGCACCTTGTGCCAGGGGCACCTTTGGCAACCCCCGAAAGGAGTTCGACACCCTGTGCTTCTTCGACGCCGGCGCCAGCTCCGTGTCCACGGGTGGGCGGCGTATGGTCGTCATCGGGCAGGATTCAGGAGGGCAAACACACACAGATACAAATCATCGTAGAGTCTTTGGAAAACATTGGAAAGTATGGGAAGTGTGGTGAGGGGGAAAAAGAAAGTCAAGAGAATGTGCGAAGATATAGGGGACCCTGGAATGTGTTCCTATTTCCCCACCGACAGGTTGGGGGTGATAGATTTCAAGAACAGGCTCCCCTGGCCAACCCCATCTTGCATACCGCGGCCGCCAGACCCCAAGTTGTCCCGAGTATCCCGGGTGTCCCGCCTCGCGCCCGGCCGACCCCACCCGGCAAACCGCGGCCGCCAGACCCCAAGTTGTCCCGAGAATCCCGAGTATCATGGGTGTCTTGCTTTGCGCCCGGCCAGCCCGGCCCTGCATACCGCGGCCGCCAGACTCAAATTTGTCTCGATGATCCCGCCTCGCGCCTGACGAACACGACAGAACACAACACAACATGACGTACCCGAACATAACATAGCAGACATTGGCATAACATATCATAGCATGACACATAATCACATACTAAATCATAGCACGACATCAGAGCATAGTGTCATCGAGCATGACATATCACAATATGAAACAAAATTAATATTACATGACCTAACATCGCACCATCATGCCATAATAAGGTCGAACATATCATAGCAAGGGCACTACAACACAAATCATACCATAGCATCACATAACATACAGTTCATAACATGGCAGCACATCGGACTGCATAGCACGACATACTATGACATAGCCATAACATAACATATACCAACTTGACATACCAGATCCTAGCACCACACGGCATCCTCGAACATATCATAACACGGCAGCGGAGCAAAGCGACACATATTAGCAGAGCATCTCATACTATGCAATGCAGAGCCGAGCCGTCAACAAACGTAACATCACATGACATACAGCGCATACCATGACATAACAGCAGACGGCATAACACAGCAGAACATGACAGAGCCGAGCATACCATAACACACCATTTTAGTAATAATAAGCAGCGCCGCCACCAGCATCACGGAACACAGTATGCTACATCGAGCCGGGTTGTCAATAGTATCACGGAACAGAGCAACGTAAACCATGTTTTGACACAGCACAACATCTCATGTTATAGCATAGTGCCACAGAGCAGATCATGCCATCTTGTCTCAGATTATATGGTGGCAGAAATTTGCATTCCATAACATACGCAGTCAGAAGAGAAACATATGGGTGAAGAGGGACATTATAGCAGACGACGCATCCATTGTCACAGGCGTCGCGACGTTACGCTGTTCCGTTTGTCATCACAGGACATACTAAAGCATAACATGAAAGACCGTCACTACATGGAACACGGTTGAACCTGGTGTAAATCCAAACGCGGCATTTGTGCAATATTGGAGAGGAGTACCACGACATAACAGGACAGCAACACATACTAACAGCGCAGATCGTAGTATATCAGATTGAGCTCAGCCGTCAACAGCATCACGGAACAAATCATACTATAACATCGTTTGGCATAACACATAATTTCTTAATATGGTGCCGTAGAGCATCGCATAGCATATCATAACATATTGACACATTTCTTTGCAGAGGCGAGCACGACAACGCATTTTTAACGGACGAGATAACGGAAGGGCAGAGGGACCTCATACCATAACGTACCCTACGTACATTTGATTCAGCTTGACCACGGGAACCAACAGTCACAGCATGTGCGATTTGACGATGTATCTAACTGACAAGCATCACGACATCACGCAGACCCTCCGATATCACAACATCACAGAGCACAGTGGCACATTGTACATTCTGGCATAATCCGGCCACACAGACTCGCACTACAGCACAACATCACGTCTGCAGTGGCCACCACTCCACAGCGTCGCCCAGGCGTGACGACGTCATGCCGGCCTGTCGAGAACATGACAGGACATAATATAGCATCACATAGTATATCGTTTCTACATGGAACATTGGAAGTGACAGGCGTCGCGACGTCACGCTGGCCCGTCGATCTCACAGCATCACAGAACACAGCACTCATGGTTTATCGGGGCAGGATCCAACCAAACACACTATAGCACAACATCGCCTATACAGTAGCCTCCACTCCACGGCATCGCCCAGGCGTCACGCCGTCACGCTAGCCCGTCGAGGACTGAATCGGACAGACAGAAGATTGCAGGATAGGCCGTTGCCACATGGAAAATGGTCGAACATATTTGAACACAGTAACGGCAGTAGTGGAGATGAGTAGCACGACAGAGCAGGACATGGCAAACCACACTAAAAGAGCGTATCCGAGTAATCAATATTGATTTAGCCGTCGACAGCACCACGGACCAGAGCATATTATGTCATAGCTGGACAGAGCATATCATGTCTTAAGACGGTGCCGCAGGGCGGAGCGATTCGACGACGTATGTAATGTGACAGGCGTCACGGCGTCACGCCGGCCCGTCGAGACCATAACATCACAGAACACAGCATCACACTTTACATTTCGGCAGAGTTCAATCAAACGCACTATAACACATCCTCACGTGTACAGTAGCCCTCACTCCACGGCCCCGCCCAGGCGTCACGACGTCACGCCGGCCCGGCGATGCCAGAACCTAACAGAGCACAGCGTCACATCCTACAGTTGGGCATAATCCAGCGAAACATGCTACAGCACAACATCACGTACTCAGTGGTTACCTCTGCCCGGCGCCGCCCCGTCCTCAGGTTCACCGCAGGGACAAACAGGCGCAGCAATGACCCATTCGATGACGCGTCGAACGCGAAAGGCGTCCCGAAGTCATGCCGTTTCCGCTCTCCGCCTCGCTTGCTCATCCTCATCCTTGCCTCCTTGTTGCCCTTCTCTTTCCCCGCCCGACAGGTTGCGATTGTTGGATTACAAGAGCAGGCCCCCCTGCATATCGCGGCCGCCAGGCTACAAGTTGTCCCGATTGCCCCCTGTATCCCGCCTCGCTCTGGGCCAGCCCCACCCTGCAGACCGCGGTCGCCAGACGCCAAGCTGTCTGCCACGATGATCCCCGAGAGTCCCAGGTGTCCTGCTTCACCACTCGGGAACACGACGGAACACAACATGACATGACAAAACCTACAGAACGGAACAGCACATGACAGAACAGAACAGAGCAATGCCAAGACTAGGTGGAACATGCCGAAACATCATACAACTTACCACAGCATAACAGGATGTAATAGAGAACGGCATATCACGACATAACAGAACCTACCGATATTAACATAACACAATTTGACAGCCTCGACATAACCGATCATACCATGACACAACACTACATAACATAACCCCGCCCCCCCCCCCGATCATAATTCAGACTCTCTCTTACACCCTCTATTTTGTTAGCCCGTGTCCAGAAGATTTAATTGTGGAGAGGGGCGCGGAGGCCGAGTTTGATCATCCCGGCGGAAAACGCGAACCGAAGTTACCATCATCCCATGTTGGCTAGCATCCAAAACGCTAAGCACGGCCATGGTGTTTTCACCATATCAGCTTTCGCAGCCACGAGCGTGTGGCAGGTCGGTGGGAAGCTCACCATTTCAGTTTGCCCAAGTCACGAACGTGGGGCAGGGCCATGTGGCTCTCATTTTCTCAGCCGTTCCCGAGTCAGGAACGTGTGGCACGGCCATGGGGACCGATTGGATTTTGATGTCCCATGCGTTTTTCCGAGCAGGCAGTGCATTCGAGTTTTTTAAAAAGCGCATCCCACACGGTTCGTGGCCGTTCCTCCTCTTCCTCTTCCTCCTCCTCCTCTTCCTCCTCTTCCTTCCCGTTTTCCTCCTCTCCCCCCGCACCTGTCCAGGCTCGAGCTTCCCCGAGTCTCCGAGACTCTAAGTTTCGCGCCTTTTCGAGGCACCGAGTTGCCCCCCCCCCCCCCCAGGGGCAACGATAGGGGGAGATAGGGCAGAAGGGGGCGCATTGATCCCCAATCTCCCACTGATCGGAGAGAGTGTTTCGATAGCCCCAACCTTCCCAGGAACGAGCGGATGCACGATCGGGCGCGCATCGCCGATGCATCGGGGTTGCATCGGGGTTGCATCGCCGATTCCAGGTCGATTCCCCCCCCCCCCCCCAATGCCCATCCTTCCCACACCGTTGCCCTTGAGTGCGTCGCGTGCTTCAGCCAAGTCCCAGGCCGCCGAGCGCGCCCAGGCGGCGACCCAGCCTGTCACGACCCTGCAAGGGGTCGCGAGCCCGAGCTCGAACGAGATTCTTGAGCGCATGGCCAAGCAGAACGAGAAGATCCTCGACAAGCTGTCTTGTGTCGCGGACAGTATCTCTATATTGCCGAGATGCGCCAATGCCAATCGTGCGCGCGAGGCGCTGACGCAGCAAGAACGACGGCCTGCTTTTTCCAGGCGGACCCCTGCGGTCAGCGAGCGCCCACCTAGCCGTCCTCGAGATGGTCTACAACGGTGGTTCACTCAAGACCATCGAGCACGGGCGCATCTTCAACGGGAAGGGCAAGGGGCGCGTCGAGCCGGCGGTGGCGTTGCTCTACAAGACATACTGCGAGAATGACGCCCGCCTTTACGACGTCTTCCAGAATTGCGGAGAGCCGCCCGAGAACCGCCCTTGGCCCATGACGAGCTTCAAGTCGAATTTGCTCGAGCTTGCCAAGAAGAAGGACATCGAGTGCGGCGCCGAGAACGTCCAGCGCCTCACCGCCGGCCCTACAAACTGAGCGAGTCGGCTCCCCGACGCCCCCATCGGAGATTTTCCGCCTTTGCGACCCCGTGCTGCCGATCAACGAAAAATCCGAGCCCGTGGAGAAGCGGGGCGACGAGTTCTCCTTCGGCGCGCCAGCCGATCAGTCTTCGAGACGATCCCTCGCTAGGCCAAGCAGTTCGTCATCTGGCGCCGCCAGAACGGCGCGGTGCAGGGCGTCTACTGCGACTGCGACTACGACTACCACTATTGCTACTACTACTACTACTACTACTACTACTACTACTACTACTACTACTACTACTACTACTACTACTACTACTACTACTATTACTACTACTACTACTTCTACCACTACCACTACTAGTACTACTACTACTACTACTACTACTACTACTACTACTACTACTACTACTGCTGCTACTACTACCACCTCCACTACTACTACTACTACTACTACCTACTACTACTACTACTACTACTATACTACTACTACTACTACTACTACTACTACTACTACTACTACTACTACTACTACTACTACTACTACTACTATACTACTACTACTACTACTACTACTACTACTACTACTACTACTACTACTACTACTACTATACTACTACTACTACTACTACTACTTACTACTACTACTACTACTACTACTACTACTACTACTACTACTACTACTACTACTACTACTACTACTACTACTACTACTACTACTACTACTACTACTACTACTACTACTACTACTACTACTACTACTACTACTACTACTACTACTACTACTACTACTACTACTACTACTACTACTACTACTACTACTACTACTACTACTACTACTACTACTACTACTACTACTACTACTACTACTACTACTACTACTACTACTACTACTACTACTACTACTACTACTACTACTACCAGGTTCGTGCGCCTGGTGGTGAAGGGCGGCTCTGAGGACCTCGGCCTCTTCGCCGGGGGCCCTCAGACCTTCGCCCAGCAAAGGGCCGACGCGAGCGCGGTCGTCGTCGACGCCGCCGCGTTCTAGCTCGCGCACCGGGGCGAAGGGCAATCGCGCGTCCACGAGAGCGAGATTTACGCTGCAGGCGTCGAGAGACGCACCCGGAGACCCTCCGCAAGTTCGGCGCGACGCAGGCCGAGGAGGACAAGGCAGTCCTCGAGGCCGAGAAGGCCGATCTTTTGGCGGACCGCCCCGACACGAAGGAGCAAGTGGACCAGGCCTACTCAAGCGCAGGGGGCGCCTGCAGGACCACCCCCCTCAGCATCTCTGCAGTCGAGGGCTGGTTCGACCCCGGCAGGGGGCCCAACGCCGCCAAGCAGCGCAGCCTGCCCCTCGCCGCGCGCGCAAGGCATTGCCGAGTGAGCGACGTGATCCTCGAGGAGGGCACTTGGCGGCGCGACGCCACCTGCGAGCGGGGCGATGGCGAGACGGAGCGCTTCCGAGCAGGCAAGGTCCGGTGTGCATTGCTCAAGGGCTAGCGCAACGCTCTGCTCGAGTTCCCCGAGGAGGAACGCGCGTGGGTATTCGAGGCCATCGACGCGTGGAAACGCCAATTGGGCCCGGGCGGACGAGCTCGTCGCTTCCTGGACCATCGACTTCAACAAGCAGCAGCGCGGCCAGAGCCTCGCGTTCGCAGATTGCCTCTCGAGCCAGCGGACCGAGGCAGTGACGCTCCGAGCACGGTTCCAGACAGAAGTCCACGCGCCCATGGCCCTTCTTGCAGGAGCAGGGCACCCGCGAGCACAGCCGGCCCAAGGCCGCGATCCGAGAGGTCCTGGCCGAGACGCGTTGGGCCATGGAGCAGGACTGGATCCAGAAGGCCAACGCCGAGCCCCAGAAGCAGCGCAAGTCCCCGACCCGATGGAGGCCCATGCGACCGCCTCTACTGCGTCTCCGAGGCCTACACCCGCGCCCGCGAGAAGAACAATGTCGCTGTGCCGGTCCAAGGCTGCGAGCGAACCACATGCTCGCGGTCCGGCCGACAGAGCAGGGCGAGCCCGAGGTCGTCACGGGCATGGGGCCGTGGAGCTACTCCATCGAGCCCGGCCGAGCCGAGCCTGGCGAGCGAGCGCCCGGAGGGCCCGAGGGCGCGCCGCCCGTGCCCGAGTGGGGCGCCCTCGACGGGAACTGCCTCCACCAGGGCGACTTGCCAAGAGACTATGAGCAGCATGAGAGTTTTTGCTCCGGGAACTGGATCTCAAGCTTGCCGACGAGCAGGATGACGCGCTCAGAACTCCTGAAGAGTGGACCAAGGAGATCCAGACCCCGCGCGCCCACGAGAACCGGGGCAAGGCGTCGCGGACAAGTGCTCGCAGGAGCAGGCGGGCGCCCGCGTTGCTCGGGCCGGTTCCCGGGCACGCGCGCGCGAGTGGCAGCGCGAGAAGGCCAAGACTGGCGGCGAGGCCTCGCGTGAGCACCTGGGCCGAGGCGTGGCCGAGGCGAAGCTCACGGGCAGGCGGCTGAAGGCGAAGGCGAGCTTCTCCCAGAAATTCAAGCAGTAGAAGCAAGCGGAGAAGGACGCTAAGACGCATGCGAAGGCCAAGAGGAAAACAGGCCTCGAGGCTTGCGAGGACCCCCCCTGGCACGGCAAGGCGGCGCGCGTCGCCGAGAATGCTGGACGTCTGGCGCGTCCTGGGCACCGAGGGCGCGCGCCGCCTGCGCGTCCTCGAGGTGGGGGCCGCGGCGATCTTCCAGATCGAGAGCAGCGAGGCTTGGGGGCTCACAGGCACTCGTTAGCTTCAGCCTGCTTCCGACAGGGTGCGAAAGCAAGCGGGAGTTAGCGGAAGCGACGGAAGTGGCGGCGGAAGTTGGCGGACAGCTGGCGGAAGCAGGCGGGGGCGACACGAGGAGGGAGCTGGCGGAAGCTAGCGGGTGCCTGTGAATCCCGAGCGCCGCAGGTCACGCTCGAGCAGGACTACAAGTTCCCTATGACTGGCGCCAGGCCAGACTGGCTCGCCGCGCCTAGTTCGCCAAGGAGTACGCGATCATGAACTGCGAGCAGATCGTCGCGGGCGACGCCCTCGAGCTGGGCGCAGTGCACGCGCTGCTGGGCGAGATCGAGGAGCGCGCCGGCGCCTCCGAGACCGCGCTGGCGGTCGAGCCCACGGCGGCCGTCGCCCGGGGGCCGAGCACGTCCTGATCTGCGTGCATTCCGAGGCGCCCGCCCATTGCACCGACCTCGAGGTCGGTGGTTGCGACAGTTGCCCTTGCCCCAGGGCGCCTCCAGTTTTTCGATCCATTTTGGAGCGAATCCGGGAGGCGCCCTGGGCAGGGGGCACTTGTAGCAACGCCCGCCAAGGTCTAGAGGGTCGTCGGGGGCGTCGCGGCGGAGCGCCGCGACGCCCTCAAGCAGCCGTCCGAGAACGCCACGCAGGCCTGAAGGGCCGCATGCGAACTCACACCGACACCCCGCGATTCCTTAGGGGGGAGGTAAGTAGGGCCCACTTTTTCGGGAGTTGTCGAACGAAGTGAGCCCCGCCCTCCCCGTCAGAAATCGCGGGTGGCACCCCAAGGCCGCCGCGAACATCGACCCCGGCGAAACGTGCCCTGCGGGGGGCAACGAGGCGTTCCAGGCCGACGCCTGGCCCGGCGGTCTGTGGGCGAGTCGTTGGATCGAGCGCGCCCCGCGCGAGATCCGAAGCGAGGGCCGCCGAGCGCCCGCGAGCGTCAACGCGATGTGCGCCCGAGGCAACGAGTGAATCAACCAGCTCAAGGGGCCGTCGACAACGACTTGGCCAAGGCCAAGAGCAAGGCCAAGTTCAAGCCCGTCACGGGCCCACGGCGGTCGAGCCGACGCACGCTACCTCCGAGGAGGCAAGCGCTGCCGCCCAGGCCTGCACCGAGTGCCTCCCATGCAAGGGCGGCCCCAAAAGATGCCGAGCCTGCGTGGGCGGGTGGTTTGAGGCCATTCACAAGAGAGGTTTCTTGGCCGGGAGCGCCAAGGCCTCTCTTGCGCAGGCAAGTTATCGCCGCGAGCCTCGAGATCACTCGAGTCAGTCTTGTGCCAAGATCTACAGCGCCAGTCTACGCGAGCGCCTAGGAGCAGCGTCATCATCAGCGTCATCGTCATCACCATCAGCGTTATCGCCGGACAAATATTTGACCATCCCCGCAATACCCCCGAACTTCTCAATTCCACGCGGGTTGTCATCGGGAACGCTTCGTGCTCATATTTCGACAGCAGACCACGGCGACGATGAGCGCGACAGAGCACGACATGGCCAAACAAAGCATGACAGAGCATAAAACGAACTTGGCAGTCCGTTGTAAAACATATGTTCGCAATGCCATGCTGAGATCGGGCATGCCAGATCATCGCGTAACATACCAGAGCAGAGCATTGCAGAACACACGATGACACATCACGACGTGGCATACCATACCCGAGCATGCTATGACACAGTTCGGCTTAAGTCATCATATCAGGACACATCATCACATAACACATCGTATTACGATAACAGAGCATAGCGACGACGACCACCACATAGCACAGCATGACTCAACAGGACGTGGCAGAACATGGCAGCACATGGCATTACATAATATATCACTATCCTGAGACACGTGCGCATCACAGAGCATTACATAACATACTGGAGCAGAAAATAACAACACTGCACGGCAGAGCACAACACAACATACCATGACCAAACACAGCACCACTCACCTTCACAAGCGTTTCGCCGATTGACACATCATTGTCGGAGATTTCGTTATACGACAGCACACTTTAACGACACATTCTAAGAGAGCTAGCTTACTGTAACAAGTTGTTCAGAGCCCCGTCATCAACAAACATACTATCACACAACATACCATATCAAAGCACGTTTCAACAGAAGGCGACATTACACACTATGGGAGCGTAGCCGGAACTAACACCTTGACAGCCTCGTCATAACATAGCATACCATGTCACAGCATCACAAAACAGACCACAACACGACGGCTGGCACCCCGACATGTTAGAATCTGACAGAACAGACCACGAACATGACACAACATGATATAGTAGACAGCGAGAGCGCCATGGTTATATAGGGCATACCCGCACATCACACAACACAGAGCAGATTCTGACAGAATGGAAGACGACAAACTTTACAAGAGCAGGATATAGCAGAGCAGCACGTAACACAATTAGACGGACCATATCATATCATGCCGCAGTAACACATAACATACCATAACACGACAGTGGAACATATGGTCATTCGCATAGCAGGCCATACGGTATGCGGAACCGAGCCGTCAACACACATAACATCACATAACAAACCAAATCAGAACATTCCAAACTATAAGACGACAGAACACACCATACTTAAACATAACCAAACACTAGACAACACACCATGCCAGAACACAGCTATCACAACATGACATCATATCATACATTCATCAAAAAGGCAGCAGAGCATATGCGAATAGACTGTATTGAGCCGAGCTGTCCACAGCACCTCGGATCACAATCTACTATGTTGAGCCGAGCTGTCAACGGTTTCATAGAGCAGGGCATATCAGCACATGATTCTGCATCTCATAAAAAAAAAAAATCACACTGTAGTGTCGCAGAGCAGATCACACCATTTCACATGTCTGTGGTGACAGAGATGCGCATCATTCAGCATACTCAATCTGAAGAGAAACGTGTGATCAGTGGACGCCATATCAGACGCTGCATATGACGTCACAAACGTCACGACGTGACGCCGGCCCGTCGACAACCTGACAATACATAATATAGCGCACATACAAGAATGTGACTACATGTAACACGGTCGAATGGTTTCTCCTTTTCCCAAACAAACAAAGTAACATCCAGAAACAGCAGTCGTCGACCAATTCGGCGACCGCGCGGAGTCGGGAACAAACGCTGAAAGCTTCGAGATCGCTCGAAGTGAAATTATTCTTCTGTGTGTAGTTGGCTCCCTTCGATCGGGGGAGCGTAAGACCCGGGTTTGCCAGGACTCGGGTTCGCCATGGTTTTTTGACCACCGCGCCTCGGATTTTGACGAGGAGGAGTTTCGTGGGATGTCTGCAGCGGGAGGCCTCGTCAAAATGCAGGCTCGGCCTCGTCATTTTTTTGACAACCTCGTCGGGGATTTCCGAGTCCCCTGTGCCCAGGGTTTACATCCCCTTGATTCGAGGACGCGGCGAAGCGCGAGGCCACCGTCGCCAAGCTGAAGGAGCTCCAGGAGAAGCCGAGGCAGAGCGGCGGCGCTTGGGCGGCTGCGGCGGAGCCCACGGCGAAGCGGAAGTTCGTGGTGTCGAAGGAGGAGGAGGACGCCAGCGGGCGCGCGCACGCGCCAGGGGGGGGGGGGCGTGGGGGGGGGGGGCGGCCTCCTCCGCGATCCGAGGCCCGAAAACCATCACGTCACGAATTTTGGGCCCCAGGGCCCATGGAGGCCCCAGGGGCCCCAGATTCGTGAAGTGGTGTTTTTTTCCCACGTGAGGGCCACGAAATTCATCACTTCACTAAACCGAACCCAGGACGAAAGTCAGGGGTTGAATTGCTGCTGTGATGCAACATAGGTCTCGTACGCGAACTCCTGGCGCCCCAATTTTGGTCGAACGCCGGGCGTTGTCGCGTTTCTGTTTTTCGGGCCCCGGGGTCGTCGCAGATGGGGCGGGCTGGGAACATGACACAGGAAGCTAGGGTCCAGGGCTCCAGCCGTGGCGGTGCTGCCATTTTGCTTCGCCGCGTCGGGTCTCAGGACTCAAGGAAGCCGGCGGGCTGACGGCCAGACGCGTCCTCGAGGACGTGCCCCTTGAGCAAGGGGTCCCAGCATCGAGGAAGAGGGATCGGCAGGAACACAATTCCGGAGGTTCGCGCGGATGTCTTCCCGGCCTCCTTCCGGAGGTTCCCGCGGGGCTCGCGTCGCTGGGGGTGGTTCGTGGTCAACCCCAATGCAGGAAAAGTTTGCTCGCGTTCGCCCACTATTTGTTCTCAGCGAGTTCGGCGTCGCAAAAACCAGATTCACAACATCGCCGTTGACGAGCATTCCCGCTAGCGTGGCCTTGGAACCTCAGCAAGAGGCCGCCCAGGCGGGGTCCGAGTGGAAGCGGTCGGGGGGAGCGCACCGCGCCGCCGATGCATCGGCGATGCGGCAAGATCTGGAGCCCGAGTTCCTTCGTCCTGGCGTCGCGGACGCATCGGCGACGCGGCACGATCCGAGCCCGACTTTCTTCGTCTTGGTGTCGCCGACGCATCGGCGTTGCGGCGCGATCCTCCGCCCCCACCTGCTCCAGCACCAGTTTAGCAACCTCGAGTCAGCACCACCGAGACAGATAGTTCTCAGTACTGCGAGTGCTACTAACCTGAAGTCCCCGCTCGGGGGCCCCTGGAAGTCCCGACCAGTGAGCAGCTAACAGCATCTCGCTTTGTTTTTTTTCCGCGACGCGAGCACGCCTGGGGAGCCCCCGTTTCTGCCAGCCGGGACGCCGACGGCCGCTCTGGGGTCGGAAGAGGGGCTCGCTGCTCCGCAGATCTTCCCGTGGCTGTTCCTCGTGCCCCCCTCTGGTGCAGCCCCCCCCTGCTTGGATAGCAGGGGCCCCGTTATCGACTCGGGGATAGCCGGGGCACCACCCACTGGCGGAGCCAGTGGGGCGGTCGGCGCCGCCTGGATCGGCGGGGTATAAGTAGAGCCGGGGACCAGGCCGCAGGACTGGCGGAGGCGGGAGGGGTCGCGCCTCCCCCGGGGGAGGGGGGTAGGCTGCTGTGGGACTGTGCCCCGCCAGCAGAATCCAGCAGAACCCTTCTGGTGCACCCAGGCGCTTTGGGCTCCAAGCGGGGGTTCCGTTCCTCATCAAGCGTTCTGCATTTCATCGGGGGAGGGACAGAAACGCCATAACCATAAACTGCCGGCGCCCCGCGCGGAGTTTTTGGATTTGCGTTGGGCCCCCCTGGCTGCACCTCTGGCGCCGCCCCTGGCGCGCTCCGCGCGCCAGGGAGGGGGGTCCAGCGCAGATCCACGAAATCCGCGCGGAGCGCCAAAAGTTTATGTTTATGCCGTTGTTTCTTCTTATGTTTCAGCAGCCCTCCCGTACTCGACCCCCCATTCCCGAACCTCTCCCGGGGTGCGTTGTAGCCAGGATTTCGGCCGCGGGGACAAGGGGGCCCAGGAGGGACGGAGGAGAGCGTCCAAAGACGCCTCGTTCCCCAGAGTCTCGGGCCCCATTCCCAGACATCGGACGGTCTGAAATATTTCCCAACCCAGCAAGTAAGCCACCAAAGCAATCAGCATCGCGATCATGTAACAATGTTCGGATGACTGAGCGGCAGCGGGGTGGCCCCGAGGCATTGAATATTTGTCCAATCCATGGATGCTCCCCCCCCACACCGCGGTGGGTTCCCGTTCTGCACAAGGCAGTGCGGTCGGACACCTTTTGTCTCCCTGAACCATCCTCATGCCCCTGCCTCCCACCTCGCCGCCCTGCCTAGGATCTCGCCAGGTGGCTGGTGGTTTCGGAGCAGTCGCCGTTTGCGAGGGCCGCTGGGGGGGGAGGGCAGCACCCAGGCGCTGCCGGCGCCAATCAAGGGCCCCCCCCTCCTGCTTCTCCAGGACTCGCGGCGCGAGGGCGCGAAGAGATCCGCGCCGCGCGCACGGCGGGGCACATACACACACAGCTATATATAAATATACATATTTATATATATATATATATATATATATATATATATATATAATATATATTATATATATATATATATATATATATATATATAGTTACATGCATAGTTATAGTTGTAGTTGTAGTTATAGTTATAGTTATATGTATATCTATAGTTTTAGTTATGTGCATACTTCTAGTTATACGTATAGGTAGGGATATGTGTATACATACATGTATATATATATATATATATATATATATATATATATATACACTCCTCTGGGCCACAGCGCGCGGTGTGCCCGCCTCCCCCCCCTCCCCACCCCCTCCGCCTCTCCACATGCCCCAGACCCCCGCACAAAGTGGAAACCCGTGCCAGGAGGCGCCCTGCTTGCCTCCCGAGTGCCCAGGGTTTCATATGGGCCTCGGCGCCTCCCTGCTCATGATTCGGGCTGGACGATAGGGGGGATTGGGAAAGGGGAGTTACGAAATTTGCTGCATGCAGCTGGTTTTTGCTCTGCCGCCGGGCCCATTCCTCGATACATGGGCGCCTCCCGGCGCCGGGAGGCGTTGGGAAAATCAGCTACGTGAGCTGATTCTCAACCCCCCCTTTGCTATCCCCCCCTTTCGCCCGACCCGAATGATGCTCAGCGTGACGTTCCTACGCCAAAACATCCGTGGACGGCCTGCGGGGTCTCAGGGTGGAGCTTCTCGTGGAAGGCTCCCCGTGGTGTCGAGCTCCTACTGTACCGATGTGCCCGCCGGGGTGGCGCTGACACCGAGCCCCCCGCCCCGCCCGCGCCTCGTGCGCGCCCGCCGGCCCAGGAGCGGCGGGCGAAGCGCGCCGCCCGCTTCGCCGCGCCCCCGCCGGCGCCGGCGAAGTGAGAGGCGCCGCCTCGGCTTCGCGACGTGCGCCACGAAGGGAACGGGTCCTGCGGGGAGTCGAGTTTTTTTTCTACGTTCTGGACCATAACGCGCGTTCTGCCCCCCCCCTCCCCCCCCATACCCCCATCCCCCCCCCCAACGTAGCGCTCCCCCCCCCCCCCAATGCGTCCCCGGCACTGCCGCAGTGCGTCCGGCACCACAGTCTGGGGGTGGGGGGCGCTACGTTGTGCCCCCTCCCCTCCCGCCCCCCCCCCTCCCTCGCCCCCATAACGCCAGTTGTGGCCGCGAGTGGGGAAATGCGCTCGAACAGTTCCTCCTGTTTTTGTTGCCGCTTTCGGGCTCCCGGGGCCCTCCACGAGCCCCAGGGCTTCCAGAAAACGACTCAGGACCAGGATGTCGTTCTGGGGGACGTCGAGGCAGAAACATCGGCGCAGACATCAAACGTCCGACGGCCCGCGCGGATCTCCTGGATCTGCGCGGGGGCCCCCCGACCCAGAGGGGCCGTCATGTGGACGGTCCAGCGCAGATCCAAGAACTCCGCGCGGACCGTCGAAAGCCGATGTTTCTGATTGTTCCTTCTTCAAAGAATGCGGGCAATACTTCTGTCCATGTCCACTGCGATACGGAGTTTCGGGTTCCCTTCCCCAGAAACCAGGGGCGCGCTGGATATGGATAAATTTGCCCCCTAGAGGCTCGATTTTTATCCATATCCAGTGCGCCTCGGCCTTGTGACGCTCCTTCCCGAAAAATTTAAGACGCACTGGATATGGATACGAACCTTGCCCGCAAAGAAGGCCCCGCTGCCAGGACCCGCTCCCCTCGGGGCCCGTTTCCCCGAGGTGCGCGCGCCGGCCCGGGCGCCGCGCCCGCGGGGCCAATATCTGAGGCTGTATGACGGAGACCCATCAAGAAAAGCCCGGCGCGCGCGCCCGATCTGCAGATGACAGGAGGAGGAGGAGGAGGAGGGGGAGGAGGAGTAGGAGGAGGAGGGGGAGGAGGAGGGGGAGGGGGAGGAGGAGGAGGAGGAGGAGGAGGAGGAGGAGGAGGAGGAGGAGGAGGAGGAGGAGGAGGAGGAGGAGGAGGAGGAGGAGACAACGGCAGGTCACATTGGGGTAGGGGGGGGGCTCTCGTCGCCACGGCTGCGTGCACCTCGGCAGACTGCTGCTGCTGCTGCGCTTGGGACCCCAGGAAGGGTCCGGGGGACCGAGTTTGAGCTGCCGTCGTCTGGGCAGCGCTATGGGGGGATAGGCGATGGGAGGATGTATCGACCCCCTTTCGCCCATCGATCGCCGATGCGGACCTCGGAGGGCGAACTCGAGGAGAAACGCCAGGATCGAAGGAGTCATACAGTCGGCCCGGATTGGTAGGTCGACCCTGCCAGCTCAAGGGTACCCTTGTGTCCTGTGCCTCGCGACACGTGCCTTCTTGCACTACTATGGCGATGTGGCCCTCGGAAGGGTCTTGTGTCCTCTCGCGTGTCCTGTCCAATCAAGGCCGGCTGTATCGTGGGAGACATGGGTCACGATACCGCCAAGACGCTGAAGGAAGGACCGCTGTGGGTTCGGAAGAGGGGCTCGCTGCTCCTTAGTGATCATCCCCTAGTTGCTGCTCGTGCCCCCCTCGAGCACCCAGGCGCTCTGGGCTCCAACCAGGGGGCTTCATTCCTTATCGAGCGTTCCTAACAAGGGGTTTAGTTCCTTATCGAGCTTTCCTTACTTCAGCAGCCCTTCTCTACTCGACCCTCGATCCCCGAACCTCTCCTGGGGTGCGTTCTGGCCAGCAGTTCCACGAGGATTTTCGGCCGCGGGGGCGGGGGGGCCCGGGAGGGACGGCGGAGAGCGTTCAAAGATGCCTCGTGTGGAGTCTCGGGCCCACTTCCCAGACATCAAACAGTCTAATATTTCCCAACGCAGCAAGAAGCCACAAACACGATCACTGCGATCATGTAAAAATGTTCGGATGACTGAGCGGCAGTCGTAAGGTATTGAACACTTGTCCAACCCATGGATGCTCACCCCCTGCGTTGGGCGCTCTGAATGGTCGCACACCTCCTTCCTCCCGCCTCCATCTTCCTGTCCCCATCCTTCCTGCTTGCTAGCCTGCCTCCTACCTCACCGCCCTGCCTGGAAACTCGCAGGGGGGCTGCGAACTGCGAAACCGTCGCCACTTTCGAGGGCTGCTGGGGGGAGGGCCAGCCGAGTGACGTCATACGGAGACTCAGATTAGGCCTCGCCACCCCTGGGTGGTTGCGAACTGCGAAACCGTCACCACTTTCAACGGCTGCTGGGGTGCCAGCCGAGTGACGCCATACGCAGATTCAGATCAGACATCGCCATCCTTGGCGGGGGGCTGCAACATGCGAAACCGTCGCAACTTACGAGGGCTGCTGGAGTGCCAGCCGAGTGACGCCGTACGCAGATTCAGATCAGACCTCGCCATCCCTGTGGGGGTGCTGCGAAGTGTGCAGGTGCCGCCACGCTCGGGAACTGCCGGGGCCAGTTGGAGGAACGCCACACGCAGAATCCGATAAGATGTTGCCATCCCGGGAGGGTTGAGAATTGCGAAAGAGTTGTCATGTTCGAGGGTTGTTGGGGGGCAGCGGGGTGACGCCAGTCGCAGAGTCAGATCAGACCTCGCCATCCCTGGGGCGCTGCGCACTGCGACAGTGTCGCCACTTCCAAGGGCTGCTGGGGGGAGGCAGCACAGTGACGTCCTATGCGGACGCAGATTAGACCTCGCCATCTCTGGGTGGCTGCGAACTGCGAAACCGTCGCCACCTTCGATGTGTCCTGGGGTGTCCAGCGGGGTGACGTCTCGGCGTCGCCATCCTTGAGGGGCTGCGGACTGCGAAACAGTCGCCACTTCCGAGATCGTTTGAAGGGTTCATATTCAGATTGTTAGCGCGATATGATGCAGATCGGAGCGGCACCTCACCATCTCTGGGGTGCTGCGAACTGCGCAACTGTCGCCATTTTCGTGTGCTAGACCTTGCCAGCCCTTGGGGGGCCTCAGTCTTTGTCCCTCTGTGGTTATCCCATGAGCCGCGTCACGCGCGCGCATGCTCGGCAGCTTGCACAACAAATGACGACGGTTCTTGCGTTGTCATCATCCATACTAGTTTGAACCGACTCCTCGTGTCATTTGATGCTGATAGGCTGGGCACCTCGCAGGGTAATCTTAACGCGCCGCCCCAAGGGTTTCGACCCCTTCCCAGGGGGCAATTTACCGCCCAGGATGCATGATTGATGGCCCCAGTAGCCGAAATCGAGGCACAACGTCTGGATTGAACAACACATTGGGGATTTGGGTCTTGATGTTGGACACCCGAAATGGGCACGGAAAAAATGGGCACGATGCCTAACAGCAGACGGTGTCCAAAACCGACAGCAGCCGCTCTTGGACAGGCTGCCTCCTGCCTCACATGAACAACGTCCGCGGCGCCACCGACAGCGAGTCTTGAGCAAAATGAGCCCACTCTTTCCGCCTTCTCGCTTTTTCGCTATCACCCTCAGAAGCCCTCGGAACTGCCTCTGGGGGCGCTCTTGAGTGCTATTTGGGCAGTGTTGGCACCCTCTTGTGCCCCTCTTGAGGCCATCTTGAGGTCTCAGAGGCCTGTCTGAATCAAAAGTGCAGCTGCTGTCGGTCTTCGCAATTACCCATTATTTCCGTGCCCATTTCGATATTACTGATCGATGCTCGATCCTCCCCCTCCCCCGTGTGGGTCCGAAAAAAGCCCCAGGGCCAGGAGCCTCTTGGAAAAGGCCAAAGAAGGACGGCGGTTAGCGTTCCATAGCCCCATCGTTCCCCTAAGTCTCGAGCCTCTCGATGCTCGACCCCCAGACCCTTCCGAGGAGGCATGGGAAGATCACGGCTGGAGGTTTTTCGCTATGTTCGACCTTTGGGGGCCGGTACCAGGCCTCGGGACCGTCAAACATTGATTCAGGAGGAAACACTGGCCCCGGGGAACGGCCGAGACCTCTGGGAGTCGACGTTCCGAAGTTGTCCCGGCGGAGGACCCAAACATCTGCAGCCGTGGATGCCGTCGCCGTGGGCATCGCCCTGGGCGGATCTCCTCTGTGGAGACGAGGGCCGTGCGCATGGGCGTGCCGACGTGTAGCGGAGAGCCGCTACAGTCGGGGCCCTGAAGAAGGAGCCTTTTTCGTTGGGGAGGGGCTCCGCGTTCCTTAAGTGTTTCACAGCTTGCCTCATGCTTTCCATATGTTTTCGGCAGGAAATCGAAGGTTAACTTATGGAGAAAAGGGGCCTCGTTCCTTATTTTGGGTTCCTCAGGTCAACGCCCCGACTGTATGCGGGCGCTGCCACTGGGGCAGGCACCAGTGGGCCCCCGCTATGGGGCCACGAAGAGTGGCGGCGGGCGTGCCGAATATTGGCTGCGGGGGCGCCGCGCGGGCTGTGCCTCCGGGGCCTTCGGTGGCGCTCCCGATGGCGCTCCACGAATCGGGGGCTCCCAAACGGTGCGGTGACCCCACCGTGCGGTGAGTCGGTGGGGATGCGGGGTCCCCGCACGGCTTTGGGGCTCGGGTCGTTCTCCGAGGACGTCTCGGGCGACGGGGGCCTCCGGGGTCCCAAGACCGTGCGGTGACGGACCGTGCGGTGAGGTCTTGCGGGGGATTTCGAGGTCACCGCACGGTGCGTCACCGCACCGTTTTGGGACGCCAAAGATGGGGCCACGAAACGTGTGAGGCGTGTTCCAAATTGGCTGCGGGTGCGCCATGCGGACTGTGCCTGTGGAGCCTTCGGCGAAACTCCCTATGGTGCCACGAAGCGGACTGTGCCGCTGGGGCCTTCGGTGGAGCTCCCTATGGGGACACGCAGCGTGTGAGGGGTGTGCCGAACCGGATGCGGGTACGCCATGCGGACTGTGCCTCCGGGGCTTTCAGTGGCCCCTGTGGGGCCACGAAACTTGTGACGGGTGTGTCAAATCGGATGCGGGTATGCGGTGCGGATTGTGCCTTTGGAGCCTTCGGTGGATCTCCCTATCGGGTCACGAAACGTGTGAGGGATGCTGGAATGGCGGAGGCCAGAGGCAAGGGTGGGAGGATGGGAGGAGGGAGGAGAGGGAGGAGAAGACGTGGGAGACGCGGGGCGCTGTCTCTTCAAAACGAGGACCCAACACGACAGGATGGTCCGGAAAAAAAACATGACGTCGGGAGTGTCGAGCCTCTCGATGCTCGACCCACCCGGTTTTGTTTCGATCCGATCAATCCGATTTGATATCGATTTTGGCTGGTCCGAGCCGATTCGATTACGATATCCCGACGGTTCGATGCGGCCCGAGGCTTGCATGGCGCTGTTGTGCGTCCTGGCGCAGTCGGTCCGATTCGATGTACGTGTCGATTCCATCCGATTTGCCGATTCGATGCTGGCTGATCCTGCCGTCCCTCCAGCAGGAGGATGAGGAGGAGGAGGAGGAAGAGGAGGAGGAGGAGGGGGATCAGGAGGAGGAGGAGGTTTACCAGCCTGGAGCCTCTCCCTACGGTGGATCCATGCGGTGATGGGGCGACGGCGGCGCGCCGGCGACGCCGGCCAAGGCGTTCAAGGGTGATTTCCGCATGGCCCAGACCCCCTCGGGTCAGGAAAAAGTCACGACGGGAGGTTTTTCACTATTTGCGGCCTCTGGATGCCCCTGCCGGCCCTCGGAACCGTCAAAAAACGAGTCGGGATGAAATACCGGTCCTGGAGAATGGATCGAGACCGTTCGCCGCTCGTGATGACTCTCGATGCTCGACCCTCCCTCAGTACCCGAAGTTTCTGAGGGCACGCCCAAAGTTCTGAGGGCGAACCTTAATTGTCATCGCCGTTCGGCTTGTCAATCTTTGGGGTCGGCATCAGCTCGAAGCTGGTTATCCTCCCTCCGACTAGGTCCGAAAGTCTTCTAATGCTTTCCCTGAGGCTCCCCCCCACGAACGGCGAATGGCCGCTTAAGTCAGGCAACAGAGGACGCAAAACGCTCCGTCGATGGACTGATTTTCATCCCTGGACTGTCTTTCGGTGTGTGCAGTAGGTTCGTGTCGTGCCGACCGGCGTCGACCGCGCCGCCAGCGTTCAATGTTGAACGCCGCTAGCGACCCAAAATCGGCCGATGTTGAACAATCCGTCGCTTCGGGAACGGTCTATCGTTCAAGGTTGAAGCATCCAGGCGGTGTCAGAAACCAACGCCGGGGTCGACACGACGCGAAACCGCCGAACACCTCTCGATCTTTGAATCGGGGAACAACCAATAACATACAAACTTTCGGAAGTCTGCGCGGATTTCTCGGAACGGCGCTGGATCCCTCTTAGCTCGCGCGCGGAGCGCGCCAGAGGCGGCGTTGGAGGCGCCGCCGGGGGGCCCCAGCACCGATCCGAGGAATCCGCGCGAACCTCCGAAAGTCTTGGTTTGTCTTGGGCGGTGGCGAAGCGTCTTGGCTTGCCTATAGGCGCACCAGAAAATGTTGTAACAGCTTTTTGTGGTTTGCACGAAATGTTCCTACACCATGCCTCGAAGAGACTGTCTTGTTGCTGATGCATGTGGTTTATGTTCTACGAGCACTGATTGTCTTAGAACATGTTTGGGTTCTGAGAGCATGTCGTGGTAGGTCTATACGAATGCAGGGACGGTCGATCCCTGCTCAAATGTCTTTGTCTGTCCTTGGTTTCATGCGCCGTCCTTCCACCCTTCCTCCCGCGGGTTATGATGTTCCACCCTACTTTCGCCTTGATCACCAGAAAAAAATAAATTCGAGCACCAGAAAAGTACCGAAACTCGAGGGTTTTCACGTGTCGGGCCCTTGGGGAGTCTCGTCCGACGCTGTTTCGACACTGCTTCGACACTTTTCCGGGTGCTCGCAATTCTTTCTGGGATGTTGTCCTGAAGTACGCTTGGAGCAGCATGCCCCGCGGGCCAGGTCTGGGCCCAGGCGAGCGATCACGTCCTGAGCGGCGCCGCGGCGCCCGACGCGCTGCGGGAGAACCTGGAGCTGCTGGCGGCCACGGCGCGGGTGTTCTTCGACCTGAACGTCCGGGGGGGGGGAGGGGTCCCCGAATCGGCGTCACCCCAACATGCCTACACTACATGTGCGTCGCCCCCCCTGGGGGCGATGCGCCCACCGAGAGATCTTGCAGAATGCGCGTCGTGGCAGGCGCTTTCTGGCCACACCGCTCGGGGAGGAAGGTACTACAATATGAGTATACTATATGTTCGGGTCGGACGCGCGCCTCCAAGTAATTAGGACATAGTATTAGTATGTCTCTGTGCGTCCCACCAAGCCCCCTCGCGTTGTGAATAAATCACGGCGGGAGGTTTTTCGCTATTTTCGGTTTCTGGGGGCCCTTATCAGGTGATCGCAGACATGGATCAAGGGGGCGTGAATTAGCGACGGGTCCTGTTTCCATGGGAAATGGCAGATTTCCGAAGGAGGCGGCAACAGCCGCATTTTAGGGAGGGCACCTCCCCCGATACATGGATTTGGCGACCGCGAGCCAAATCCATGGATCGCTAATCCATGTTTGCGCGCCACTGGACCTTAAGTACTGGGTCTAGAAACTGGTCTCGTGGAGAGCGTAGAGGTATCTGGCGGTCGACGTTGAACAAATCACGACGTCGGGGGTCTGGGTCGGTAGCAAACCATGGGAACTTATCATACCCTCGCAACCTCTTTTTCTTTTTCAAAGGGCATCAGCGTCGACTAGCGTCTGGTAATTGAGGAGATATCGCCGACTCAGCGTCGATGAGCGATGCTTGGTGTCGAGTGAGCGTCGATTTGCAAGAGCTGGCTAGACAGTATGTGGGCTCCCATGAGTTGCTACCAAAAGGGAGGCTCTGTCTCTCTCTCTCTCTCTTTCTTCTCTCTCTCAGCACTCTTGTCTAGCGAGCGGGGGAACACTCAAGAGGCTTTCGCGCTGGAGCCGGCTGGGGGTCTGAGGTTACCCAGCATTGGTTCCAGCGAGCAGACAGGGGGGAAAGAGGTTCGAGGTGCTTCGAGAAAGTGCAGTTGCTTTTTTTTGCCTCCCGGGGCCGCTTTCGGGCCCGGGGGTCCGCCCGAGGTCTGTGGACCGATTTTGAGAGGGTTTGGCTCCATCCCTCCTCGTGACCCATCTTCTCGCTGCCCATCATGACCCCCCGGCCGCCTCCAACTCTCATCACGAGTATTTGTGCTTCGACGAGCCTGGCACTGCGCAGGAGGCCTGCGTCAGCCCGCCGGCCCCCCACGGAGAGGTGCGCGACCTCCGGTCTCGCACGGTGCGGCGCCGGCCGCTGCCCCCGTCGTGCTGCCTGCGCGTTGTGGTCGCTGCTTCTTCCGGCCCTCCGCCTCCGCGTCCCGTGCGCGGCTTCTTGGGCGCATCTTGGAGGGCGAGGAGGCGGCATCCCGAAGCCTTGCTAAGGCTGTCGGGGGGCCTTCGGGAGGCCCTCGGGGGGGCTTCTTGGGGGGCCTCTTGGACCTCCTGGGCGCATGCTAGAGTGTTCGGGATCCTAGTGGCCATCTTGGGGGGGAGGGCTCTCGGGCACCCTGCGAGTTCTCTCTCGCGTGCCTCTCCTGGGCTCCTTCAGGCCCTCCTGAAGGCTCTTTCGGCTGTCAAGGGAGATCTGGGGCCGCCTTGGCCAGACTGGAGGCCTCTCGAGACGTCTTGGACTTTCAGAAGCCCCCCTGGCGTGTCGGAGCCTTTCTGGAAGCATCTTGGAAGGCATCCTGCCCCCCCTTACTGTGATTTTGGATTGCAGGGGAGGGCGACCAAGGGGGGAGGAACAGCCAACATAAATGTCCCCCACACACTTTCCCCCCATCAAGCTGCGTTCGAGGGATATCTTGTTTTAGGGGGACGAGAGGTATAAGATAAACTTTTCCGCCGTCGGGGATGGCTGCCCCCCCCCCCCGGGCGGCTGCACAGTTTATACCCCTACGGTGCCACGTACGGGCATACGTTGTCCAGCCGCCCGGGGAGCAGGCGTCCCCGACCCGACGGCGCAAAAGTATGGTTGACCTTCCAGGGGCATCGCAGGCAGAACGTCGTTGAGCAGCGCGACGCTGCACAGTGCCAACGAGGGAGGGGGGGAATGGTACTCCAGATTTCGTAATAAAAGGGAGGGGGTCTCAACCCTCCCAGACGAGAAGTTTTAGGCCCTCCCAGACCATCCGTGAAAGGGCGGCCCTTTGCCCAGACCCCCCCGAACCCTCCAAGACAGCTCAAATCAGACCCCCCCCCAAATGTGACCCCCCCGACTTTATTATGGAATCCGGAGTACCCCCTTCCGAAGTGAGAGCGTCTGGCATGTGAGGGCGCGGCCGTGCCCAGAGACCGAGGTCGGCCCCATGGCGTCCGCCGTTGGTGGCCTCGGCGTGTGGGCGTTGTGCCTCCGCCCTTTTCTGCCCCCCTCTCTCCCGCCCCCCTCCCTCTCCATCCCTCTTCGCGTGGCGGCAGCCTGTGCTTCAGTGCTTAATGGGCCCTGGAAACGACAGGGCAGTTTTTTTACCGGTTCCGTTTTTCCGTTTTTCTGCCGGTTCCGACGCCGTTTTTTTTCCGGTTCCGTCGCCGTTTTTTGACCGGTTCCGGCTCCGGTTCCAATCCTGGAGCCGTTTTTTCCCGTTTCTTGTGGCCGTTTTTTTGCCGCTTCCATTTTCAAGGATTTTTTTTTGGAAACGGTGAAAAAACGGCCCTGCCGTGGCCCACAAAGCTTCAGTGGGCTCACCCCATCTTCTGTTTCGGACCAGCCTCCTCGGACACAGGCCGGTCCATGCTCCATGCTCCTCTTTCCCCCCTCCTTACGGATGCAGTCAGACCTCATAGACTGGACCCACGGATGTCCTTAGGGTGCCTTTGCGTCCTTGCCTCTGCGGCCCGTCCTTCGCTGTTTCCACTGGCCATCCCTTCAGGGTGTTGGCAGTCCGCCGCCCAAAATGTGCCAGGTTCGGCGTCCAAGGCCCTTGCGTCCTTACCGCCCGCCCTGATTATAGATTTCGATTGTAACGGCTCCCTGTCGCACCCCATGCGTGTCTGTAAGGCCGGGCCGGGCGTTTCGCCCAACACGTCCGCACCATGTATGGTCTGGAAGTTTGGACATTGCAACAGCTTCAGGGATAGAACGCAGGTCGTTTTCAATATGGGGTCCTCGCCTCAGCGCCGCGCACATTCGTCTTACGAGGATGGACCGGGGTGGCTTTGAAATTGGAGCTCTCGCATTATTGCCGCGCGCAGTCGTTTGAAAAGGTTGCAGCAACTCTGCTTCAAGGATGGGTGGGGTCACAATGGGGCTTTCGCCTCAGCGCCGCGCCGCGCTTTCACATCAGCTTCAAGGATCGAAGTGGGGCGGGTTCAAAATGGTGCTCTCGCCTGAGCGCTGTTCGCATTCGTCTTAAGCGTTTGCAGCATATTCGAGGATTGAGCGCAGGGCGTTCTCAAGATGAGACTATCTCCTCAGCCCCGCGCACATTCGTTTTAAGAGTTTGCATCAGTTTCAAGGGTTGAGGGGGGTGGTCTTCACACTATTGCCCTCACATCAGAGCCGCGTACATCCATTTTAAAGGTTTGCAGCAGCTTCAAGGGAGGAGGGCGGCCTGTTTCCAGCATGGGACTCTCGCCTCGGCGCCGCCCACACTCGTCTTTGAGCCTGCAGCGGGTACACGTCGGTCGTTGAAAGTATGTATTTTTGGATGCCCAAATCCTAATCTACTTTAGGCGCCTTCCTACTTCAAGAGTCGAGCGGTTGTCCTTCTTTCCTCATCTTCAGGGGGCGGGCAGAAGTCCAATCTACTTCCAACGCCTTCCTACTTCATGTTTCTACCCACCTCTTCCGACCGGCGTGTACGCGGATAGAGAACGGTTTTTTTGACACATGGTCGTGCGTTGGGCTGCCGCTGATGGTGCAAGAGCCAGCGGAGATCTGCATGTATGCCGCAGCTGCACGGACAGAAGGCGGCTTTTTGGAAGACGTTGATCGCTTGAGGTGTTCTGCCAAGTTCAGGAGGAGAACCAAACACACAGGCACAATGAATCGTCGATTCCCAGGACCATGTGGGAAACTATGGGAAGTGGGAGGGAAGACAAAACCCCAGAGAACATGGGAAACTATGGGAAATCATGTTCTTTGTGTATATTTATTTGTGTGTCCCATGGCCCCTTCACAAGTTCACGGCCGTTGGCGCACAGTGGTGCAGCAGGTGCGCGGAGTGAGGGCGGCTACTGTTTCAACACGGGGGCTCTGTAGGACACTCAGCTGAATCGTAGGGCAGCAGCGCCCTCTTGCAGTACTGAGCTACTCGCTCGAGAGGTTGCGAGGCAGTTCGTTTTTGACACAGGGCTCTGGCCTGAGCTGGCAGACCGGGGTTGCTCCCTGTAGTGATCAGGAAGGCTTGCAGGAACTATTCGGAAGGGAGCTGGGGACGGGCGGGTGTACTGCAGCATCGTTGATGCATATTGGGTTTACTCCGTCCTCCTCCTCCTCCTCCTCCTCCTCCTCTTCCTCCTCCTCCTCCTCTTCCTCCTCCTCGTCCTCCTCCGAGTCCGTCTGCTCCCTGGTCTCCACCTCGGTGCCTTTTAACTCATCCTCGTCTGCCTCCTCCCTTTGTTCCCCCGCCTCCTCCTGCCCTCCTACTTCCCCCCCGTCCCATCCCGCCCCCCTCCTCCAGATGGCGCAGCGGGTGGCCACGGGATGCCGCAAAGGAATAGAAGGAGGATGATGACGGGGAGGTTAAGGCGAGTTCGCTGTGCAATGCTTTAAACAGTCGGCGTCTGTGGCGGGCTTCTTCATATTGGCCATCGACCCTCACAAAGAGTCGACGACCTCCTCGCGTGCTCGCTCTTATCCGTAACTGCGGGGGCTATCGTATTCCGTCGTCTTGCGCTGTCCAGTCCATCGGCCATGCGGTGTCTTTTGGGCCCGCTAGGCCTTTGGGCCTCTCCGGATCCAGGGCCGATGCTATCTGCCGCGTTCGGGCTCCCGAGGCCCTGCGAGGGCCGCACGACCGAAGAGAAAGCCCCGGCAAGCACAAAGCGTTCTCGACAGTGGCGCTGGTAAAGTATATCCGTGGCCGAAGAACCGGACGCTCAATCCGTTTCGACTCCCGCTCAAATCCGACCTCGATCCGTTTCGAATCCTGCTCAATCCGTTTCCAATCCCGTCTCGATCCTTGTTTTCATCCGGCTCAGTCCGGTTGTGGAGCCCCCCAAACATCCCCCAGTCGTTCCTGCGAGCACCTGGGTTCTCGATAGTGGACCGGCCGTTCAACGCAGCCATCCAGCTGCCGCGCGGAAGACCGCCCGACGGCCACCAGAGACCGCCCGAGGCCGGCAAGGCCTGTGGGTGGCATGGGGCCCATGTGCGATCAGCAAGCAGGGGGCGTCCTTGAATGCTCTGCACCAGCCGCGGCGCCCGATACATGCTTCTGCACTTGAGTCGGAGACATCCTTCTGCACTCAAGTCGGGCGTGTCCCTCTGCAGGCGGCATGTTCAAGAATAGGTCGAAACGTCTGGGGACGATTTTTTTTTTTTTTTTTTCTTTTTACTATTTTTGAGCATGTTTGGGATCTGTTTCGACTATTCTCCATTTGTTGTCCAAAATTACCCCGTAGGATTCACTCCCGACCTGATTCTGGACTGACGGATATCCGAGAAGTTCTGATTCGCCCCGATCCGATTCGGAGGCCTTACCTTGGCATCGCTCGGACGTGTACATTTTTCCTTCGGCGAGGACCATCGAGGAGCATCCTTGATCAATTGGCGAAACAACCACGCACGGAACCGAAAAAAACAGGGAATGGACGTCCGAGCGATGGCCAGTTACGGCCTCTGCCGCTGAGCCTGACGGGGGAAGACCACGACGGCGACGACGACGCTGACGCTCTGGAGCCGACAGCTTCTCCCAGGGAGGGGTGCTGACAGATGTCGGAGATTCCCGATTTTTCTCAAGCCAGGCCTGTCATTCTGCAGGGGGAATCTCCAAAAGTAGTCTAAGAATAGCCTGGGGCGATCCTTTGAGTATGTGTTTGAGTAGTCTGTGGAATATTTGTTGTTTCTCTGCTATCTGTCGTCCAACATCCCCCTGTAGGAGGACACGCCCGACCTAAGATGTATCCCGACCCGCGGCCCAATTTGTTCCCGCTCCTGGCCTCGCCTGCGGCTGCGCAAGCGAAGGCCTCCCAGGCGCTGCCCCCCCCCTGGCGTGTTCCCCTCGGGGCCGCCCGCGCCGCGTCTGCGGGCAGGAGCCACGCCCGCATCCGCAGCGTCTTGGACTCTCGGGGAGGGGGGCGCCAAAAGACCGAGGCTGAGGGACCTGTTCTCCACCACCACCACCATCAGTTGGGAGGGGGGAAAGAGGAGGAGGAGGAGGAGGAGGAGGAGGAGGCGGAGGAGGAGGAGGAGGAGGCGGAGGAGGCGGAGGCGGAGGAGGAGGAGGAGGAGGTGAAGGAGGAGGCGGAGGAGGCGGAGGCGGAGGAGGAGGAGGAGGAGGAGCAGGAGAGGAGGCGGAGGAGAGGAGGAGGAGGAGGAGGAGGAGGAGGAGGAGGAGGAGGAGGAGGAGGAGGAGGAGGACCGCCTCCCACTCCAGCTTGTAGTGGTGGTGGAAAACAGGCCCGTCAGAGGTGCATTCGGCATGGATAAGATTCTAGTCGCTGCGGGGCCAGGCCTCTGTCCACAGCCACTGCGCCTCCTTGCTTCTGGGGACGGGGGCCCGAAACTCCACGGCGTGGTGGATACGGATGCACGTCGTGCCCGCGCCCTCGGGGCCGCCCTGCCCGAGCACGCTCCTCCGCCGACGTCGGCGCTGCGGCGAGGAGGCTGCTGGCAGCGGCCGCGGGCCCAGGCACCAGCCGGGCCACGAGGATCAAGCAGTGGTGAAGCGTCCTGGCGTGCTTATAGGCCCACCAAGGACTGTGCTCAGAACCTTTGAGGTCTGCACGGGATGCTCTCAGAACATTTCTGGCTGGGGCTGTCTTATTTGAACACATTGGGCCTGCGTTCTAAGAGCATGGTTGTTGCCATTCCGCACTTTCGGATTATAAGAACAGTCCGTGGTAGGCCTAAAGGAATGCCAGGACGGTCGGTCCCTGCTCAAGAGGAGGGCCACTGGCGAGGCCGCACGAGGCGGGACAGGGGGCGGCCGAGCGCGGGGCAACCCTTGACGGAGTGTTCCGACGTATCGGGGCCCAGCGGGACGTGGCAGATGCCGCTCCACCCCGTTGAATCCGGCATGATCCCTTTCCGATCCCGCTAAACTCTGCTTCGTTCGAGCAGTGGCGAAGCGTCCTGGCTTGCCCATCGCAGGCCCGCCAAATGCTGTTCCCAGAACCCTTTGCGGTCGGTGGTCTTCGAACATGTCTGGCTGAGACTGTCTTGTTTGAGCACATCGGGCTTCATGCCCTGGGGACATTGTTGTTGTTGTTGTTGCTGCTGTTGTTATTGTTGTTGTTGTTGTTGTTGTTGGTGGTGGTGGTGGTGTTGTTGTGGTTGTGGTTGTGGTTGTTGTTGTTGTGGTTGTTGTTGTTGTTGTTGTTGTTGTGGTTGTGGTTGTGGTTGTTGGTGTTGTTGTTGTTGCTGTTGCTGTTGCTGCTGTTGTTGTTGTTGTTGGTGTTGTTGTTGTTGTGGTTGTGGTTGTGGTTGTTGTTGTTGTTGTTGTTGTTGTTGTTGTTGTTGTTGTTGTTGTTGTTGTTGTTGTTGTTGTTGTTGTTGTTGTTGTTGTTTGTGTTGTTGTTGTTGTTGCTGTTGTTGTTGTTGTTGTTGTTGATATGAGATTGTGGTGTATTCTAAGAACATGCCGTGGTATGCTTATAAGAATGTCGGGGCGATCTATCTGGCTGAGGCCTGGGCCTGACCTTTGGCGTATGAGCCGGACCGGCTCAGTCTTTGATGGCTGCCCCCTTCTCGAGCGCCACAGGCCGTAGTCGCTCTCGCGAGTCTGCCTTCCTGGCCCCCGCCCCCCCTTTCCCCCCTCCTCCTCCTCCTCCTCCTCCTCCTCCTCCTCCTCCTCCTCCTCCTCCTCCTCCTCCTCCTCCTCCTCCTCCTCCCCCTTCCATCCATTCTCCTTCTAGATAGCTCCTCCCCTCGTCCCCCCCCTCGCTGCGCTCCCAGTAGGTAGGGCCGCGCCGCCGAGCGCCCCGCGGCCCCCTCGCCTCGATCGTCTCGCCTCGGCCTACCTCGGGCTCGCCTCGGGCCTCCTGCGGCTGCCTTCGGGAGGAGGAGGAGGAGGAGGAGGAGGAGGAGGAGGACGAGGACGAGGACGAGTACGAGGACGAGGAGGACGAGGACGAGACGAGGGAGAGGCCCGGCGGGCGTGGGCAGGTGCCCGCGCTCCCGGCCTTCTTCAGCGAGAACAGGGAGGCCTACCTGAGGTGCTTCATCCTCCTCCTCCTCCTCCTCCTCTCCTCCTCCTCCTCCTCCTCCTCCTCCTCCTCCTCCTCCTCCTCCTCCGCCTCCTCCTCCT
The DNA here is from genome assembly GCA_963575745.1 of Prorocentrum cordatum. NCBI lineage: Eukaryota > Dinophyceae > Prorocentrales > Prorocentraceae > Prorocentrum > Prorocentrum cordatum. The sequence continues at coordinate 454,708 of CAUYUJ010001414.1, forward strand.
CCCTCCTCCTCCTCCTCCTCCTCCTCCCCCCCACGACCGTCGATCGGCAACGTCGGGAGGGTCTGCGCGCGCCGCCGCGCCGAGCCTGCGAGTCGTCGCCGGCGCCGCCGCTGTCGCGATCGGTCGTCGTCGTCGCGGCCAGTCGGTCGTCGGTCGGTCGGCCGTGGTCGTGTCCGCGCGCGCGGGAGCGTGCGAAGAGGGAGAGGGGGAGAGAGGAGGTGGAGGTGGAGGAGGAGGAGCAGGAGGAGCAGGAGGAATAGGAGGAGGAGCAGAAGGAGGAGGAGGAGGAGGAGGAGGAGAAGGTGGAAGAGGAGGAGGAGGAGGAGGAGGAGGAAAATGCAGGGGTACGAAGGAATGCAAGGAGGATGCTTGGGGGAAAGAAGAAGGCATGAGGGAGTATGGCAGAGGAGGCAGGTTGAGTTGCAGGAGCTGCCCATCCCTCCCCTTTCTCCATCCTTCCACCTCCCCTCCCCTGGTCCCCTCGAGCCCCTATCCCCTTCCTTTTACAATTGCACAATATGAATCGTATTCCCCTCTCTCCCCTGATGACGTTCAGAAGACATCCAGCCCCCCTCCGCGTTCTGTTTTTTTACAGCGGACTTCCGGGAGTTGGGTTTTCGCTTACTTTTTGTTCGAACTGATATTCCCGCTGAAAGCGCTGGCCTCATTTCTGGGCTTCCGCTCATTCCGAATCGTGCTCCCGCTGCAGCGCTGGCCTTCCACATTGGCCCCAAAATCTAGAAAATGCCCCCCCGAACAAATGTAGGAAGTGATTACACATTCGCTGTCGATTCATTGATTCTTTGGGCCGCAGAACCCTGCAAATTTGGGGCGTCGCCGTTTTCAGTCAGTATCAAGCGGGAGCCCCGCTTCTATTTAAAGAAAGCGATGTTGAACGCAGAGCCAGCGGGTGCTCTCCATCAGTCCCGCCTTGTGTGGAACTTCTCGGGGAGCCCAAGGAGCTAGACATGGAGCCACGACTCCAGACCGGTCCAGACCTCTCGAAGAAGATCGCCTTCCCCTCCAAGGAACTTGGCGTCATGCCATGACGTGTTGTGCGGTGTGCTGTTTTGCGCCGCTGTGCGATGCCATGCTCTGCGTTGCAATGCTTTGTGATGCTCGTAGTCCAACCCAGTGGCTTAGACGGCGCATGTCTGGAGAAGCGCCCATGACTCGGGGGTGGACAGAACCCCCAACAGTGACACGTCGATTCGTGAATTGTCCGTTTTCGGTTCTCGAGAGGGCGCCGTGGCCGCTATTTTCCAGGCTTGCGCCCGCCAGGTTTGGGCCTCAGGTCGTTTCCACGAAACCACGTTTTGCTAAAAAGGGGCCTGTCCATCCCCGAATGACGGTAGTCAAAACGGCCCCAAGACTACGTTCGCGAAGGCGAACGCAGTCGCCAATTCAGCTCCAACACCTCGTCCAGACGAGAGGTGCCGCCCACTCGGCCCCGACACTTTGTTCGTCAAGCCCGCCAGGTTTGGGCCTCAGGTCGTTTCCACGAAATTACGAAAGGGGGGCTTGTCCATCCCCGAAGGACGGTCGTCAAAGCGGCCCCAAGGCTACGCTCGCGAAGGCGAACGCGGTCGCCAAGTCGGCTCCAGCCTTCCGTCCAGACGAGAGGAGCCGCCCACTCTCGGCCCCGACACGTTGTTGGTCAGGCCCGAGGCCCCCCTCTCTCCCGGGGGAACCTCCTCGGGAGACCCCGGGGGGGGGGGCCGGAACGCCGTAGTATACGCCCTCCTCCCTCCTCCGTCCTCCTCCTCCCTCCTCCTCCTCCCCCTCCTCCTCCTCCTCCTCCTCCTCCTCCTCCTCCTCCTCTTCCTCCTCCTCCTCCTCCTCCTCCTCCTCCTCCCTAGATGGGGTCGGCGTAGATGGGATCGGATGATCGCGCTGCATCTATTGGTGGCGGAAAAGAGGGGGGTGATGACTAGGGGGGGGGAATATCATGGCGGGGGCCATGATTTTTGTCCCTGATTTCATGGCGCCTCTTCTTATTTCAATACGTCCCTGGCCTCCCCGCTGGGCCGCGCACATGCCGCCGGTCATGATTTGCACCCCCCCTCTTGGACACCCCCCTCTTGGCCGCTCCCGATCCCAGACGGCCAAATTTTGCCTTCGATTGACCCTCGAGGCGTTTCAAAAACGCCCCACAAGAGTTCCAAAACGGCCCAAGATGACACCGCGTCAGCCCTAAGGTGGCCCAGGGCGCCCCCTCAAAGGGCCCCAAGAAACAAGAACTGTTTCATTTCCCAGGAGCATTTTTTTTCAACAGATTCGCCCTTTGGGCTTTCACAGCGCCCCAGACGGCCCAAGATCTTCAGTTTCCAAAAACAGGGCAGGAGGCCCCCAAGAGAGATCCAAAACGGCCCAAGAAAGGGCCCAAGACGGCCCAGAAGGCCTCCAAGATGCCCCAATATAGCCTCATGACAGGCCCAAGAGGAGGCCTTGAGGGGAAAACGGTGTTCAAATTTCGAGCTTTGGTCCCAGGAGGCTCCCAAGAGGCACCACGAGGCTTCGAAAGGCCCCAAGAGGCTCCTAAAAGCCACCCAGGAGGCCCTTGGGAAGCCCCCAAGAGGCCGAACCATCGCCTACAGTATGCTCCTGAGTGGCCTCCAAGATGCCTCCAAGACGCCCCCAAAGGGGCCCCCCAAACTGGTTCCAATATACCTCCCAGGCGCTCAGGTTTAAACACAAGTGTTGCAACACACATAGTTTTTGTCCAATGGTCACGGTCCTGGGGGAGATCGTCGAACTTTCCCGAGTCCAGGCTTGGGCCTCCGTGCCGTCGCCGTCGCCATATCCGTCGCGATGCCCGCGTTCCTTCCGCGTCGCCGTCGCCATCGCCATCGCGACAGCCCCAGAGTCGCCCCTCGAACCACAAGAAGCTCTTAAGAGACCTCTCGAGACGGCCTCGAGAGGCCCTAATCGTCCAGATTTTCAGCGCAGTATTTTTTGGGGGTTTTCACAGCGCCCAAAACAGCCCAAATGGCCCCTAAGATCGGCCCCCAAGAGGGCGCCACGACGGCCCAAGAGGGGGCGGCAAGAGGCCCAAGAGCACCCAAGAGGGCGCCAAGAGTGCCCAAAAGACGGCCCAGGAGGCGCCCAAGACGGCCCAATACGGCCCCAAGAGAGCCCCAGTGGCTCCAAACATGGCCCCAAGACCGTCCGGGAGGCCCCCAAAGACGCTCCCAAGAAGCTCTGAGCGGCATGAAAGAGGACTTGCATAGGCCTCCTGAGGCCCCTAAGAATCACGCCGCGAGGCCCTCAGAGGCTTCCAAGACGTCCCTACCTCACGCTCCATGTCAGGGGTGTGTGCGTGCGTGCATGTGTGCGTGCGTGTGCGCGCGTGCGTGTGTGTGTGTGTGTGGTTGTGTGTATGTGTGTGTGTGTGTGTGTGTGTCTGTGTTTGAGTCTATGTCTGTGTCTGTGTCTGTGTCTGTGTCTATGTGTATCTGTATCTGTGTGTGTGTCTGTGTGTGTGTGTCTGTGCGAGTGCGCGCGTGTGCACGTGTGTGTGTGCGGGCGTTTGCGCGTGTGCATTTGTTTGCGTGTGTGTGCGCGCGTGTGTGTGTGTGTGTGTTTGCGTGCGTGCGTGCGTGCGTGCGTGTGTGTGTGCGCGTGTGTGCGGTGCGTGCGTGCGTGCGTGCGTGCGTGCGTGTGTGTGTGTGTTTGTGTGTGTGTGTGTGTGTCTGTTTGTGAATTTGGGTTGCGTCGAGGGGGCGGGGGTGTGATGGTGGCAACGACATCCAATGGCTGGGTGGTTGCATGACATAATTATGGTGCCCCTGCGCGTGTGCGCGCGTGCTTCTGCGTGTCCGCGCGCGTGCATGTCCGTGTGCATGTGTGTCTCTCTGAGCATGTGTGTTTTTGTGTGCGCGCTCGGACCTCTGGATCCGGTCCAGGGGAACTAGGGGGAGGAAAAGCTTGTTATTCCTGGTGGCCCAAAGCGGTCGACGGATTCTTCATCCAGGCAGTTCTTCCTAAAGGCCAGTGTGCGCGCGTGCTTGCGGGTGGGTGTCAGCTTGTGTCTCTGTTTTCGTGTGTTTATTGGATATGTTGTCGAGGTGTGGGTGGATGGGATGGTTCACGATATTATACGGGGGGGTGGTTGCATCATAAGCTGCGCGCGCGAGTGGGTGCGCATGTGCGCATGCGCGCGTGCCTTGGAGCCCCAGGAAGGCCCGCAGGGCACTAGAGAGAGTCCAAACTGGCGGCCAAGAAAGCTCCAAGATAGCGTCGGAGTGTTCGCTGCTCGTCCCTCCTTCTCATGCTCCTCCTCCTCCCCTCCTCCGGCTCCCTCGACTCCGCCTCCTCCTCCTCTTCCTGATCCTCCTCCTCCCGAGTGCAGGAAACTCAGGAAGGCGGAGAAAGGGGACAGCGAGGAGAAAGAAAAAGGAGGAGGAACGAGAATGGAGGTCCAAGGAGACAAGAGGAGATAGAAGGGGGAGCAAGGGGAAAGCTCTATCTCTTTCTTTCTCTCTCCCTCTTCCCTTTGCTTCCTCTCTCCCAGCCTTTCGACGCGTCGCACGTCGACCTCTCCATTGGGGTTTGTGGATTCGCGCAAGTTCTAGTGACGTCGACTGCGCAGTCGGCTAGAACCTAAGCGCGCGCGCGTGTTTACACTGTGTGTACATACATGTATACACACATAAATCAACATATGTGTAATTTCGGACTCCTGGAACTTTGCGTATGTATGAGCGTCTCCCTTGGCCCCTGTATAGATTCCTCCCCCCCTCCTCCGGCACCTCCTTCCAGCCCCCCCCCTACTGATCCCCGAGCCCCTCCCTCTCCGTGGCGGGGCCGCCCCCAGTCGCTCGCTGGCGCTCCTGGGCTCTGGCGCCCCCACGGCCAGCACGTGCTGCTCCAGGAGGGATCCCCCGGGGGGGGCAGTGGGGGGCTGCAGTTGTCTGTCCTCCTCGCGCCCGCTCCCCCTCCTCCCCCCTCCTCATTGTCTTGATCCTCTCCTCCTCCTCCTCTCTTTCCTCCACCTCCTCCTCCTCCTCCTCTCCTACTCCTCATCCCTCCTCATCCTCCTCCTACTCTCCCTCCTCCATCCCCTCCTCCTCCTCCTCCCCTCTCCATCCTCCTCCCCCCCTCCCCTCCTCCTCCTCCTCCTCCTCCTCCTCCTCCTCCTCCTCCTCCTCCTCCTCCTCCTCCTCCCCGTTCGCCTGCTCTCTCAGGGCGCCTCTCACATCAAGTGTCTTCTGGCGCTTCGCATCCAACGTTCGAGCTGTCTTGCACCGACGAAGAAAACAACGCTACAGACATAAACTGTTGGCGCTCCGCGCGGATCTCTTGGACCCCGGCGGCGCGCTCCGCGCGCCAGGGCGGGGGGGTCCAGCGCGGATCCGAGAACTCCGCCCGGAGCGCCAAAAGTGTATGTTTATTGCTTTGTTTTCCATTCGGGGGGGGACAGAACCTCCACCATGACACGTCGATTAGTGAATTGTCCGTGTTCGGTTCTCGAGAGGGCGCCGCGGCGGTCATCTTCCAGGCTTGCCCCCGCCAGGTTTAGGCCCGAGGTCGTTTTCACTAAACCACGTTTTGCTAAAGGGGGGTCTGTCCATCCCCGAGTTTCTCTTTCCATAATACTACGTGTGCATCGCCCCCTCAGGGGCGACGCGCGCACCGAGAAGTCTTCTGGTATATGCGTGGTGGCGGGCGCTTTCTGCCCACGCCGCTCGGGAAGCGCTATACTACAAGGTGGGTATACCGTATGTTCGGGTCGGATGCGCGCCTCCAAGGAGGACATGTAGTACCAGAATGTCTCCGTGCCGCCCACACGAGGCGATATGACTGACGCGCCCCCGATGTGCTGTCTGCCTGGGTCAGCGGCGCTTGCTCGAAAGAGCTGAACCCCGGGAACGGCGCACCGGCCGATCCGACGTTTGACGACCTTCTCCTCCCCTGGCATCGCTTGGACGTGTGCACTTTTCCTTCGGCGAGGACCGGCGAGGAGCATACTTGATCATTTGGCGAAAAAGCCACGCACGAAACCGAACCAAAAACACAGGCAATGGACGCCCGAGCGATGGCCTCCTCCTTCCTCCTCTTCTGCATGCTGCGCAGAGACCTCCACGGCACAGCGCCGTCGTGGCGACCACGCGGGAGGTGCGCTACGTTCGGGGCTCTTGCAGGGTGCGTCAGATGCGCCTACGCACGTGACAACACACATCGGGAAGCATGGCGGCCCCCACCATCCGTGTCGACAATATACGCCCATCATTGTGTCTGGTGGGCCTGCGCACAGTAGGCCATACGCCACCATCCCCGCCGTCCCTGACAAAAACCACACGACAGTCATCGCGGGGCGGCCGCGCACGATTCAGATTTAACCGCGAGGTGCATGTTGTATTGTTGGTTGTCAGGGATGGTAGCCCGGCGCAGAGCAGGCAATATGCTGACACCACCGCCGTCCCTGTCAACAACAATACAAGGTGCTCGCGGGCCTCACAAACATGAGTCAAGATTTTGCCCCAAAGTGCACTTTGCATTATTTTTGAAAGGGATGGTGTGGGGGGGCGCATCGGTTTGGCCGCGCATGCTCCAAATGTGGAGGCAAAGTGCGTTTTGCGTTGTCTGTTGACAGGGGTGGTGTGGGGCGCCGAATGGTGTCCTCATGGTTCCTGGTTGGCTGCCGGTCGCTTTGGGGAGGGGGTGTACATTAGTAGGGGACAGTGATAAGCCACATTCCCAAAAGGAAAGAAGGGAGCTTGCAAGAAGCAAGAAGAAACTCACTAAGCCACTCGCGCCCCAAAGGGCTGGTGGGATTGGAGGACAATCGGCAGGAGACACAATCTGTCGGAGTTCTACGCGGAGTTCTTGGGTCGGCACTGAACGCAGCCTTGCGGCACCACCATTGTCGCCATCCACGCGCCGGGAAAGGGGGGTCCAGCGCAGATCCTGACCTCAGAAAAGGTAATGTTGATGCCTTGCCCCGCGAGTGCTCTGGAGCCCCACAGCCTCACCCTACCCAGCTAGCCACGGGAACTGGGCTGTGCCAATCGTCCAACCAGCCGTTGTTTGTCGAGCCATGTGGGCTTGCGCGGTGTGCGGTGTCAAGGATGTGGAAGAGTGGGGCCACCTCAGGGCCATCGCGGAATAATTGAGATACCCCATTCATGTGGGCCAGTTGGTTTTACGCGGGTGGGGACCCACACGTGCAGTCCTCTCGTATGCCCCAGCCGAGTCGGTACGGGAAAGACCTGCCTCGCTCCTTCCCATCGCTTCTCTTCCACTTCCCTTCCACTTCCCTTTGTCTGCTCATTCTCCAGCCCGAGCGACCCTCCTGCCCGCTGGGGCAGAGGCCGGCGGGGCCTGCAGCAACACCTCCCTGGATCCATGGTGCCACTGAGCGGCCATGACTGAGGCAAACGAGTCCTGAAATGTTTGGCCGTTTGGCCTTCAGGAAAAGGCTCAGGATGGAAAGCTGATCCTGGGGAAAGCCATTCCCCTGAGGTCGAGGACCCGTTTCCTTCGTGGCACAGGAGGGTTCTCTTCAGGGGCAGCGTGGTCGGGGCCTCCTTGGAGGTCTCGAGGTGGATCCCTCCCTGTCGTCCCGCGGAGGACGCGCAGGGGCACAACTTTGAGTTCAACTTGAGGCCAATTTCCAACTTTGGGTTGAGGCCAATTCTTGCTCAACCAAGGCGCGGATTCTGCTCTATCGGCACATACAAAGGGTCTGCGCGAAGTCTCGCCGATTGCAGGTTGGCCTCCGCGTGATTCTGAGATTGCCTGGTGCAGTTGGCTGCCTACTGCAGGCTGGCTGTCGAATTTGATTCGGGGTTGCGATCCGTTGCCCGCTGACTGTAGACACACATGTCAGCTCAGCCTGAAGCCCACAAGGGTGTCTTGGGGGGGCCCTCTTGAAGTCCTCTCGGGTCGCCCCCTTGTCTTGGCATCGCTCGGACGTGTGCATTTTTTTCGGCGAGGACCATCGAGGAGCATCCTTGATCAATTGGCGAAAAAAACACGCACGAAACAAAAAAAACACTGGGAATGGACGTCCGAGCGATGGCCAGTTGTGGGGACCGGTGCCTCCCGGGGGATGCGAGGCGCCTCCAGGAGCCGGCGCCTCGCGTGGCGGCCTGGAGAGGGGCGCATCGTCGGCTCGGAGTGCTGGCGTTGCCCCCGTCGCCACTTCCCCGCCCGAGCGCAACCGACACGCGATGCAGGGCCCGCGCGCCAGCACTGCCTTCGACACGCGCTGGGACGTGGCCAGCGGGAAGCGCCATCGCGGCCGCATGGGTTATGCCAGACCAGTCAGCCTCACTAATGTTTTCGTTATTCAGAAGAGGGCAGGGTGAGACAAGGGTGACGTTTTTGCCTTTTTCGCCTCCGAGGGGCCTCCTCGTCGCCACGGCTGGACGCAGCGTGAAAAATCGGTGCGTTTGGACCCGGGGAGGGGTCCGGGGACCGATTTTGAGCCGATTTGGCCACCGTTGTCTCACGGCCGTTGTCTCACGTTGCCCTCCTCCGAGTTATGGTGCCATCTTGCCCTCCCACACAGCTACACGTATTCAAACAGTACGTTCCAGCGGACCGCGGCTCTACCAACACGCAGGATCCCGGCGCACGACAATCCACGCGCTCACGCACAGATTATGACATCGCGCGTGCAAGCGCTGCTCGGGGAGGGGTGCGCACGCTGTGCGCACGCATGTGCTGGCCAGAGTGCATTCGTTCTATGTGCGATTCTCAGGACATGCCATTTTTCGGCACACGCGACTTGGGTACGGAAACCATTGGCACGATGTATTGCGTCAAATGGTGTCCGAAGCCGACGGCGGCCGCTGCTGGGCGGGCGATTTTCGGCCTCGTCCGGACATCGCCCGCGGCGACGCCGACAGCGAGTCGTGTTCAAAGTGGGCAGAAATCGCTGTCGGTCTTCGCCCCCATTGTTTCCATATTTATATCCGCCGCGAAGTTATACACAGGCACCCTCCGATGCATTGTTCCATGTTCCCGGGCCTCAGGGAAGGGCGGCGGTGTATAATTCACCATTGAGAGCCAGCGACTTTATACACCGCCGCCCTCCCTGAAGGTACTTGCAAAGCTCGTCGGAGGGTGTATGTGTGTGTATATATGTGTGTATTCGTGGCATACATCTCACACCGCAGTGACTGCTTGGGGCCGCCGTAGCAGGGGAGGCCCGACGTCTGCCCCCTGGAGGCGCTGAGAGTGCAGATCTGCAGCAACCTGGCCCTGTACTCCAGCCGCTACGACGAGGATCGAGCGGGGACGCTCCTCCTCCTCCTCCTCCTCCTCTTCCTCTCCTCCTCCTCCTCCGCCTCCTCCTCCTCCTCTCCTCATCCTCCTCCTCCTCCTCCCCTCCTTACTTCCCCCTAATCCTCCTCCCCTTCTCCTCGCCTCTCCTCCTCCTACCGCCTCCTCCTCCTCCTCCGCCTCCTCCTCCTCTCCCTGTCTTCCTCATCCTCCTCCTCCCCTCCTCACTCTCCTCCTCCTCCTCCTCCTTACTCCTCCCCCCCCGGCCCCCCAGTTCTGCCTGCCACCCCCCACCTTCCACTGTGAACTGGTGCGCGGACCCCAAAGCGGTCCAAGACCGTCCAGAACAAAGCTCACGATAGGCTCCCAGGGGGCCCCAGGGACCCCTCTCAGGGCCCCAGGGAAGTCTGCATACAGTTCGAAAAAGCCCTCAAGAACCAGCAACGCAATGTCCGTGGCCGTTTTTGGCCAAGACCGAAGTGAGCACGATTGATTGGCCCTTGATCCTGATCGCGTGCGGGGTGCTGAATCTACCTGGGTTACCGCGTGGCTGCACATCAAGAGAAACGCGATGCTGGCACAGGCCACATGTAGCCTTACAGTCGGTGCGCTGAAGAAGGAACCCTCTTCGTTGTGGAGGGGCTCCGTGTTACTTAATTGTTTCACAGCTTGCCTCAGGGTGTCCTTATGTTTCCGATGGGAAAATCGAAGTTCAACTTATGGAAAAAAGGGGCCTCGTTCCTTATTTAGGGTTCCTTAGGTCAACGCCCCGACTGTACGTGTTTGTTAGTCTGGTTTGTTCAGTGTGCAACCGTGGCGGCCCATTTGCAGGTCCCGCAGCCTCATGGTACGTGTGCATTGGGACGGCCGTCCCAGCGGCAGGGTTCCCGGCTGCGCGCGATCCATGATGGTACACAGCCGCTACCAAGGCTGTTCCATGCACGACTCGTTGTTTATTTACGATTGAGTCGGGCCTGAACCCTAAACCCTAAACCCTAAACCCTAACCCCTCTACTGGGGGAAAATTCAAAAACAGTCAACACATACTAGGTGGACGATGTTTTGACCATGTTCGAGCATTTTTGGTGCATTGTCCCACCATTGCTTGCACTTTCGCCTAGAATCCGCCTGTAGGGGGACACGCCCGACCTAAATTTACGACCCGAAACATGTCGCACCTGCATTGGACCCCGATGCCAGATTGGGGAGTAGTGGTCGCGCTTCGCTGGCCAGCATTATTTCATACTATTCGACTGAACCGTCGCTATCGGCGAGGGCGCTGCAGTGCGCCTCTTCTCAGCCACGGCGGTGGCAAGCGGTGGCACGAAAGTCACCGAGACCGCTATTCTGTTCTCGGCGACACGGTGACGGTCCTCGCGCAGCTCTCGCGATGCACAACTAAAAAACTTACGAGTGTCCCTCGCTTGCTATTGGGGGTTCAGTCTTTGAGGGTTCGGCGAAGGTGAGCTCAATAACTTGGACTGTCCCTGTTCGGGGCCGCAGTTATCTATGCAAAAATCAGAGTGAGGAGGCTGAACCGAACGGTCATTCACTGTCCCTGGGTGCGTGGCTGAAGTGGAATTCCGCGATGCGGATTATTGTTGTTGGTGGTGGTGGTGGTGTTGGTGTCGTTGTTGCTGTTTGTTGTTTGTTGTTTGTTGTTCGTTTTTTGTTGTTGTCGTCGTCCCACCCGCGACCCGCCCCGCGACCCACCCGCTACCCACCCCGCGACCCACCCGCGACCCACCGGCGACCCACCCCGCGACACACCCGCGACCCACCCCGCGACCCACCCGCGACCCACCCGCGACACACCCGCGACCCACCCCGCGACCCGCCCGCGACCCACCCTGAGACCCCCCCAGGCAACCCACCCGCGACCCACCGGCGACCCACCCGCGACCCACCCGCGACGCACCTCGCGACCCACCGCGACCCACCCGCGACCCACCCGCGACCCACCGCGACCCACCCCGCGACCCACCCGCGACCCACCCCGCGACCCACCCAAAATATTCGGCGCCTGCGGCGGGTTTCCTTTGCAGCCGTTCCAGGTGGAGAACCTGCGACCCACCCGCGACCCAAACCGCGCCCGCGACCCACCCCGCGACCCACCCAAAATATTCGGCGCCTGCGGCGGGCTTATTTTACATTCGTTCCCAGTGGAGAACCTGCGACCTACCCGCGACCCAAACCGCGTTCACTGTACAAATCAAGAGTTCCGGCGCCTGCGGCGGGCTGTTTTTGAATTCCTTCCAGGTGGAGGTGGAGAGCCCGCGACCCACACGCGACCCAAACTACGTTCACTGAACAAGCCCGCGACCCACCCCCTCTGCGAGCGCGCGCGCTCCGCGGAGGAGGGGGGAGGAGCAGGGCGAGGAGCAGGAGGAGGAAGACGACGACGACGACGACGAGTACGAGGACGAAGAGGAGGCCGACGACGAGGGCGAAGAGGAAAAGAAGGGGGGACGGAGGGGGACGACGAGAAAGGAGGGAGGAGGAGGGGGAGGAGGAGGACGAGGAGGACGACGACGACGGAAAGGAGGAGGGGGGAGGATCGGGATGGGGGAGGAAGAGGAGGAGGAGGAGGAGGAGGAGGAGGAGGACGACGACGACGACGACGAGGACGAGGACGCGGACGAGGAAGAGGAGGAGGAGGAGGAGGAGGAGGAGGAGGAGGAGGAGGAAAGGGGAACAAAAGGAGAAGGAGACAGGACAGGAAGAGGAGGCGGACGACGACGGCGACGACGATCAGGACGATGACGCGGACGAGGAAGAGGAGGAGGAGGAGGAGGAGGTGGAGGAGGAGAAGGAGGAAGGCGCCATCGACAGGGAAGGTGAGGGCCACGAGGTCCGCCATCGGAAGGTCTCGGGCCTGCTGGGGCACAGATAGGCTCTGAGAGGGCGTGGGGGCTTCCGAGAAGCCCCGCCGCCTTCTGAGAAGGCCGGCTCCTTCTGCGAAGCCCTACCGCTTCCCCCCCCCCGCCTCGCCGCAGAGAGGCGAACGAGCGGGGGGCCTCTCGGTCGATCATCGCCTGGGGCCTCCGCGCGTCGCAGTCTGCCCTCCGCCCGCGCCTGCCCACTGGGGCCCCGTAGTGCCCCTGGGGTGCCTCGACAGCGGCGTCCGGGGAACAGACAACAACATCAGCAGCAAAGCTCGGAGGTCCGCGCGGATTTCTCGGACCGGCGCTGGAGCCCCCTCCCTGGCGTTGGGTCCCAGGAGTCCGCGCGGACTGCCGAGTTCCTCATGTTTTCGTAGCACCCCGCAGTTGCCAGTAAGAGTGATAGGGGCGGCGGGGACGTCGGCAGTCTGCGAGGCTCTGAAGAAGCCCGCCGCAGGCGCCAAAATTTTACAACGTATGCAACGCGCCCGCCGCAGGCGCCGATTTTTCGTTAAAGCAATGTTGATGCGTCGCGGGTTGGGTCGCGGGTGGGATGCGGGTGGGTCGTGGGTGGGTCGCGGGGTGGGTCGCGGGCCGGGTCGCGGGTGGGTCGCGGGTGGGTCGCGGGTGGGTCGCGGGTGGGTCGCGGGCCGGGTTGCGGGCCGGGTTGCGGGTGCCCAGCCTGCGGGTACGCGGAGGGTTGCGGGAGTACGGTGCGGGCCCACGCGCGGAGTGGGTACGAGGGTGGGTGGTCGAGGGTGGTCGCGGTGGGTCGAGGGTGGGTCGCGGGGTCCCCGGTCGGTGGGCGGTCGCGGGTAGTGGTGGTTGGCGAGGAGGGGAGGGTCACGGGCGGGTCGCCAAAATCAGGCGGAGCCCAGCGACCCAACCCCACCGATCCGTGCGGCCGCCAACCGGGGCCGGCCCGGGGGGCCAACGATACCGTGACAGGACCGGACCCAAACGGAGCGACCCCCCCGCACAGGAGGCACGAAGAGCGAGGGGGGTCACCAGACCCGCGACCCACCACACACCCCCTCACCCCGCCACGCCGACCGACCCCGGGGGTACACGCCATTGCAGCGGAGGGCGCGCCGAATGCCGGGTCGCGGGTGGGTTGCGGGGTGGGTCGCGGGTGGGTCGCGGGCGGGTCGCGAGGCGGGTCGCAGGTGGGTCGCGGGGTGGGTCGCGGGGTGGGTCGCGGGTGGGTCGCGGGCCGGGTTGCGGGCCGGGTTGCGGGCCGGGTCGCGGGTGGGTCGCGGGCTGGGTCGCGGGTGGGTCGTTTGGGTCGCGGGGGGACGACGACAACAAGCAACAGTCAAAACAATACCAACAAAAAAACAGCAGCAGCAACCGCAACATTAACAACAACACCAACAGCAACACCACTACCACCCCCCCCCACCACCACCACCACCACCACCACCACCACCACCACCACCACCAACAACAACAACAACAACAACAACAAAAACAACAACAACAGCAGCAGCAACAGCAACAACAGCAACAATAACAACAGCAGCGCAGCGAGCATAATGCCCACCACGGATCCTCACTGCAGCCACGCACCCAGGGACAATGCATGACCGTTCGGCCCCCTCGCTCGGATGTCAGCCTTTGCCCCCCTGAGGCGTGGCCCCGCGCCGCTGCGACCAGAGGTCGCAGTTCGTGCCCGTCTGCCCGCGCGCGCGCGGGCGCCTGCCGCGGCCGCGCGGGATCCCGCGGCCGCCCCTCGTCGGAGCAGAGGGGCCGAGCGGCTCCCGCCCAAGCCCTCCGGGGATGCAGCCGCGCGCGCGGGGCGCTCTTCGGCTCCCCCGGCTCGGTTTCGATCCGATGCCGACTGGTTCCGGCCCCGATTCGACTCGATTTCGGATTCCGATGGGGAGTGCGGTCTCTCGGCGAAGGCCGTGTGAGCCTGCCGATGTCCGCCGATTCGAGGTCCCCCAGCTTGGCTGCCGATTGCCGCCGGTACGAATCGTGTCGATCGCCGATCCGACTTCTTGGTTCGATTTCTGAACTCTCCTGCACGTGCGCGCGGCTCGGGCAGCCCAGACGGACGCCGAAGGGGTCCATCGCCGAGGCGCCTGCTGCAACGCTCACGCACGCAGTAGATACAGTCGGCCCTGCTTGGTAGGCCGACCATGCCACATTCGGGCCGGGCGAAAGGGGGGGATTGGGAAAGGGGGGGTTACGAGTAATACGGTCTCGTTATTGCGTAGCATGCAGCTGGTTTCGGATCTCAACGGAGGGCCCATTCCTCGATACATAGCCGCCTCTCCCCCCGCGCCGGGAGGCCGCCCGGGAAAAAGTCAGCTACGTGAGTTGCCATTCTCAAACCCCCCTTGATACATCCCCCCCTGTTTCGTTGACCGACCCGAAACCATCGAGCGGGTACACTCGTGTCTTGCCTATCCCGACCTGCGCAACCCCCGCATGCACGCATGTCCTTTCTGTGCTTTGGGGCCACGTTGCTGTCGGAAGAGTCTTGTGCCCCCTCGTGTCCTGGCCAATCAAGTCCGACTGTAGATCTAGGCGTCCCAGATGGGGTCGGAGGATCGCGCCACATCGCCGATGCATCGGCGATGCGGCTCGATGTGGAGCCCGTTTCTTTCTGCGCCAGCGTCGCCGATGTACCGCCGACGGTGCCGACGTCGCCGATGGGTTGGCGATGCGGTGCGACCCTCCAGCCCCGTCTGCTCGGACCCCATCTTGGAGGCGGCCTCTAGTAGAGGAAGCGGCAAGTGCATGAGCATTACTTCTCGGAGGTTCGCGCAGCTTTCTTGGCTCGGCGCTGGCCGCCTCCCGGGCGGGCGCCTCCGGCGCCGCCTCTGGCGCGGTAGGGAGGGGGGCCCAGCGCCTTCGCATCGCTCGGACGTGTGCATCTTGCTCTCGGCGAGGACCGTCGACGAGCATCCGAGCAACAGAAACACGCACGAAGTCGCAAAAATGCACGGCGAATGGACGCCCGAGCGATGGCGAGGCGCCGCGCCGACGCAGGATTCCCGTGTGGACTTCCGAAACCGCCGAAGCAGGAAACGGTTCGGATTCGTGAGGGGCTTGCTTTTCTTCCGGTCCTTACGTGGCAATTCCTCCTGCGTCCCTGGTGCACGCAGGCACGATTGGCGGCCAGAGAGGGGTCTCGTCCCTTGTGTAGCGTTCTTTGTATGATCGCAGCTTGACCCGGCGGAGATAGAGCTGCATCAACATCCCGTTTCGGAGGTCCGCGCGGACTGCTTGGATCGGCGCGGAGCGCTCCAGTGGCGGCGCTGGAGGCGCCGCCGGGGCTGCGAACAGGCACGACCTGCCGAGTCCCCCGTTTACCAGCTGTTTCCCAGATGTCCGATTCCAGACTGTGGCGATTTCAGCCCCGTCCTGCCCTTGTCTGCGAAGCAACTGGGGGTGTGGAGGCCCTTCCGGCGCTCTGGCAGGACACCATTTCTTCGGCCACGGCGTGACGTGTCGCAGCCAGCAAGCACTGCGCTGCCACGTGGTAGTGGCTATGTGCTCATGCGCGTTTCGTACTCGGCATTTTTACCCCTTGACCGGGGGTCGGCAGACCGGGGGCTGGGGCCTTGCATTTTGCAGCTGTTTCGGGCGCGCAAGCCCTGACGACCAAGGGCCCTGTCATGCGCGCAGCCCAGATGTTTAACATGGTTTCCACACCGTACCCAATATCCCATAGGGGCGGCTCGTGGCCAGACGTACCCACACGTGCAAGAAACAAAACAATTGCAATGCAGAAACAAATCTGCAATGCAAATTTTCAGATGTCCCACCAAAGTGCTGCAGAACAAAATAACTACAGTGCAGAATAAACATCCTGCAGTGCAGAAACAATTGCATCGGAAAGGTCCTGCGGCGGCAGCGCGGCTTGCCTGGCCCTGGCGTGGCTCGCCGCACGCGGCTTGCGAGAAGCTCACTTGCTTTGAAACGCAGCCGAAAAAACATC
>CAUYUJ010001414.1:478269-578269 GCA_963575745.1 Prorocentrum cordatum
CATCAGCATCACCATCATTATCAGTATCATCAGCATCATCATCACCACCATCACCATCAACACCAACATCAACTTCAGCATCATCATCATCATCATCATCATCAGCAGCAGCATCCTTATCATCATCATCATCATCATCATCATCATAAGCATAATAAGCACAATCATCATAATCATCATCATCATCAACATCATCAGCATCAGCATCAGCATCAGCATCATCAATAGCATCATCATCATCATCATCATCATCATCATCATCATCATCATCATCATCATCATCATCATCATCATCATCATCATCGTCATCGTCATCGTCATCGTCGTCGTCATCGTCATCGTCATCCCTCCTCCTTCTTCCTCCTTCCTTCCCCTCCTCCTCCTTCCCCTCCTCCTTCCCCTCCTCCTCCACCTCCTCCTCCTCCTCCTCTTCCCTCCTGCTCCTCTTGCCTCCTGCTCCTGCCTCTTCCCCCTCCATCCCCCTCCACCCTGCTCCCTCCTCCCTCTTCCTGTCACCTATTACCTCGTCCCCTACCGCGCTCAAGACCCTCCTCCTCCTCCTCTTCCCTCCTGCTCCTCCTTATCCTCCTCCTCCTCCTCCTCCTCCTCCTCCTCCTCTCCTTATCCCCCTTATCCTCCTCCCTCCTCCTCCTCCTCCTCCTCCTCCTCCTCCTCCTCCTCCTCCTCCTCCTCCTCCTCCTCATGGTGTGGGCGGGGCCATGCGTGGCGCGAGGGCCACGGGTCGGCCAGGGACGAGAGGGGGCCATCCGACGCTGCTGGACGGCCCGCGCGCAGTCAAAAGCCTACGCCGACGCCACCGCGACGCGAGCCCCGCCGTGCTCCACCTCGCCCCCCCTGGGAGCCGGCCGGGGCGGAGGCACCGACCTCGCCACCGCGGCCATGGGCCTGCTGTCCTCCATGGCCGCGACGGAGTGGCAGCCCTCGCCTTTCGAGGAGCGGCCGCCGCGCGCCCGGGCCCTCGCCCCTCGCACGCCCTCGCCGCCCTCCTGGGCCCCCCCCCCTCTCCGCCCTGTGCTGCTTAGATCCGGGTCTTGATATCCGGTGGCCGCCCCGAAAAGTAGAAGAGCGCGAAAAGCGCGAAAAGTAGAAAAGTGCGAAAAGCGCGAAACGTGCGAAAAGTAGAAAAGTGCGAAAAGTGCGAAAAGCGCGAAAAGTAGAAAAGTGCGAAAAGTGCGAAAAGTTGCGCGAAACATTTGAAACGCACTCGAAAAGCAAAAAAACGCGAAAAGTGCGAAAAGCGAGAGATGAGCGAAAATGGATCAGCGATGCGCACAAGAGGCCGAAGAGCGCGAAGTGTTCGAATGGCGCGCAAAAAGTGCAACTAAAAGCACGAAACGCGCAACAAACGCGAAAAGTTCAGACAACAAGGCGCCGTCGGTGGAGAAAAACGAAAATAGCGAAACAAATGTGAAACTACGAGGACACAGTAACACGACAAATCGGAAAACCGAGACGCGGAAGCCTACGGAACGCTGAGAAATCAATTCCTTGTGAGAAATTCAGCAATGAGAAATTTGGCAGACAATCCTGCTAACATTGCAAAACCAACAGAATCCGGAGAGAGGAAAGCCAGGCTATACATGTCACGGAATACCCCGTTATCCTTCCTCCTCTTTTGTTTTCTTGACATGGGAGCCGCAACGCGCGGAAACGAATAGGAGAAACACGAACAGCGGAAAACATGTAAAACACACGCGAGCGCGAGAAACGCGAACCACAGAATACCGAGAACACGTGACGCGCGCAATAGCCGGGCGAAAAACATGAAGACCAGAAACGCATCCAAAGCGGAAGTATATCCCACAAGCCCTTTAGGGCGCAGGTGGTCTAGGGCGTTTCCTTTTCCAACCTCCTTCCCCCCCCTGCTCAGGAGGTTTTACCCCCCCTCCTCCATGGGTCTGGACGGGCTCCCGCGCGAGGTGTCAGAGCGTTCCTGTTGGCCCAAGATGGCTCCAAGAGGGTCTCGGAAAGGCCAAGATGGCCTCTAAGATGGCTCAATATACCTCAAGATGGCCCAAGATAGTCTCCGAAATGTCTCAAGAGGCTCCAAAACGCCCCCAAGACGGTTCCGAGTGCCCTCCGAGCTCTCCGAGGATCCCCCCTAAGAGGCCCAAACCTGTCAACAACCAACAGGAAACATATGTGTGTTGCCTTCTCGCCTTTTCGCTTCCGATGGGCTCTTGAGGCCTAAAGTTGGCCCCAAGAGGGCCCCAAGACGGCTCCAAGAGCTCCCAGGAGCGTTCCCAGAGCGCCGCAAGAGGGCCCCAAGACGCTCTTTTTGAGCCTCCGAGGGGCGAGGGCCTGAATTGCAGCCGCCGACCTGTTGTTGAACAGTGGGGCCCAAGATTGCCCCAAGAGGCGCTCCCAGAGCTCCTCTAAGAGCACCAAGAGGGCTCCCTGGACCCCTCCAAAGAGCCTCAAGAGGGCCCCCAGAGGACCAAGGAGCGGGGGGTAGTGGAATTGACCGGGATGGGAATGAACGGGAAGGAGTTGGGAGGAACGCGGGGGCCGGCGAAATGGAAGGAGCGCGAAGGAGTGAAGAGAAGTACAATGGAGCGGAATGATGCGAACGAAAGGGAACGAGTGGGGAGGAGTTGAAAGGAGCGGGGGGAGATGGAAAGGAAAGTGAAATAGTGGGACGGAGCGGATTGAAGTTGGGAGCACGGAGACGAAAGGAGCGGAGCGGGGAGGAGTGGGCAACAGTGGGGAGGAGCGCGGAGGGGAGAAGGGGATTGGAATAGAGTGGGGAGGCGCGGGAGGAGTGCGGAGGTTTGCGGGGGCATGCGGCGAATGGGGATATGAGCAAAGTGGAAGAAAGCGGGAAAGGGTAGAAAGGAGAGGAGGGGGAGAAACGAGGGGGAGCGGGGAGGCGGCAGGAAGGAGCTGATAGTGGAACTGGGGGAAAAAATGGAGCACGCAGTCGATGCCAAGAGACACCCGAAACGAAGTACGCTTCACAACGCGCGCTGCCTGCCGCGTCGCATGCGGGGCGGATGCTTTCCAGTAGCTGCGTCTCATCGAAAGATTTCGGGGGCGCCCAAATCATCCCGAACTCTCGCCGGAAGCCCGAGTTACGCACGGCCCGAAAACCACTGGGAAGATCGAGGTTCGAGGATCGAGGATCGAGGTTGTTGAACGCGCTCGGCAACGATTGCGAAAAACTTAGAAAAAGCAAAAACAAGAACAACAACCGTGCTCCATGCGAGGACAAGCGAAACGCAGGAAAAACGCAAGTGGAACACGGCCACGCCTCATCATCCTGCCCCTCCTGCCGCTCTCTAGTGTTTCTTTTAGAATATGTTAAACCATTCGCGCGTTTCGAACTGGTCCTCCTTCTCGCGCTGCACACGCTGGGCACAGAGGTTTCGGGGGCGCCCAATATCATCCCAAACTTCCGCTGGAGGCCCGAGTTACGCACGGTCCGAAAACCACTTGGAAGATCGAGGTTCGAGGATCGAGAATCAAGGTTTTTGAACGCGCTCGGCAACTATTGCGAAACATGTAGGAAAAAAAACAAAGACAAGAAAAACAAGCGTGCTCCATGCGAGGACAAGCGAAACGCAGGAAAAACACATGTGGAACACGGCCACGCCTCATCTTCCTGCCCCTCCTGCCGCTCCTTTGTTTTTCTTTTAGAATATGTTGAACCATTCGCGCGATTCGAACTTGTCCTGCTTCTCGCGCTGCGCGCTGTTAAAAATGCGGTTCCTTCCCAAAGCGTTTCTCATTCCAAGTTCGCTCTTATCGCGCAAGTCCCGCTTTGCTGCTTTTCGTTCTTATCGCAAAATTCAAACGCACGTTCCCCGTTTTATCAGGGTTCGACTTTCTTGTTTTTCGTACCTATTAGCGTTTCTCAACTTGTTGCACTGTGTTGCTTCGTACTTCTCGCACCTTTCTTTCGTCCTTCTCACACTTTTTGTACATTTTCGCACTTTTCTGCTTTTCTATGTTTCGCACTTTTCTACTTTTCGCATGTTCGCACTTTTCGCGCTCTTCTACTTTTCGCACTTTTCTACTTTTCGCGCTTTTCGAACTTTTCGCATGTTTCGCACTTTTTTACTTTTCTACTTTTCGCACTTTTCGCACTTTTCGCGCTTTTCTACTCTTCTACTTTTCGCACTTTTCGACACTTTTCGCGCTTTTCTACTTTTCGCACTTTTCGCACTTTTCGACACTTTTCGCACTTTTCGCGTCCGCCACCGGATGTTTGAGACGCTTAGATAGCCGGCTCAGCCTCCGCCGCCCCCCCCGCCCACGCTCACCCTCGCTCTCCCTCGCCCTGGGCCGCCCTCGCCGCCCCCCCTCCGCGCCAGGCTCGAGGCTCAAGCCTCTCGTGCTCGAGGCTCAGGCGTGTGCACAGACGCTCGCCAGGCGTGTGCTCATGCTCGACGCTCAAGCCTCTCATGCTCGAGGCTCAGGCGTGTGCTCGAGGCTCAGCCTCTCACGCTCGAGGCTCAGGCTCAGGCGTGTGCACCTCTGAGCGGTCCCACCGTCGAGCGAGGCTAGCGAAAAAAAGGCACCTTTCCTATCTCATGGTGTCGCAGTGATATTCTCCCCCCCTTCCCTCCGCGCCTCCTCTCCTGCGCGTCCCCCCCGCGGGCCGCCTTGCGGCCGCCTCCGAGGGCTCCGGCCGCGGCTGGAGGGCGAGGCCCCGTGGGAGCGATCCCCCGCTGGGCTGCTCTTCGGGCTCGCGGGCCTCTGCGACTGCTGGTCGCGCTTCCGCTCCAATCCGTCCCCGCCGACCTCCCAGCCCCGTCGGAGCCCCGCCGGAGGCCCCTCGACTCCCCACAGCTCGCTCGGGAGCCCGCTCGAGCCCCCACTTCGGGCCTCCCCCTCCCCGGCCGTGCCGGCGCGGCAGCGCGCGCGGGCGGAGGGAGGGGGACGACGGCGAGAACGAAGGTGGCGACGACGGCGGTGGCTTCAACGACGACGACGGCGACGACGACGGCGACGATGACGAGTGCGGCGACGACGACGACGACGACGACGACGACGACGACGACGACGACGGCGGAGGCGGCGGCGACGACGGCGACGGCTGCGGCGACGACGACGACGACAACGAAGACGACGACGGCGGAGGCGGCGGCGACGAAGATGATGTCGACGATGACGACGGCGGCGGCGACGACGACGACGGCGACAACGAACACAGCGATGGCAGCAAAGGCGATGACGACGACGGCGGCGACGAAGAGGACGACGCCGGCGACGACGGCGACGACGATGCGAAGACGGTAACAACGAAGTCGGCCACGGCGGCGGCGAGGACGACGAGGATGATGATCACGGCGGCGGCGACGACGAAGGCGACAACGAGGACGGCGACTGCGGCGACGACGACAACGACGATAACGGCGACGACGACGATGACGACGACGACGTCGAAGACGATGACGACGACGACGACGACGACGACGACGACGACGGCGGCGGCGACGGAGGCGGCGGCGGCGGCGACCACGACGACGGCGAGAACGACGACGACGGTGACAATGAAGCTAACAACGGCGGCGACGACGACGACAGCGACGACGACGATGCTGACGAGGACAGGACGACGGCGACGTCGGTGACAGCGACAACGGCGGCGACCACGACGGCGTTAACGACGGCGGCGACGACGACGAAGAGGGCAACAGCGAGGATGGCGACGGCGGCGGCGACGACGACGACGACGGCGATGGCGACGACGGCGGCGACGACGACGACGGCGACGACGACGATAACGACGACGGCGTCGACGACCGCGGCGGCGGTGGACGTCCACCCTGACAAGATTTGCACGTTTGCTAGTAGCCAGAGCCTTGCCAATAAGTTATCCAGACTCTCGGGAAAGATGGCGGGATATGTTAGCACGGGGATTGTTTTGTTAGGATATGATCTTGGTTCTGGCCGACGGCGAAGAGCCCGCCGTGCGCTCTGGAAGCGCAAGCAGCGTTTTAAGGGCATGCGCCGCCGCCACCGAGTCCTTCAGCGCTGCAGGCGGGCTTTCCCTCGGCAAAATGGCAGGAGTGGCAAAATATGCACGGCTGGAAATTCGCCAGCGGCCACTTTTGGCTCGCCGATCGTGGGGGTGAGTAACGTGGAACTTCGGGAGTCCACAACCCCCCTCGCCACAAAGGATGTTCCCTGCATGCCAACTTTGCCATCTTTGGAGACCCTATGTGGCGGCCTGCTGTTGCTCCTGTGCTTCAGTGGGCGGCGGTGGTGTGGACTGGACGGCTATAGCCAGCCCGTCCACCTCTTTCCATCATGTGCAAGACCTGTGCCGCATCTGGCGCCAGGTTCCGTTTGATAGCCACACCAGCTGGAGTAATTCTAGAGGCCCTACTCAAAAAGGATGCACCTGCGCCTCCATAGGAGTGGGTGGACGTCGACATCGGCGTTCACATTTCGAGATGGTTGCAACCGTGACGTATCCCTGGTCTATACTTCTCCTTCGATGTTGTCGTTGTGGCTGGACCTGGCTATTCAGAGATCACACGAGCGTGCGTTTGCCATGAGCACTCCTGTTTTTTTTATGGAGCCCGTGTTTGTGTTGAGCCCTTGAAGAAGCTTTTGGGTCCGAAGGGTAAGGGTCTTTTGCAAAGGGAAACGTATCTTGCTCTCACGATTTTCCGTGAAGGAGTCTGGGCGCGTGCGAGGGCACGCGGCTGTGGATACGACACCTCAGGAGATTGCCCGCTTTATGGTCTCCCTGACAATGTGCGGCACCGAGCTTGGAGGTGCCTACACCCTGGTGCTGTCCAGGCCCGATCTGAAGCGCTCGGAGAAAATGTCCTTGCTTGGTACGGCGAAGATCTAGATAGCGACGATTGGAAATTGTTCGACTAAGTAAAATGGGATCACACCGAAAATTCCCGCCCCCCCCCCCCTTCGAGCCACCCGAACCCCACCCTCTTCGACGCCGAGGGGAATGAGGTTCCGCGGCGATCGATCGACCTGCTGGGGCTTGATGTCTGTGTTGATGGTTCGGCGGCGCGGCACCCCATTATGGAACGCTCGAGGGCCTCTTACTCCTGGATCTTCTTGGGGCCCCAGGGAAATGATCGTGTCGCCTCGGCCCGAGGTGCTGTCCTCGACGTCCCCCCCCTACCCTCCCAAGCGGCGGAACATCAGGCCATGGTTCCCCTTCCTATGCTCCAGGACCACGGGGGGACCAGGCACGGGGATAGCATGACGGTTATCAAGCTGCGCAACTCTCCGACGGAGAACCACTGTTCGAGGAATCGCCGCTACGCTGGCCTGCGGCGTGGATCGCTACTGCACGAGCGAGGTCACCATCAGCCGACGGCTGTGCACACGCCAGCCCATCGAGCGCTGGCCACCATCGATACGTTGCCCGAGGCAGAGAAGAGAATCGGATTGGGAAACTGGCATGCAGATGCCCAGGCCAAGAGAACTCTCCTCGACCACCCCCAACCCTCTCGCTTAGAATGTTTGGATTTGAGTGCAACATAGACCCGCTTAAACCCATAGCGCGTTTAATGGGCAAGGTTATAATTGTTCCCCCCCCGGAAAAAATCGATCGTGTTTCGAGCTCCGGTCCGAGGGCCAAGTTTTTTAAATCGGGAGGTTGGCATGCGCGGCAGGACTTGGCCTATGGGCGAGCGCGCTGCCTCAGATATCTGACCCTCTCGAATGATAGTGCTTCGAGACCGATGCTGTCTCTCGGTCATTCCTTGGCCCACTGCAGTGTGATCCATGGCGCTGATGATCAATTGTTTGTTTTTTCATTGTACGGCATGCGGAGCATACGCGTCTCGAAGATGCCGCCTGCTGGGACGAGACTGCCAGCAACGCATGATTGCTGGAGGCGTGACCAGCTTGCGCAAGATTTGCGACGGTGTGTTGCATCACTCCCGCGATCAGGAAGCGGAGGTGACTGTGACTTTTCGGAGAGGGGTCTCCAATGTGTGCTACGCTGCCGCGCTTCCGCCACGTGAGGAGGTGACTTTGCGCCAAGTTGGGATGACAGGTCTCGTCCAG
Source organism: Prorocentrum cordatum (assembly GCA_963575745.1). Taxonomy (NCBI): domain Eukaryota; class Dinophyceae; order Prorocentrales; family Prorocentraceae; genus Prorocentrum; species Prorocentrum cordatum. Next base: position 486,283 of record CAUYUJ010001414.1, read on the forward strand.
ACTGATCGGGTGAAAGTTTTGAGCCTACGAGTTCAGGCGAAGGAGGAGGCGCAGAGGGCGTCCTCCACCACGGGCGCGTGGCGTGTTTGTGTAAACGGTTCGGCCCCGCGGGGACAAAACAAAGAAAGACAAACAAAACAAACAAAAACTAACAAAAACATGATCGACCCACGAACCCGGAAAAGGAATTTAGAAATGTAAACAATTGCAACATTTCAATAAACCTGATTGGGCGACGGGCACATGCAATGCTGACTGTATCGATGATGATGTACTGTGCCGACGGTTGTGCTGTGCTACGCTGCGCGGCACTGCGATGTGCCATGCCGCGATTGTGCTTTATATAGCGTTGTGGACCGAGTCCTCCCTGGCATCTGAGTCCTCACCGAACTGATCTGGATCGTAAGCTCGAGCTGCCTGAGCAGATGGTAGCTGCCCCAAAATTAATTGACAGAGGGAACATGCCAGGAGGACGCGCCGCGGAACGTCCCAAGGGACGCGCCAGGCGACGTGCCAGGGGACGTGCCATGGGGACGCACCGCGGGACGTGCCAAGGGGACGCGCTACGGAACGTGCCAATGGACGTGCCGAGGGACGTGCCAGGGGACGCGCCGCGGAATGTGCGAGGTGGACTCGCCACGGAACGCGCCAAGGAACGCGCCAAGGTGCATAGTTGAGTGTACCGATATTGGTGTACCGTGCCGACGGCTGTGCTGTGCTGGGCCGTGCTGAGCTGCGATGTGCCATGCCGCGAGGGTGCTCTATATAGCGTTGTGGATCGAGTCCTCCCTGGCATCCGAGTCCTCACCGAACTGATCTGGATCGTAAGCTCGAGCTGCCTGAGCAGATGGTAGCTGCCCCAGAACTAATTGACAGAGGGAGCATGCCAAGAAGACGCGCCGCGAGGGACGCGCCAGGCGACGTGCCAGGGGACGTGCCATGGGGACGCACCGCGGGACGTGCCAATGGGACGCGCTACGGAACGTGCCAATGGACGTGCACCGCGCGACGTGCCAGGTGGACTCGCCACGGGACGCTCCGCGGAACGCGCCAGGCAACATGCCAGGCTGCAATGCTAAGGGTATCGATATTGATGTACCGTGCCGAGGGCTGTGCTGTGCCTGGGCGACCTGGACACGTGAAAACACGCGTTTCGCTCAAGACGTTGTCAGCACATCCTCATGCTAGACATCCGCCTGGGCAACCTAGACACGTGCAAACAAGCGTCTCGCTCGAGACATCCTCAACAAATGCTCATGCTAGACATCCGCCTGGGCGACGTGGACACGTGAAAACAAGCCTCTGGTCCGAGACATCCTCAACAAATCCTCATGCTAGACATTTGCCTGGGCCACCTGGAGGCGTGAAACCAAGCGTCTCGCTCGAGACATCCTCAAGATCTGGGCACGTGAAAACAAGCAATCCACTTGAGAGATCCTCAGAATTCAGGTCCCCAGGAGCTATAACACAAAACAAGCGTCTCGCTCGAGACATCCTCAATCAATTCTGAAAATCAAGCGTTTCGCTCGAGACATCCTCAAATTTTAATTCGCAGGCCCTCTTCCCAATCGTTATTTATCGCAAAACAAGTCCGCCGGCCCTCTTCCCGTCAAAACCGAGGGGGAAACCTCTAAAAGAGAACCCTGGGCCTGAAGCCCTTTCCGGGAAAAACGACCACGGCGGCGACGGCGGCAGCGACGACGACGAAGATTCCGACGGCGACGACGGCGAAGACAACGACGACGAAGAGGGCAACGCCGGTAACGACGACGACGACGACGACGACGACGACGACGACGACGACGACGACGACGACGACGACGACGACCGCGTGGGCGACGACGATGACGACGACGACGACGACGATGACGACGGCGACGACGACGACGGCGACGACGACGAAGACGGCGATGGCGACGACGACGACGACGATGGTGACGACGACGACGAAGACGACAACGGTGATGGTGACGACGTTGACGACGAGGACGACGGCGACGATGACGACGTGACGACAGCGACAACGACGATGATGGCAACGACGACGACGAAGACGGCGACGGTGGTAACGACGGCGACGACGACGGCGGCGACGGTGACGGCGACGATGGTAACAACGACTACGGCGACGACGGCGACGGCGGCGACGACAACGACGGCGGCGGCGACCACGACGCGGCGGCCAGCAGCTCAGGACCCTGCCACGCTCCGGGCGCTTTGCGAGGCCGTGGTGCTGCCCAACGTGCAGCTTGGCCGGGAGGACCTCGAGCTCTTCTCGGAGGACGCGGCGCTGCGGTCGGCCGGCTCGGGCGACCGCTGCCGGCGTCGGCCGTTCCTGCGCGGCACGGGGAGTCGCAGTTCGCCATGCAGTGCCCCGAGTTGTTTGCGCACGGGGTGAGATTCGGGCCTGCCGCTTTCGCGCCGGAGTGCCCCCAGATGGCATTCGACTCGGGACGTCGGGGATCACCGTCTGCCCCAACCAGACAGCAGGGCCCTACCCAGACGAGGTCTATCCCAGATACGTCTGGTGCGCAAAGGGAAAGGGGGTATGAGGGAAACGGGTCCTGGCACGTTTCGCCGTGTTCCAGCTCCTTCCCAGGTCCCGGGGACGCAAGGCTGGTCCCCATGAAAGCTCCAGGGGTCCAGGCTCAGGAGCCGCTTCCTTCAACCAAGCAGCACGCAGCGGGGCCGGGAGGCAGGGAGCACGGTCTGGCGGACTGCAAGGAGGATGTGTCGGGCGCTGCGGCGGTCGCAGTGGGGACGGGACAGGGGTGCCGAAAAGGACAGGCGCTCGCAGTATGAGTGAGAGACGGCGGGGGTGCTCGATCTCTGCCACGCGCAGAGGGGGGGTGGGGGAGGGGGGAGGGCTTCTTAGAAGCACCCATGCTTCTTAGAAGGCGCTGGCCTTCTCTATAGACGTCGGGCTGGGGCCTTCTAAGGAGCAGCCTCCTTCTAAGAAGCCCTCCCCCCCTCCCTCCACCCCCTTTGTTCGCACCGCCAGAGATCAGGACCAGACCTGGGCCGAAATTGGATGGGATGGGGGATCGGGGTGACGGGGTGACGGTTATATGGCAGACCTAGCGGTAAGCGAGGACGGGCACCAAGTTAAGAGTTGGTCAAGATAGGAGTTTGATCCCGCACACCTCCACGGTAGTATGCGGATGAGGACGGGCTTCGGGGCGGGAAAGTGTGTTGCAGCATCGTTGTCGCGTTTTGTATATATTATGGTCCCCCTCTTCTGTCTTGCCGCTTCTTCTCTCTTAACTGCCGCCAGCCGCCGTGAAATTCTTGACGCTCCGCATATCCCCACCAGCTCCTTAGCCTCTGGCTCAAGTAGCAACCTTAGCTCAATACTTTGGGGCAACTAGGCACCCCTCGTCGCCGCGACCCCCGTTCCTCGCCCCAGGGGCGCCCTCAGAAGGTGGACGCAGTGGCAATGGCGAACGTCGTGGCTGGCAAGCTCCAGAACGTCGGCGAGCAGCTGCCGCGGCCGGTGCCGGCGCTGGCATGGGCGGAGGCGCCGGCGCCGAGGGCGCCCTCGAAGCCCAGGAGCTACAGCGAGCGCCCCGCCGCGGTCAGGTGGCTCCGCCACGCCGTGCGCAAGCCGTGCGGCGGCCGCCCCCACAGCATCCGCAGGCCTTGCGGGCTGCGAGCGGCGGGGCCTCCGGCCTCGCTGGCCCTCTGCGAGAGCTCCGCCGCTGGAGCGAAGCCTCTCCTGCCACACGGCGCGGCGGGCCCGCGGCCCGCCTCGCCGCCCGAGCTGCCCGGGGCTGGGCCGGCCGGCAGCGAGGCGGCGTGCGACCGGACGAGCGGCGATATATATATATATATATATATATATATATATATATATATATATAGTGATATAATATATATATATATATACATATACGGCTCCCTGGGGCCGGCCTCGCCGCCGGCGAGGACGAGTGGGCCCCCCGCAGTTGCGGGCTGCCTTGGCTGCGGCACTCAGGAGCTCCGACCTCGTTGCCTCTCGGCGAGCTCCGCCTGGGCTGCCGCGCCTCAGGCCGGTTCGCGAGCGAGCCGCGCACCCTCGGCGACCTTCCCGAGCTGCAGGGCTCTGGCGCGGAGGTCAGGACCGGCCTGGGCTCCCGCGCCTCGGGCCGGCGCGTGGGCGAGCCGCACACCTTCGGCGACCTTCCCGAGCTGCAGGGCTCTGGCGCGGCAGACGGGGCTCGCCCGGGCGGCCGCGCCTCGGGCCGGCGCGTGGGCGCTTCGCGCACGCCGCCCGAGCTGGGCCCCCTGCTGCCGGCCGGCCGCGACGCAGCCGCCAGCCCGTCCGTGGGGCCTCCGTGGGCCTCCGCTGCGCCCGGGCGGGTCTGCAGCGCCGTGGGGATCCACCCTGGGCCGCGCCAGTTCCGCAGCGAGCCCGCGGGGCCTCCGCGCCCGCGCGGGGAGCGGCCCGCCGACGCCCGGAGGCCGCCGTCGGCGAGGGGCGGCGGGCGCCCGCGCTCCGCGCTCAGCTGAGGCCCGGCCTCGGCGGTGGCCGGGGCGGCGCGGGGCAGGGCGAGGCAGCGGGGGGCCGCGCCGCGGGCGTCTGCCCGCGCGGGCGCCGCGGCGGGCGAGCGGCGGAGGCGGCCAGTGCCGCAGGCGAGTTCAGAGGCTGCCGGCGGGGCTCCGGGTCTGCCCGAGGGAGGCCTCGGCGCGGGCCGTGCGCGCGCGGAGGCTTCGCCCTGCCCCCTAATTATGGGAGAGGCCGCCTCGGCTGCGGCTGCTCTGCTGTCGAGGGGGCCGCCTCTTGGCTTTTGTGTTGGGGGGCGCCCTGGCAATCGCGCCACGCGCGCGCGTCCTGGCATTTTTTGAGTGAGGCCTCCCACTTTGTCGCCGCTTTGCTTTTGGTCAGGGGCGGCGCCCAGGTAATCACACCAAGCGTGCGCGTCCTGACAAGTAACATGTCGCATTCGAGCAATGCGCGCGCGACATTTACAATGCATTTCGCATTCGAGCAAGGTGCTAATATCTGTCTCGCTCTCTCTCTCTCTCTAATTATCTATCTCTCTTGCTGTCTCTTTTTTTTTTTTCTCTCTCTCTCTCTCTCTCCCTCTCTTTCTCGCTCTCTCTCTCTCTCTTTCCTCTCTGTCTCTATCTCTCTCCTTTGATGCTCGGCTACTCCGAGCCTTAAGCTGTGAAACTGGCTTTTAACTGTAGCCATTGCAAGTCCAGGACTCGCTTGGCATAACAAGGGTTTCCATCGACTGGCAGCGACTGTCGCATGATCTCAGCCGATGAACCACCGTCTCAGCTAGTATATTTGTCCCTCGACACGGTCTGTGTTTAGATGTGTCTTGAGGGAAGTTGGACATCAGCTTCCATGCCATTCCTTCCTACCTGCGGTGACACAGCTTGCGTCGCCGGCAAACTCTGTGTTCGAATGATGTTCCTGACGCTCTGACGTTGTTTCCCCTTTCCAGTGCTCGGGCATTTTTGAGCGGCCATTGACGTGCCAGCCCGTGCTTTGGGCCGTCGGTCGCGGTTTTCTCGAGACATCCTGAGTCGTTCTTCGACGGTCCCAGGGCCAATCGAGGGCCCTTGGTTCTGTACTTTTCACGACGCGAGCATGTCTAAGTTTTCTCGAGAGCGAGGGAGGCGGTGGCCGAGCGTTCGGCGGCTCCACGGAGCCGCCGCCCCCCAGAGCCGCAGGCACCTGCGACACTGCGGACGGCCCGTGGCTCTTGCTCTGTACACGCGCCCGCTGGCGGCGACCCGGTCAGTGTGCAGGTGGCGCGTGCGTTGGAAAAGCCAAACAACAAAATGGTTCACGGCGTGGAGCTCCCCATACGTGCATCTATTCGCATGGACCTGTCCGCCGTGAATGTCTGGGCGCCAGAATTTTTTCGAACATAGACGGGCTCCAGTTGCGACGGTCTGGTCATGAATCGACTTGCGAATACATTGGAGTGTGAATGAGCCTCAGTAGTACGAGCGCGTCTCTGCGCATGAGCCTGGGGCCTCCTAGGGCCTCCTGAAACCTACTGGGGCTTTCTGGGGCCTCAAGGAGCCTCTTGGGGCCTCCTGGGGGCCTCCTGAGACCTCCTCGGGAGGATTCGTGCCCCAGGAGAGGCCCAATCTACAGCAACAAACGTACATACGACATTGCGGATTGGAGCCACAGGAGAAGGGCAATCTATAGGAACACGCGTAAAACACCAAGGACTCGTGCCCCAAGAGAGGCCCCAAATGTAGGAACATAAGTCAAGCATTCAGGATTGTGTACACAGGAGAAGGACAGTCCATAGAAACATACGTATAACAGCAAGGATTCGTGCTCCATGTGAGGCACAATATATAGGAGCATACGTAAGACCTGTGAGATTAGAGCCATTCCTGTTCCCTTCTGAAGCCTCCTGCTCCTGGGGCCTCTCGGGGCCCCCTGTTGCCTCCCGAGGCCTCCTGGCGCTTCCTGTGGCCTCCTGGGGCCTCTTGTGGCTTCCTGAGGCCTCCTGGAGCTTCCTGGGGCTTCCTGGAGCCTCTTGGGGCATCCTGTGGCCTCTTGAGTCTTTTTGTGGCCCCCTAATGCCTCCTGGGACATCGTGTGGCCTCCTGGGGCCTCCTGGAGCCTGTTGGAGCCTCCTGTGGCATCCTGCGGAGAATATGTGCCCACGAGTCTGGCCACCAAAGCAGGCAGACCGATCGAGACATCCTCAACATCTTGCCTACCTGAGGGGTGAAAATGAGCGCCTCGCTCGAAACGTCCTCCAAATCTGCTCCGAAAGCTGAGGATGTAGGAGACATTTCCACAAAACTGCCTCGATCGGGACCGTGCAATACCACTCGGCGGCCCCCCTTCGGGGTGCTGAAACCAGCGCCTCGCCTGCGACATCCTCACAGTCTGATCTCCAAGCGAAGGATGTTGGGACAGAAAACCGGCAAACCGCTTGAGTCATCCCCACGAAACGGCCGCGAACGGGACCGTGCAATACCCATCGGCGGCTCCCCTCAGGGGTGCTGAAGCCCGCGCCCCATCTGAGACATCCTCTCAATCTGCTGTGTGTTGAGTAAGTCAGACAATGATAATGCCTGAGTGTGAGTAAGTCTGGGTATGAGTGAGTCTCAGCATGAGTAAGTCTGAGTATGGGTAGGATTCAGCATGAGTAGGTCTGAGTACGAGTAGGCTAATCTGATCAGGTCTGAGTATGGGTAAATATGTGTATGAATAAGTTTGTGTATGAGTAAGTCTAGGTATGAGGAGGAGGAGGAGGAGGAGGAGGAGGAGGAGGAGGAAAAGGAGGAGTAGGAGGCATCCAAGTAATCAGAATAGCCCCATCTCAGGATATGGGGAAAAAGCGTTTTCGGTGAATCCCTTCGCTTTCTGTAGATAGGCTCCGCAGGTGGGGCACTTCCGCACTGCGTCGGCCTGTCACCGTCTTCCCCCGCCGCCCCAGCCTTGCGCATGAGGTCGCCGGTCAGGAGGAAAAGACACACACACACAGACACAATTAATCCTCGATTCCCCAGAAAATATTGGAAACTATGGGAAATGGGGGGGAAGACAAAAACCCAGAACATATGGGTAAATATGGGGAGTAGTTTTATTTGTGTGTATTTATCTGTGTGTCCTGGGGCCCCTTCAGTTGGGCCCCCACCCGACCCTGGACGCTGGGTTGCAGGCCGTTCTCTCCTCGCGGCCAACCTGGGCGCCACTGAGGTTCGCCTGCTTGCCCCTTCCAGTTCGGGGAGCCCCTGGGCTCCCGGGCCTGCGACACGCCTGGGGTCCGCTGCCTCTGCCCGCACGGGGTCGGGCTGCGACCTTCTTCCGCTGGTTCCCCGCCTCCGCTGCTCTTGTGCCGCCCAGGCGATGGCTTCTCCCGCCCCCCCCCGCCGCGGTGGCGCTCCCGCCGCTTCCACGCCCCTGCCTTTGGCGATTCGGGGCCTCTCCGTTGGGCGCCTGCACGCCCTGTTCGTCGTCCTCTTCGGCTGCGCCACGGTGGTCTTCGAGTTCGTCGGCTTCCTGCTCTTCGCCATGTCGGAGCTGCGCGTGGACCTGTGGCTCTTCCTGGTCTTCCGCGTGTCCCGAGCCGCAGCTTAGCCCGTTCTTGTGCGCTCCAGTGCGTAACTTAGGCCGTTGCATCGACGTTTCGTTCCGACGGCGCCCGGCGTCTTCCGGCGCATTGGCGATCAAAAAGTGTCCCCACCAGCCCGCCTTCCTCTTCCCGCGCGCTAATTTGGGCCGTCGCCTCTGCGCTTCGCCCCGTGACGCCGCCCGATCTCTCGCCGCGGTTGCGATCAACGAGATCGTCACCGACCCATTCAGAAGCAGTTTGCCAGGCGAGTTGAAGCGTCGTTGTGATGGGTTCTCGGGGGTCTCTAGGAACCACCTTGGGGTTTTCTGGAGGTCCTCCTGGGGCCCTCTCGGGGCCCTCATGGGCCCCTCCTGGAGCTTCTTCGGGGGCCATATGGGGACTCTATTTGGGCTCCTTGGGGCGGGTCTGAGAGCTCTCTTGAATGACCCTCGTAGCTCAAAAAGGGAGGGGGTCCTCAATTCAGGCCTCCCCCACTCGGAGGCTCCATGGCTGTCTCTTGGGTCATTCTTGGGGCGCCCTTGGGGTGTTATCGGGCCGTCTTGGGGTCATTTTGAGGCCTCGGAAGCCCACTGGAAACGAAAAAAGGCCAGAACGCAACAATCATGGATTTCCCAAAAGGTGTTGGAACCATTTTGGCTTCGTGGGGGGGGTCCTGAGAGGGCTCGGAGGGCACTTGAAACCATCTTGGGGTCGTCTTGGGTCGTTTTCGATGCATGCGGGGGGGCTATCTGGAGCCATTTTCAGTTCTCTTGAGCCTCTTGGAGGCCATCTTGGGTTCTCAGAGGCGGAGCCAACTTGGGCGCCCTAGTGCCTCGCGCCCCCCCCCCTCCCAGGCCCATGGGAGGGGGTATGGGGGAGGGTGAACCCCTCCCCGAGCAAGGTGGGTGGGGGTGGCAGGGGGGGGGGGGGACACAAGTTCGTTAAACCACCTGCGCCCAGGGGGCTGGTGGGATGCTGCACGCTACAGTCAACCCGCACAGTAAGGATGGGCAGCCTTCTCAATGGGTACCCTTGCATCCCTGCCTCCTCGGTCCATATTCGGCCCATTCCGTTGGCCGCGCCCCACTCGGACAACTTCGACATGGGCCCCCGTGGCCCTTGCATCCTTTGATCGCGCATCCTTACTATACTGGTTGATTGTATCCCCGCCGACAGTCATGAGAAGCCAGGGAGTGCGCGCCGCGGTGGCGAAGGCAACAAGGGCAACAACGACGGCAGCGGCGGCGGTGACGGCGAAGGCCCCTCCTGCACAGCGTGGATCTGTGCATTGCCACCGGGGGCTGGCAACGGCCATCTTGGGCTTCGAGGCAATGCTGGCCTCGGCCAGGAGAGCGCGTACACTCAGTATCCTTCGAAACGATCCCCATCCCCATCCCCATCCCCATCCCTTTTCGAGACCCCCACCAAATTACCACCCCAGTTGGGGACACACCCATGGAAGCCCGAAGGCAAAAGTCTATACCCCCATCCACGGAGGTCCAGACCACGCCGCTGGGGATGGGGAGCGGTTCGACGATACTCATGCACGATGCTGGTGCTCAGTATGGCCTTGGTTTTGCAAGGTCTTGGCATCGCTCGGACGTGTGCGTTTTTCCTTCGACGATGACCATCGAGGAGCATCCTTGATCATTTGGCGAAAACTCCATGCACGAACCCGGAAATGGATATAGACATGTGCAGCATGGTCACGTTTTCACGATACCCAACTGGGCGACACCTCACGAAACATCCCACGAGACACCCCGCGAAACATCCCACGAGACACCTCACGAAACATTCCACAAGACACCTCACGAACCATTCCACGAGACACCCCGTGAAACATTTCACGAGACACCCCACGAACAGGCAACCACTCAACCATACACCCCACGAAACATTCCACGGGGGTGTGGTCGTGCTGGGGAGTGGTCGTGCTGGGGTGTGGTCGTGCTGGGGGGTGGTCGTGCTGGGAGGTGGTCGTGCTGGAGGGGTGGTCGTGCTGGGGGGTGGTCGTGCTGGGGCGTGGTCGTGCTGGGGCGTGGTCGGTCGTGGTCGTGCTGGGGTGTGGTCGTGCTGGGGTGTGGTCGTGCTGGGGTGTGGTCGTGCTGGGGTGGTGGTCGTGCTGGGGGGTGGTCGTGCTGGGGCGTGGTCGTGCTGGGGCGTGGTCGTGCTGGGGCGTGGTCGTGCTGGGGTGTGGTCGTGCTGTGGTGAGGTCGTGCTGGGGTGTGGTCGTGCTGGGGTGTGGTCGTGCTGGGGTGTGGTCGTGCTGGGGTGGTCCGCACCCTGTGATTTATCGATCGGGTCGTGCTGGGGTGTGGTCGTGCTGGGGTGTGGTCGTGCTGGGGTGGGGTCGTGCTCGTGCTGGGGTGTGGTCGTGCTGGGGCGTGGTCGTGCTGGGGCGTGGTCGTGCTGGGGCGTGGTCGTGCTGGGGTGTGGTCGTGCTGAGGTGGCCCGCACCCTGTGATTCATCGATCGGGATTTCAAAAACAAGCGTTTCGCCTGAGACATCGTCAAATTTTAATCCGCCGGCCTCCTTCGACCTCGATATTTATCAGGGAAAGAATCCGCCGGCCTCCTTCAAGTTGGGCACGGGGACATTGTTTATATACTAAAAGAGAGCCCTGGGCCTTTGCCCTTTCCGGGAAAAAAAAGGGAATGGACGTCCGAGCGATGGCGGCTCGGATCGGAAGAAAACGTAGTCGACTGTGCGGACCTTCGCGCGTATTATTCCGCGCGTGGTCGTGCGTGGGCGCCCGTCTTCTCCACGCGGTGTGCCACGCCGACGGCCCGCGTCAACCGCGGTGTGAGGTCGCTATGTCTTCTCGCGTCAGGCCTGTTTCCTTTGACTTGGCATCGCTCGGACGTGTGCCTATTTCCTTCGGCGAGGACCATCGAGGAGCATCCTTGATCACTTGGCGAAAAAACCACTCACGAAACCGAAAAACACACACACAGGGAATGGACGTCCGAGCGATGGCCAGTTGACGCCCAGATGCTGTGCACCATCTCTTGCCCACCTCCGCTCCTCGTCCGCTACCCTCTCGGCCCGGGCGTTGGCGTGGACGTTCTCGTACTCTTCTGACTGCGAGAGGGGAGAACATCTGTCGTCTCCGACTGGTTGGGTTGGCTATCTGCTCCTTCCCCGCCGTTCACGGGTGATCCGTGGTCGAGCGACGCAGAAAATGGGGGTCGTCTGCACTGCTATCGGCGAGGAACGTTCCCGCGTAAAGTTAGACTCGGCGCCTTCGTCTCCAATGTGGCGCGTGCCGCACTGGCGGCCCGCGCAAGCCACCGCGTAGGGTTGCGTCGTCTTCTCGCGTGAGACCCGCCTCGTTTTGTCGCCGGGATGCCGTCTGCGCACCCCCCACCGCGTCAAGCCGCGGCGTGGGGCCGCTGTGCCTTCTCGCGCAGGACCCGCTTCCCTGCGTCGCTCCGCTGCCGTCTGCGCAACCTTCTCGTCGCCCCGCTGCCTTCTGCGCACCTCCCCAGACCCCCGACGTCATGATCTTTTCACGGCGTTGATCCCCCGAGGTCTCGACCCATCTCCGGGGGCCGGCTTTTCACCCTGAGCGGATTCTCGAAGGTTCCGAGGCCCAGTGAGGGCCCCCAGAGGCCGAAAACATCGGGAGCAAGAAGCAAAGTCCTGTCGTGATCCCATCCCGCTTCGAGGGGGGGCCTGGGCCCGCAGGAGCCCGAGGAGTTCCTGCGCCGGGACCTCGAGGGCGCCGACCGGGACAGCCCCCGCCGCGCGTCCGTGGACCTGGTGCGGGCCTTGCGGAGGCGCAGCGGCCGCCGCCCCGCCCTGGGCGCAGGAAGCGCTGTTTCGGCGGCCTTTGGCCGCGCGGGGCCTCCCTCGCAGACCTCCTCGAGGCATGCAGAGATGACGACGGGAGGTTTTTGGCTGTCTTCGGCCTCTGGGGGTCCTTGCTGGGCCTTGGGGCCGTCGAGGATCGGCTCGGGCGGAAGAGAGCATGCAAGATTCCACGACGGGAGGTTTTTGACTGTCTTCGGCCTTTTGGGGGCCCTTGCTGGGCCTCGGGGCCGTCGAGGATCGACTCGGGAGGAAGAGAGCATGCAAGATTTCACGACAGGAGATGTTTGGCTGTCTTCGGCCTCTGGGGGCCCTTGCTGGGCCTGTGGGCCGTCGAGGATCGACTCGGGAGGAAGAGAGCATGCAAGATTTCACGACGGGAGGTTTTTGGCTGTCTTCGGCCTCTGTGGGCCATTGCTGGGCCTCGGGGCCGTCGGGGATCGACTCGGGAGGAAGAGAGCATGCAAGATTCCACGACGGGAGGTTTTTGGCTGCCTTCGGCGTCTGTGGGCCATTGCTCGGCCTCGGGGCCGTCGAGGATCGACTCGGGAGGAAGAGCGCATGCAAGCTTTCACGACGGGAAGTTTGTGGCTGTCTTCGGTGGGGGCCCTCGCTGGGCCTCGGGGCCGTCGAGGATCGACTCGGGAGGAAGAGAGCATGCAAGGTTCCACGACGGGAGTCTGTTGATTGTCGTCGGCCTCTGGGTGCCCTTGCTGGGCCTCGGGGCCGTCGAGGATTGACTCGGGAGGAAGAGAGCATGCAAGATTCCACGACGGGAGGTGTTTGGCTGCCTTCGGCCTCTGGGGGCCCTTGCTGGGCCTCGGGGCCGTCGAGGATCAATTCGGGAGGACGAGAGCATGCAAGGTTCCACGACGGGAGATTTTTGGCTGTCTTCGGCCTCTGGGGGCCCTCGCTGGGCCTCGGGGCCGTCGAGGATCGACTCGGGAGGACGAGAGCATGCAAGATTTCACGATGGGAGGTTTTTGACTGTCTTCGGCCTCTATGGGCCCTTGCTGGGCCTCGGGGCCGTCGAGGATCGACTCGGGTGGAAGAGAGCATGCAAGGTTCCACGACGGGAGGTTTTTGGCTGTCGTCGGCCTCTGGGGGCCCTTGCTGGGCCTTGGGGCCGTCGAGGATCGACTCGGGAGGAAGAGCGCATGCAAGCTTTCACGACAGGAGGTGTTTGGCTGCCTTCGGCCTCTGGGGGCCCTTGCTGGGCCTCGGGGCCGTCGAGGATTGATTCGGGCGGAAGAGAGCATGCAAGGTTCCACGACGGCACGTTTTTTTGGTTGCCTTCGGCCTCTGGGGGCCCTTGCTGGGCCTCGGGGCCGTCGAGGATCGACTCGGTAGGAAGAGAGCATGCAAGATTCCACGACTGGAGTCTGTTGATTGTCTTCGGCCTTTGGGGGCCCTCGCTGGGCCTCGGGGCCGTCGAGGATCGACTCGGTAGGAAGAGAGCATGCAAGATTCCACGACGGGAGTCTGTTGGCTGTCGTCGGCCTCTGGGGGCCCTTGCTGGGCCTCGGGGCCGTCGAGGATCGACTCGGGAGGAAGAGAGCCGGTCCCAGGGAAGGGGTCGAGATCTCTGGGGGCTGACGTGATGAAGATGTCATGACGTCGGGGGTCTGGGCATTGGTTCCGACCAGCAGGGAGGGTGGCGAGGTTGGAGTTCCTGGATCCCTCGCGGGGTCATCGCCGCCCTTGCTGTCCTGGGCCCGAGATGCGGTCCGCGCAAGGTCGGCCTCCGGGTCGGAGCCGGCTGGGGGTATCTCAAGCAGTGGCGAAGCGACCTGGCTTGGGAAGCATGTTCTTATTCATTGTTTGCCGATCGGCGCGGGCCCTCGCACCCCCTCCGTCCCCCTTGAATTAGATCTTGGCTGTTTTCGGCGCGCGTCGAGCAGGTAGAGTTTCCCTCATATGACGCACTGTTGCAGACAGTCGCACTAAGCAAAGGTCTGGAGCCAGACTCCCTTTTCCCCCCCCTTCGCCCAATTTCGAAACGCCGAATAAGAAGACAATCACTTCCCTATCTGCTCACCGAAGACTTGTCTGAGAGTCTCTGTGCCTGTAGACCCACTATATGATATCGGGGTATGGGGAGCGGCCTAGAGGGACGCGATGGCAAGGGGGTGTGCAGCCGTATGGGGGTATGAGGTGGCCTAGCTCTGGGTCTGGCCAGCAGGCTGGGCGGGCAGGTTCAAGGGTCTGGGTTCGGGAGGGTTTGCTGCCTGGTTCGGTCTGTGAAAACTGGATCTGGGGTGAACATCTGCACTAGATGGACCCTAGGGGTCCAGGGAACGATTTTGAGCGGATTGGGCTTCATACCCCCTCCTGGCCAATCCTCGGGGGCCCCAACCAGTTCAGACCCCCAGGCCGCCTCCGAGTCCAAACCTGGCCTCCAGGCATCCTTTGGCCTCCTGGTACCTCTCGGCGAGTGGGCCGTGTACGTACTGTTTTTCACGCTCAACGGTATGTGCGTGTATGTTTGTATGTATGTGTGTGCGCGTGTGTGTATGTGCGTGTGTGTGCGTGCGTGCGTGCGTGCGTGCGTGCGTGCGTGCGTGTGTGCGTGCGTGCGTGCGTGCGTGCGTGCGTGCGTGCGTGCGTGCGTGCGTGCGTGTGTGTGTGTGTGTGTGTGTGTGTGTGTGTGTGTGTGTGTGTGTGTGTGTGTGTGTGTGTGTGTGTGTGTGTGTGTGCGTATCTCAGTGCGTGCGCGCGTGTGTGTGTGTGTGCGTGGATGTTTCCAGGTTTGGCCTGTCTTATAACTCGCTGCGTCGGATCAGCAGGCCGGGCAGCAAAACGTGTACAGTCGGGGCCCTGAAGAAGGAACCTTTTTCGTTGAGGAGGGGCTCCGTGTTCCTTGATTGTTCTGCAGTGCTCCTTGGGTTTTCCTGAGGTTTTCCATGGGAACTCGAAGTTCAATTTATGGTTGAAAGGGGCCCCGTTCCTTATTTAGGGTTCCTTAGGTCAACGCCCCGCCTGTATGGTTGTTCGGGTGCGGCTTGGAAGGTGCACCCCTGCCTGGTTTCCATCGACTGTTGGCGCACTGCTGCGGAGGAGGAAGGGCCGGGGTTGCTGAAGGTGCCCCTGGCCCAAGATGCCCCCAGCTTGTCGCTCCATTTTGGAGGCCCTGGGGCCCTCCTGGCCGCGTGAGGGGTGCTCTGGAGGCCGCGAGGGCCGCCTCGGAAATCCTGGGGCCCCTTTTGCCAGGGACACTTCTAGCAAACCCCGAGGAGCAGTGTCGCACGGCGCCTTCGTCGGTGTCAGCTTCCGTCGGGCATGTTCCTCTACAGGAGGAATATCCCAGAACAGTATACCACAGTATGGGTTCGATGATTCTTGCTCGTTGGATTGTTGCTTCGTTTTATGTTGACGATGTTGTATCTTGCTTCCGACGTTCGCCTGAAGGAGAACATGCCCGACCTAAGTGCAGGCTCGTCGGATGAGGCTGGCCGATGGCAGACCCCGTAGCACCCTTTACTGCGCCGGGTAACGCGGGCTACCCCACGACGCTAGCAGATTTGCATCGTGTGCCGTCTTGTGCGATCCTGGCTGGTTTGGGGCAGCCCCTGTGGCCTCGTTGCCAGATCGAGCAATCCTGCCTGCGGGTTCCTCTCTGGGCGAAGGCACTACGACGCGAAGGTGTGCGAACTCATCGTGGCATACGTGTCGCGCCTCTTGGAGCAGGCCCTGAGGGGGGGGAGGAGGAGGAGGAGGAGGAGGAGGAGGAGGAGGAGGAGGAGGAGGAGGAGGAGGAGGAGGAGGAGGAGAGGAAGAGAGAAAAGAGAGAGAGAGAGAGAGACAGAGCGACAGGCGCAGGAAGAGAGGGAAAGAGAGAGAGAGAGAGACAATGAAAGAGGGGCAGAGAGGGAGGGCGAGAGAGGAGGGAGGAACCAGCGAGAGAGAAAGAGAGAGAGAGAGAGAGAAAGACACAGCAGCGAGGCGAGGTGCACCGCGCGCTCGGAGCGTGCCCTGCGGGAGCTCTGCGCACGGCACCGCCGGAGCCGACGGCGGCCCGCCGCACGGCAGCGGGAGGGGGCGCCCCGCGGGCCTCCGGCGGCGGAGCGCCGAGGCGGTCGCCCCGGCGCGCGCGCTCGCGGGGCGGCGCGGCCCCCGACGCCTTGGGTGAAGTTGGGCCTGTCCCCCTACAGGGGGATTTTCGAGGAAAAATAAACAGACATACCCCAAACATAGTCAGAACATGCTCCAAGCATAGTCTGGGGACTACCTTTTGAGTACTTTTTTTCTACCTTTTTGGTGCATTTTTGTTTTTTTTGTTTTTCGTCGGAGGTCCTTAGTGGGCCCTGGAAACGACAGGGCCGTTTTTTTACCGGTTCCGTTCTGCCGTTTTTGTTTGCCGGTTCCGACGCCGTTTTTTTACCGGTTCCGTCTCGCCGTTTTTGGACCGGTTCCGGCTCTGGTTCCAATCCTGGAGCCGGTTGTTTGCCGTTTCCGGTCGCCGCTTCAGTAAGTGAGGCGTTCAGTGCTCCGCTCCAAGCGCACAAGCGCTCAAGAGTGAAGCAGCAATCGTCTCGACAGGAGCCGGCCTTCGTGGCTGGACGTGACATGAGCATGGTGTGGTGACGTTGACCAGGTCGGCCACCCGTGGAATCAACAGGTTATCTCTTCAGTTTGTCTTGGGTTTCCCTTGGGCTTCCCATGGGAAGTCGAAGTGCAGAGTGTGGAACGGATCAGGAGGGGACAAAACACACAGACACAATGAATCGCCGATCCCCCAGAAAATATGGGAAGATATGGGAAGTGGGGGGGGAGACAGAAACCCAGAAAAATGATGGGAAAGTATGGGGAATCTTTTTATTTGTGTGTATTTATTTGTGTGTCCCAGGGCCCCTTCAGTGAAGTCGGGCCTGTCCCCCTACAGGGGGGATTTTCAGCGAAAAAAAGAAAATACTCCAAAATAGTCCAACAATACTCCAAAAATAATCTGGGGACTATCTTTTGATATTTTTTTGACCTTTTGGGGGCATTTTTTTTTTTCGTCGAAGGTCCCCCTGTAGGGGGACACGCCCGACATAAGCCTTGGGCAGCAAATCGAAGAAGAGAAAGCCACGTAAACATAAACTTTGGGCGCTCCGCGCGGCTTCCTCGGATCCGCGCCGGGGCCCCCCGGCGGCGCCTCCGGCGCCGCCCCTGGCGCGCTCCGCGATCCAGCGCGGATCCGAGAAATCCGCGCGGAGCGCCAAAAGTGTATGTTTATGTTTTTTTGTTTCTTCTTCTTCTACCTTGGGCATCAAAGCACGGGAGCATTTTACAGTCGAGGCTGATTGGTGGGTCGGCCCTGCCAAATCCAGGGTATCCTTGTGTCCTATGTTTTGCGACCCGTGCCTTCTGCGTTCCTAATTATGGCAGTGTGGCCGTCGGAGGGGTCTTGTGTCCTCTCGCGTGTCCTCTCCAATCAACCCCGACTGTATGTCCTCGTAACTGCGTCTCTGGGGTGCAATCGCGTTCGCTAGAGTCTGGTAGTCGATGAGAGAGCCCGCGGGAGCGCACGACGACGACGACGACGACGACGACGACGACGGCGACGGCGACGGCGACGGCGACGACGGCGACGGCGACGGCGACGGCGACGGCGACGACGGCGACGGCGACGACGACGACCACGACGACGAGTTCTGAGACTATGAATTTCTTAACCCATGATTTCTTAAGCATTTCGCAGGGTGCACAGGCACAGTCGCAGAGATCCAGCGCATTGAAAAAGTCAAAGCGGAGGTTTTTCGCCGTTTGAGCTTGTTTTTTTGTTGGATTCAGGCAAGTTTACTTGCATGGCGTTCGCCCCCCCCCCCCCCCCCCTCTCTCGCCCCTCTTCAAGCGAACCAGCGTGCAAGTGCCTTTCGACTTGCGTGATTTCCGCGCCCCCCCCCCCCCGGGCTTGCTTCAGGCTCAGCCCCCCCACCCCCCCGTCCATGCAAGTAAACTTGCCAGAGTCTAAAAAAAACAGGCTCCAGGCACAGTCCCAGAGACCCAGCGCATTGAGAAAGTCAGAGCAGAGGTTTTTCGCCGTTTTCGGCCTCCAGAGGCGCTCGCCGGGCCTCGGGGCCGTCAAAAGACGGCCCGGGACGAAAACCTGGCCTTGGGGAGTGTGTCGAGACTTCCAGGGACCCCGAGTGAAGAACTCACGACATCGGATCTCTGGAATCAATCGTCGATTCCCCGGAAAATAGGAGAGAATATGGGAAGCGTTGGGGAAGGTGAAGCTCCAGAACATGTGGCAAAATGATGGGAGTCCTGGGATTTGTGCGTGTTTATTTGTGTGTCCCTGGGTTCCTTACTTTCTGCGCGGCAGCACGAACAAAAAGCGCCCCGGGCCCCAGGCTCGGATCGTGAGGATGTGCGGTCGAAGGGCAAGGAGCGGCATGAGCATAAATTGTTGGCGGACCGTCGAACGTTTTAAGGTTATGCTGTCTTCTGTCCCTCCATGCGAGGACTCGTTGGCAATGCTCGAAGAAAAGGAAGAATAATAATCATAACAGGAGCTGACATACATATAAATGTTGGCATGTCCGCGCGGAGTGCTTGGATCGGCGTTGGGTCTCCCCTCCCCAGCGAAGGAGTCCGCGTTGACCTCCGAAACTTTCTGTATATGCAGTTGTTTTTTCTTTCTGATGCGTAGCATCGGCTCCTGTCGCTGGACCCCACCTTTCTGCATTTTTCGAGCCTGATCGATCTGTGATGGTTCCAGGGCTCGAAGCCAGGCGACCACGACCAGTGCGATAAAAAATGCGACGCTGGGCCGATCGCAGCACCCCCTCGGGCAGGCGAAGGTGGCGGCCCTGGACCAGGAGGTACTGTGCAAGGACGCGTGCGCCAACCTCGTCATGTCCCTGGCAGGCCCCGCAGGTAGGGGGAGGACGGGCGGAAAGAGGGCGTAGGATCCAGACTCTGTCGCGTCAAGAGCAGAAAACACGACTAGAGGTTTTTGGCGTGTTTCGGGCTCTGGGGGCCCGTCAAGCAGCAACTCGGGATGAGAAGCCGGTCCCAGGGAACGCGCCCAGACTTTTGCGGGTCCACATTGCGAAGGAAACGTGGCGTCGATGGTCTGGGGATCGGACGGGGCTAGGGCGAGGATGGATGAATCCGTTCCAGAGCCTTCCGGAACGTTCCCAGGAAGTTCTGGAACGTTCTTAGGAGGCGTGGCGCCCGAGACATCCGCCGCAGTTGCCAGATCTCAGAGATTCTCGATGTAGCCTAACCCGATTGATCTTCGTCCTGGCTTCATCTCAGAGGAGGGAGAGAGAGAGAGAGAGAGAGAAAGAGAGAGCGGGGCGGAGAGAGGGGAGGGACGAAGAGGGCGGGAGGGGGAGAGGCAGGGAGGGGGGAGACGGGAGAAGGGATTCCCGACGAAGACCAGGCGATCGCAAACATGGATCCATGGGGAGTGGATTAGCGACGGGTCCCGCTTCCACGGGAAATCGCGGATTTCCGCCGCCGAGCGAGGCGGCACCAGCCGCATTTTGGGGAGGGCACCTCCCCCGATCCATGGATTTGGCGACCGCGTTCCAAATCCATGGATCTCTTATCGATGTCTGCGCACCCCCGAGAAGAACAATCGCCACAAACATGAACTTTCGGAGGTCAGCGCGGACTGATCGGGTCGGCGCTGAATCCCCCTAGGCGCCTCCAGCGCCGGCCCTGGCGCGCTTCGGGGGGTCCCGCGCCGACCAAAGAAGTCCACGCGGACCTCCGAAAGTTGATGTTGATACCGATGTGTCTTCCTCCTCCCTCCATCCATCCTTCTCCCCCTCCTCACTGACCATCCCTTTGCCCAGGCCTCCCAAAAGCGGCCGGAGCAGATGAGATCGGCGGATCACGCCGCATCGCTGATGCATCGGCGATGCGGCACAATCCCGAGTCGAACTTGCTCTGCCCTGTCGTGGCCAGTGCATCGGCGATACATCAGGGATGCGGCTCGATCCTCCGAACCCATTGAACCCTCCTCCTCCTCCTCCTCCTCCTCCTCCTCCTCCTCCTCCTCCTCCTCCTCCTCCTCCTCCTCCTCCTCCCCCTCCCCCTCCCATTTGAGAGTCCTCTACTTCGTCCCTCCCTCATCTTACCCCTTCTCCTCCCTTCTCTGCCCCCTCCCCCCTCCCGATTCCGCCTTCGTCGGACCGGCACTGTACGCCAGAGTTCCTCTGAAGTACCTGAAACCCCTCCACGTGGGCGAAGGATGTCGGCCCGAGCCAAGTGGGCAGCCTCCTGAGCTTGTGTGCTGCTGTTGTGTTGATGTCACCTGTCGTCCTGTATGGCGTCCTATATCTTAGGTGTACACAATCTTGTGTCCTCATCTCCCCCTCCTTCCACCTCTTTCCTTCTCCCACCCCTCACCGTCACCAAGATGTGGCTGTCAGGAATCAATATCCCAGAAGCCTCCCTCCCCCCTCCCCCCGCTCCTCCTCATCGCCCTCCCCTCCGCCTCGCCCACTCTCTTCTCGTTCTCCTTCTTCTCCTCGCGCGCGGGAAGAGGAGATGGAAGTGGGGCCATGGTTCTCGCAGCTGTGCTGCCGCCGTGACAGGCCTGATGTCGTCCAAGTGCACTCCGCATGCGGTCATCCATTCGGCTTGTGCCGCCCTGCCGCCTTCGGGTTATAGCAGTCGCTGTGGGCACCGTCGTCCCTGTCAGACTGGTTGCTTTCGCTTTCTCCCTCCCTCCCCTCCACCCAAGACGCTGAAGTGAGGACCTCTTTGGGCCGTTCCTTAGGGCCAGGTCGGGGACCGTAGTCGTGGCCGAGGCTCGCCGCGACCAGAACAAAACGTTAGTTTTTTGTCAGCAGTCCTCATGCTAGCACGATGGCTGGACCCTCCTTCGCACTCAGTCGGCATGTGACTTGGAGTTTGTTTTGATCCAGCCTGAACTGCTGACACGGGGTGTCTTCCGAGCCTGTAATTGCCAGATTACCCCATCACGCCATCTCGAGTTGCACGCATGCAGCATCGTATGATAGGCCTGCAATCGTTCGTGCCCACCGGACTCTAGTCGGATTACACGCTGTTTTTGCGTTTGGGCATTGACAGCACGGTAGTGTGTCCAGTGCGTTCGATGTGTAGCGTCTCCAGTCTTGTTAGATTCCAGATTGTTGCCCGGAGCGCATCAATGTTCCTAAATGTTCCTAGAAGGTTTCGGGCAGGGCCAATCATGACATTCTGAGGTATCAGGCCAAGATTCAGCCCTTTTGAAAATGCACCTACGTTCTTCCTTTCTGTCACTTTGCCCACTCCTAGTCGCATTGCCTTCTTTTCACTGGGAACGAACAAAAGGAACCCGCTCCCTGGACCGCGCATTGGCGACAGCTTGAACACTCATCACATGCATGCGGGTATGCATGGAATCACGGGGCTGCACAGTACCTTGCAAACCGTCGGGCGGAGCGAGGACCAGGAACGTTCTCTGGGAATCGCTCCCGAGAGTTCCGGTTCGAACGCTCTCGGAGCGCTCCGGAAGGCTCCAGAGGCTGCGGCGCCCAATGCATCCTCCCCAGACCCCCGACGTCATGAATTTTGGTCAGAGCGTCAACCTCTGGAGGTCTCGACCCATTCCCTGGGACCTGTTTCTCATCCTGATTTGTTTTTTGCCGGTCTTGAAGCCTGGTGAGGGCCCCCAGACGCTGACAATGGCGAGAAACCCTCCGTCGTGATTTTTGTCATGACCCGAGGGGGTTGGGCGGGCCCAGAACAGCCCAGAAGTCCCCGATTGATCCCAGTCCGATTCTGTAGCTGTTCTGGTTTCGTTTTGAACCCAACGGAAAAGGTAGTTCGGATGCGACTCCTGGGAGGTCAAATTCTGATTTTGCCCTGGTCCGAAGTCCGGCTTGATCTGGCTTAACCCAGCTTAATCCCGCTTAATCTGGCTTAATCCCGCTTAAATGCACCATCTCAGCAGTTCGCTGCCCCTTCCCCTGTCCCCTCGCCTGGGCCTGGCGCAGGGATGGCAGGGCGGTCCGAGCGTAACACTGCAGTCTAGATGGCTCCAAGATGGTTCCAGGTCCCCCAAAGTGGCTTCCAAGATGGTGCGGGATAGTGGAGGATGACGATTAATAAATGACCGGGGGTCGTGTTCACGCGGCGGCGCCCGGGATGACGATTAGAAAAAACCGGCCGCGGGCTGGAACAACTTTTTTTCATCGTTTTCCTCCAGTCAGAAAATAGCAGAAAACTATTTGTTTGATCGTTCTCTCCCATGTTTTATTAATCGTCATCCCGCATTAGCCCAAGCTCGATCCACATGGGCGTCAAACATGCCTCACCGAGGCCATAACGTGCCTCCAAGACGGCCCCAATGGGCCACGAAGTCTCCCAAGCATCCCCCCTGCGGTTTTGATCAATCATTTTGGGCATCATCGCCTTTCCGCTTCCGATGGCCTTCTGTTACCAGCCTCGAACGTATCCCTATCCCTAATATTGACACGCCAAAAGGCGATGACAATCTTAGGGATTCGCCCTCAAAAAATAAGGGAATCCCTAAGAATGGCATCGTGATGAGGCGATGCCGAACATAGGGATAGGGGTATGTTCCAGGCTGGTAATTCTGGAGCTCAGGGGTGGCCTCCAAATCGGCAGAGAAATCCCCAAAAGGGCAACCAGATGCCCTGCAAGGCCCGCAACAGCCCCGCAATGTTTTTTCTTATCCTCCTTAAATCTTTCCGACGAAGACCTTCCAGCAGTTGCTTCCTGAAGGTAGCTTCGGGGCGTTCCTGCGTCGTGGGGCTGGGGCTGGGCACCACTTGGAATATACTGCCCCTCTGGTCTGAGGTAGTTGTATAGGAGGAGGAACAGAGGACAGAGTGTTTACACAGTTTGGAGGAATAAGTGAATTCAGTATGGGCCGGGCTTGAAGCGCTTCGAAAAAACGCCTGCACCCGAATCGCAAGCATATGGCTATATGCGGACCCAGGACAGTTTGCTTCCCGTCGTCGTCCTCGCCCTTGCTCCGTTACCCTTCCTTTCGTCCCTCCCCTGGACGATGTCGAAAGCGTCCGCGGCTCGGGCGGGGGAGAGCCCCTGTCCACCTCCCTGAGAATTCCTCGTTCCTCTTTGCTTCCCTGCTCCGCCGTCCGTCGTCTTACCTCGTCTACCATCCATGTTTGAATAGTGGGGTCCCTGGCGCCGCGTGCCCGCATCAGCGGTATATCGCGTTTTCGATATCCAATCACAGCGGAGCAACGAAACGATTGACAACGCGAGAGTTCGGGGCGCACTCCAAACGCGGGCGGCACGGCCGCCGAGCACAGTCGCATCGCTAACCTGTCAGTTCTAGGTGCCTGCGGCAAGGTCCGCACCTTTACCAAAGCAGCGGTCTGTATGGCGACGCGTGGAGCTTTGACTGTTAAGAGGTCCATGGCATGTGATACCTCTCGTGTTTTCGGACTGCTGCGCGGCATTGTTTGGGGTCATTCGAGGCCTTTTCGGGGCGTCTTCGGGCCGTTGGGGGCCGCTTTGGCGCCGCGTTTCACCGCGGCCGCCCTGGGCCAGGGAAGCGTGTATTTGCTGTTCCCTCGGGGGCGCCCTGGGCCGGGGAAGTGTGTATTTGCATCCCCCCTAGCTGGACATGTCGACTTCGGTTTTGGGTTGGCAAAGTCGGGGCACCCTCGAGGTGGCGAGCGTTCACCTTTCCGAAATACGCAGATCAATCTGTGATCTGTGTACACAACTTGTGCCTTCAACTGTGTATTCTCGTGTGTGGGCCCACTGTGCACACATCGTGGTTTGATCTGTGTACACAGATCTCGCTCCCATCTGTGTATTTGGAGTGTGCGCCTCGCGGGTGGTGTTGATTGGGCGGGAACTTTCACGTTTCTCTTTCGGCTGGTCAGGGGGGGCGTCGTACGCGGTCGAAATACACAGTGCGTGTCTCCAACTGTGCATCTGTCGCGCGCCGCTCGGTGGAGTGGTCACTGGGCGGGAGTTTCCGCGGGTCTCCCAACTGGTCCAGGAAAGGGCAGTGGTCTGGGCATGCAAAGGCGCGGTGTGGTGGGGATGGTGGGCTGCGGGAAGGAAGGGGTTCGATAGGAGGGGTGGCCAAGGGGCCAGGGATGAACCGGAATGGACGGGAGGGGAGGAAACGGGCCCAGGGGGAGCTGCATCATCGGTGTCAGCATCACGAGGACGAGGGAGGCGGGGGGGGCACATGGAGGGGGCATGATGTGCACTAGGGCGTAGAGGATAGGAGGAGGGCAGGCATGTGGACGATGGGGGAACGAATCCGGCGGAGGAGGACGACGACGAACGACATGAATTGGCACATGGGGGGGTGACAGTGTGGATGAGGGGCATGGTGAGGACCGGGGGTAATCGGAGGGGCATGAGGAGAATGGGGCCAAAACGAAGGGATATTGGGAGGCGGCGGGGGATGGGGCATGAGATTGAGGCGGGCGCCAGCTAACGATTAGCTGAACAGTGTTCTGCGTGTCCGCGCACCCCCCCAGAACACAGTGACCAGTTGCAAAACTCCATGACATGGGCAATCGTGCGCTTCGTACTTCCAGGCCAATGGCTCGAGTCCACGACGCCGTTTGGCGTCGCGTTGATGCCGCCCCGATTCGCCAGACCTTATATGCACAGATATGCATAATATGTGTTTGAGCGTTTGTTTCATGACCCTCTCTATAGTAACAAAACCCACGCTGGAAACCAAGCGGCACCACGGCGGCGGCGTTGTGTGGACGCTCTGGGGACCTGGGGCGCACGGCCAGGCCGTGAGGGTGGCAGCACTGTTGGCTGCCGTGACGCCGTCGTCGTTACCTTCTTCTTCACCGCCATATTGTTTTCATTATTATAATCAGTATCCTCATCAACATCATCAACATCAACATCCTCAATACAGTCATCATCAGCATCATCATCGTCATTGTCATCGTCATCGTCGTCGCATATTCATCATCATCTCATCAGCTGAACCATCATCATCGTAATCATCATCTCATCAGCATCACCATCATCAACATCACCTTCCTGGTCATCGCCATCATCATCATCATCACCATCATCATCATCATCTTTACCATCTACATCAGCATCATCATCGTCGCCGTCGTTGTCATCGATGTCGTTATCGTTATCGCAATCACCATCCATCGTCCTCAACATCATCATCATCACCATCATCGGCAACATCACCATCGTCATTGGTATCATCAGCATCCGCATCCTCATCATCGTAATCATAATACCCATCATCGCCAGCCATCATCACCACCAGTAACGACAATGTCGTCATTGTCATCATCATCGCCATCATCATCATCGTCATCCTCGTCATAATCATCATCAACATCATCATCCTCATCAGCATCATCGCCATCATCATCATCATCATCATCATCTAATGGCTTGGGTTGTGGTGTGTGAAGCCCATTGGATGTTCATCTGGATCTCGTGGGAGGCCTCTCGGCGGCCTCTTCGAGGCAGTTTTGATGCCTCCTGCCGTTTTGAGGTCTCTATGGGCCTCTTGGGGGCCTCTTGGGGCCTCCTGGGCGCCTCTTGAGGTGGGAGGCTCGGATTTTTGGCTCGTGATCCCTCTCTTGGACCCCTTTTGGAGCCGTTGTGGGGCCGTCTTGGGCGCCTCTTGGGCCGTCTTGGGGCACTTCTTGGGTCGTCTTGGGGCCCTCTTGGAAGCCTCTTGGGTCGGTTTGGAGTGGTCTTGGGGGCCTCTTGGACCGTCTTGGATCGTCGGAGCGCCGAAAAGGCGAGAACGTCAAATCCCTGCAAAGTCCTCAAGGAAATAAATGATTTTGGCTTCTTGTGTGGGTTCACGGCTGCTGCCAGGGCTTGTTGGTTTCTCGACGCAGATTCGTCTGGTGCCATTGTCGTTTGTTTTTGGATGGCGGTGTGCAATTATCGCATCCACTAATAGAAAGTCTTCTGGATGGCAGTGTCCAGATGTTTTTTCTTCTTGTGCTAACCCGGCGACTGGAGTGGAATAGGTCAATGTGATCCATGGTCTGGCTATTGTTGACGGTGCACCCTCAGTCTATGGCTCGTCAGGCGTTCCTCTTTTTGCAAATGCCATTGTCGCGTGTCATGTCGCTGATCGTGGGCATAAGAATTCTTAGGGACACGTGCGGTTCATCTTCTGCATCAGTCAGCGTCCACATTCGCAACCGTTGGCTGCCGGTGTTGGCCCAGATGTTCGTAGGTTTCCTGACGACGGTGATGAGGGCGACGACGATGACTGGCGCCACGGTCAGTCTTCTCGGCAGCGTGTGCACGACGACCAATGGCAGGTGCATGGCGCCGATCCTGGTCTTCTGCCCTTGCGACCCCTGTGGGGCCCGCTCTCAAAGCACCGACGCAGTGTCTTCCACCTTGTGGTGATCCAGTGCTGTAGCTCAGTGGCCTGTGGAAGCCAGTGCCTGTTGTTCCTGAGTTTCCCTGGCTGCGTCGTTTCGATTCGTCCGTGAGTGTCCCCACAATTGATGGCAAAGGAACGGGCTTAAGTTCATCAATCAATTATTGCGTTTGTGTCTCGGCCCTTTCTTTTGGATGTGGTCAAGCGTGCCACTCAAAAGATCGGGCTTCGACATGATCGTGCCGTCTTTTTGCCAAAAGTGTTGCGCGAGCTTTTCAGAGGGAGCACCTTTATTGAAGTGTTTCGGCAACGTCTTGTACAGCTCAAGTATTCTATACCTTATTTCATACAGCACCTATATTTCATCGAGAGTTCGTCAATTTCTCATGGGGCGCGGTGTTATTAGGACTCATTGGTTATCTATCCACGTAGGTTTGGTTGGATAGTGCATTCGGTGCTGCGTCTGAATTGCCATTATCAAAGATGTGTTCGTTTACCTGTCTCTTTGTTTTGTTCGGTTTTGTGTTTTTCAACTGGCTTGCGCCAGTCCGCCGTCTCGGTTGTTCTCCCTGTTTGACTCCGCTGCCTTCCCTCCTTCTTTTGGCTTGCCTTCGCTTCTTCTTCTCTTGCCCCTTGCTGCGGCCTTCCTTGCCCCGCCTTTCGGCTGCGGATCATTCTTGTCGCGTTGGCCTTGTCAACTTGTTCCGTGCGTCGCCCTCGTCCAATGAGAATTCAGTTGTCTAAGTGACAACCCTGATTGGAGGGAAGGGACACATGTCATCATCATCAGCATCATCATCATCGTCATCGTCATCGTCATCATCATTATCATCAACACCAGCATCAGCATCAGCAGCATCATCATCATCACCACCATCATCATCATTATCAGCATCACCATCATCACCATCATCATCATCATCATCATCATCATCATCATCATCATCATCATCTTTATCATCATCATCATCATCATCATCATCATCATCATCATCATCATCATCATCTTTATCATCAGCATCATCATCATCATCATCATCATCACCATCATTATCAACATCATTATCAACATCATCACATTCACCATCGCCATCATCATCCTCTTCATTATCATCTTCACCATCGCCATCATCATCACCACGCCAGCGAACACGAGCGGCAGCCGGGTCGGCGGATACTGGACGGTTTCCTGAAGTCCG
Source organism: Prorocentrum cordatum (assembly GCA_963575745.1). Classification (NCBI taxonomy): domain Eukaryota; class Dinophyceae; order Prorocentrales; family Prorocentraceae; genus Prorocentrum; species Prorocentrum cordatum. The sequence goes on from CAUYUJ010001414.1 coordinate 513,622, forward strand.
TGGTGGTCCCAGAGTTGGGGTCGGAACCGACCGCGAGCAGAGCGGTGCTGAGAGCTGCGTGCCTGAAGTACGTGACAAGGGGCACCAAGCCATACATGATCGCGCTGTGGAAGAAGACCACGACGGGAGGTTTTTGTCGCTGTTTTCGGCCTCCAGGGGCCCCGCACTGAACAAAAAACGCCTCTCCAGCTTGAAAGATTGATCAGACCAGCGTTCGTTCCTCCTCCTCCTCCTCCTCCTCCTCCTCCCTCTCCTCCTCCTCCTCCTCCTCCCCCTGCCTCCCCCTCCCCAGCCACGCTGCCCTCCCTCCCTCCCCGCGGCCGGAACCCCTGCTGCCTCGGCGGCCTCCCAGCCCGAGCCCTTTCTCGCGGCGCTCCCAGGCCGAGGGCCGAGGGCCGCGGGGGCAGGCGGGGGGGGAGCGGAGCCTGAGGGAGACGGGACCCGGATTCACGTCGGGCCTGTCCCTCTAGAGGAGGAATACCTTGGCATCGCTCGGACGTGTGCATTTTTCCTTTCGGCGCGGACCATCGAGGAGCATCCTTGATCATTTGGCGAAAGACCCACGCACGAAATCGAACAAAAACACACCGAATGGACGTCCGAGCGATGGCGAGATACTGAGGAATAGTCAAACAAATAGTCTGGGGGCGAGCTCTGGACTATGTTTCTGCCCACTGGGGGGGGGGTATTTTTTGAGTATCTATTGCAGTGCCGCTTTTTACTACATGCTCCGCATGCGGACCATGTATTAAACATGCAGGGATTTAGCATTAAAAACAACGATGAGTTCGCGCATACATGTTCTTCACACATTAGTCATGTATCAAACAAATCTTGTATTGTTTAACATCCGATGTATTAAACACTGCCCTGTCTGTTGCGCCCAGAATCCTCTTGTATAGGGGGGCGCTCCGCTCTCTGGGCGGCCACGGGCCCTGCTCGTCCTCCTCGCCCGTCTGGCAGCCCCTCCTCGTGCTCCCGCTGCTCCTCCTCGTCGTCGCTCGCACCCCCCACCCCCTCCACTCGCCATCGCTCGGACGTCCATTTCCTGTGTTTTTTGTCGGTTTCGTGCGTGTTTTTTGTTCGGCAAATGGTCAAGGATGCTCCTCGATGGTCCTCGTCGAAGAAAAAAGGCACACGTCCGAGCGATGCCAGGTCCACACCGCCTCCTCCCAGCACGGGGCCTTCCCTCCCGAGCCGGTGACCGTCCCGGGGGCCGCGCGAGGGCCACGGGAGGCCAGGAGCGGCGACGCACTTGCGCTCGTGGGCCCCGTGGCTCCCCCACGGCGGCGCACCCCGGCGGGGGTCCGCCTGGCCGGGGTCGGAGGTGCCAGACCCCCTCGAGTAATGAAAAAATCATGACGGGAGGTTTTCCCGAATTTTCGGCCTCCGGCGGCCCTCGCCGGGCCTCGGGAGCGTCAAAAAACGACTCAGGATGCAAAGCCGGTCATGGGGAACGGGTCGGGACCTCTGGGGGTCGACGTAATGAAAAAATCATTCAGTCGGGGGTTTGGGGTGCTGGGCAGAGTCTCGGTATCGTTTCACCGATGCCCGTCCCCATCCCCTATCCTTCCTGGCATCCTTCTCCTGGCAGGCGTGTGCGGCCACCAACACCGAAACTGCAGCGCCAAGGACTATTCCTGGCGCACCGCACCACAAATTGATGTGCTCTGCCACCTGATGAGCAGAAATGGTGTTCACAAGTCGTGCGCCTTCTTGTGGTGAAGTGGGCCTTTGAAACGATCCCCATCCCCATGCCCGTCCCCTTCGAGACACCCCCCCAAATTGCCACCCCCGTTGGGGATACACCCCTCGAAAGCCGAAGGGAGCGATCTATACCCCCATCCAGGGGGGTGTGAATCGGCCAGTGGGGCCCAGGCCACGCCGCTGGGGATGGGGATCGGTCAAACGATACTCAGATTCGGCGCCGCCCAGCTAAAATTCGCTCACTAACTCGTAGGCTCCGTCCCCAGACATGCTCGCGTCGTGCAGCGATTACAACGGAAGTTTTTGGCGGTTTTCGGTTGCTAGGGGCCTCCGCCGGGCCCCGGGATCATCACGCAAACTGTCGGGATGATGTTCATGCCTTGGAAAAAGGGTCGGGGCTTCTGAGGTACCCCCCCACACCTCGAGAAATGCAGGGCCTCGCACGTCCAGGTTCTGGCCCCATCTCCGACCCGCGTGCAGCCCTGGCGACTGGACACTGACATGTCCCATCCCCGAAGGCAACGAGGACGAGCAGACGGACGAGGGCCTGGTTGACCCTCTTGGTAATGCTTGCCGTGCTTCCAGGAGTTCCCAGGCGAAGTTGACAGTGCCGCCTCTGGCGTTGAGTTCGCATTCTCCTCTCCCTCACGCTGCTCCTTCCTCGCCTGCCCGCCTGCACCCTCGTCTTCAGCTCCGGGCTGGAGCTGCCCTTCGGATTCTAAGTGATCTTTGTGTCGACAGCGGCAAGGGACCATGACTATCTTCTGCTCGTGCATTGCAATTTTGCAATGGCCGTTTCGGTAAACAGTGCAATGACGCATCCTATGCGTTGGGGTGCGTCGGCGGCACCTCTGGGTTAGTCTTCTTCACGAATGCCGCCCAGGAGTTGCCTCCTAACCTGCCCCGCAAGCCGAGGTGACCGTGCTGAGGAGCCACCTCTGCCCTGCCACGGTGGCCAGCGTGGTGCCGGGCATTCTCAGGCCGCGCTTCGGCAAGGGGGGCGGCCCACCAACGAACGATGGCGGATCGAGGATCGAGGATCGAGGATCCAGACATGAGCGCGTCGTATTGAAGAAGTCGCGACGGAAGGTTTGGGCCGTTTTCGGCCTCGCCCAGCCACAGGACCGTAAACAACAAGGTTCGGGATGGCAAACCGGTCTTTGGGGAGGGAAAGGGCCGGCGACCCCGTCTCGCAAACATCAAGACTTACGATGTCTGGGGGTCTAGGATCGAGGTTCGAGGATCGAGGTTCAATTCTCGAAGATCGAGGCTCGAGGATCGAGGCTGGAGGGTCGAGGCTGGAGGGTCGAGGCTCGAGGGAGGATCGATGTTCGAGGATCGCGGTCCTCGTGCGTTTTCTCGGCGGCTGCTTGGGCCTAAGGGGGGCGCCTCGGAAGCCTCCGATGGGGACCCTGCAGGCCTTCCTGGAAAGTCCCAGGGGTCGACCTCGTGGGGTCCTCGGGTCGCGCCCGCCTGCCACTTGGCCCCGCTCGGACGTGCGCATTTTTCCCTCGGCGGGGGCCAACGGGAAAAAAAAACACATGGGGAAAAAAACGTGGGGAAAAACACACACACACACACGTGGTGAAAAAACACACACACACACACACGTGGGGAGAAACACACACACACACACACACACACACACACACACACACACACACACACACACGTGGGGAAAACACACACACACACACACACAAAACACACACGTGTGTGTGTGTGTGTGTGTTTTCCCCACGGTGTGTGTGTGTGTGTCTTTTCCCCAGGGAGCATCTTTTGATTCATTAGGCAAAAAATCTACGCACGAGACCGGCAAAAAACACAGGGAATGGACGTCCGAGCGATGGCCAGTGTCAGGGGCAACGACAGGGAGGGATAGGTTCGGGGAGGGGTGCATCGACCCCCAATCGCCCATTGATCGCCGGTAGGGGTCCGATAGCCCCAACCCACCCAGGAACGTGCGGATTTGCCATCGGGGGCCTATCGACGATCTACCAGCGATGCGTCGCCGATGCCAGGTCGATGTTCCCCCCCTGAGCCAGTCCCCTTCTATTGTTGCCCCTCAGCTTGGAGCTGCCCCCCCAGGCCCCCGAGGATCGAGGTCCCAGGCCTCCGAAGGATGGCTCTGTTTCCACCATGTCGCTCTTCCGACATTCCGGCCTCCACGGACCACCCTCGGGGCCCTGGGATCCTGATAGACGGATCGGGGACGAAGCGATGCCCCGAAGGAAGGGGGCTTGCGCTGATGCGGGCGCGCGGGACTTACGTGCGTTTTCCACGCGGGCGTGTCGCTGGTACCCGCTTTTGTTTTCCCAGCTGCGGCGCGGGCACACCACGCAGGCATCGAAGCCCGTGACCGGGGATCGGCCGGCGTCGAGCGAGTTGCGCAGTAGGGAAGCCGCCAATCGTTCAAGGCGGAATGATCTCCGCGCGGTGCCGCCAGAAGTTGACACGAAAGTCGTCACGACACGAGCTTGTCATAATGCGACCAAGCTCAAGTGGCGGATCGACTGCAGAATTCCTTTATCCAGAAGATATGTTCCCCCCTCGAACCTACGACTAATATGTCATATGTTTGCAACTCTAGAACGCATTCTAAGTATTCTCCCGTTGGCTCGACGATGAGATTTATTTTGAGGTACATCAATTCTGAAGTCGATCGACCCTTTCCCCGGGACCGGCTTCCCATCCCGAGCCGTTTCTGACGCGCTCCCGAGGCCGGGCGAGCCCCGGCGCCCCGGAGGCCGAAGACAGAGAATAGAACCCGCCGTCGTGATTCTTTCACGACGGGGCGGTCGGGCGGGGCCAGGGCGACTCCTCCTCCTCCTCCTTCTCCTCCTCCTCCTCCCCCTCCTCCTCGCCCTCCTCCTCCTCCTCCTCGCCCTCCTCCTCCTCCTCCTCCTCCTCCTCTTCCTTCTCCTCCTCCTCCTCCTCCTCCTCCTCCTCCTCCTCCACCTCTATCCCTCTCCCTTCTCAATTGGATCTTGCTCCGCTGGACCTCGGATGGGGCTAGGTCGAGGATCAGTCCGTTCCAGAGCACAGCGTTCGGGAACGCTCTCGGAGCCTTCCGGAACGCTCTGAGAAGGCCACGGCGCCTGAGACATCCTGCAGAGCCGCCAGGCCTCAGAGATTCCTAGGGATTCCTAAGCATTCCTCGAGATTCGTAGGAATTCGTAAGGATTCGTAGGGATTCCTAGGGATTCCCAAAGAATCCTAGGGATTCGTAGGGATTCCTAGGGATTCGTAGGGGTTCGTAGGGATTCGTAGGGATTCCTAGGGTTTCGTAGGGATTCGCATGGATTCCTAGAGATTCCTGGGGGGATCTGTCCTCACCCGACGTCTTTCTCCGTCTTTGCGCCCCGGGCCCGTCGCAGAACACGGAGATGCGGTGCGAAACCGCACCCGATGGAACCGGGGAGGGGCCCGGGGACCGATGTCGAGCGGATTTCGGCCCCGTCCCCCCTCCAGACCGACTTCCTGGGGTCCCAGCCAGTTCTGCCCCCCGGCCGTCTCCCGTCGTCCAGGGCTCATTTCGACCCTTCGGGCTCGTTATGATCCGATTTCGATCGATTCCGATACGATTCGGCTTCGGACTCCTCGGACCTCGGTCTCTCAGTGGAGGTTTTTTTGACTGGCCTGCCGATGCCCGCGAGGAGGAGGAGGAGGAGGAGGAGGAGGACGGGGAGGAGGAGGAGGAGGAGGAGGAGGAGGAGGAGGAGGAGGAGGAGGACGGGGAGGAGGAGGAGGAGGAGGAGGAGGAGGAGGAGGAGGAGGAGGAGGAGGAGGGCGGGGGAGGCTTCTCCCAACTTCGCTGCCGATGTCCGATCCGATTCCTTCCGATCGCCGGTCCGACTCGTCGATGCTCGACGCGGGGCCTGCCCGCCCGTGTTTTTTTTTCGGGAGGGCCGCGCGTGGGCGCGGAGGTGAACGCACCTGCCCAGGCATGCCAGGCATGCCCGCGTCGTGGACAGGCCTTGGCATCGCTCGGACGTGTGCATTTTTCCCTTCGGCGAGGACCATCGAGGAGCATCCTTGATCATTTGGCGAAAAAGCCACGCACGAAACCGACAAAAAAAACAGGGAATGGACGTCCGAGCGATGCCAGGCCAGGCATGCCCGCGTCGTGGACAGGCACGACGGGAGTCCTGAAGGTCGTTGTCGGTCTCTGGGAGCCTTCGCCGGGCCCCCGGGCCCCCAGGCCCATCCCAGCCCCCCCCCCCCTCCGTCGCGAAGAAGATCACGACGGCGGGCGTTTCCCTGGGCCTTCGCCGGGCCTCGGGAGCGCTTCAAAACGACTCGGGATGAGAAACCGATCCCGGGGAAAGGGTCGAGACCTCCGGGGGTCGACGTCGTGAAAAGAATCATGACGTCGGGGGTCTGGGATCACAAAACAACTTGGGCTGGAGACCCTGGGGAAAGGATCCGGACTCCCGGCAAATTGTTAAACAATCGAGGAACACCGAGCCCCTCCCAAACGAGAAGGGTTCCTCCTCAAGCGCCCCGACTGCAGGACACCCGATGTCTGTGTGTGCCACGCCTGGGCGCGAAGATGGACGCACCTGCCCAGGCGCGTCCTCGGGCCTCGTCCCGTTGCACCTCCATGCTGGCGTGCCCTGTCTCTGCCTCAAAGTCTCCATCCATCACCCAGTGGTGGTCGTTTTTTTATTCACGGTTTGGCCGATCGGCGCGGGCCCTCGCCCCCCTCCCCTCCCCCCCCCTGCGAAGTAGATCTTAGCTCTTAGCTGTTTTTTGACACTTGTTCAGAGCGGGTGGAGCTTCCCCCAGAGGACGCACGGCACGGTCCCAAACAGTCGGACTCAGCAGAGTTCCGGAGCCAGACCCCCCCGCTCTTCCGCCCAGTGTCGAAACGCCTAATAAAAAAAACGCTCACCAGCTCGCTGGCTCGCAAGAAACAGCTCAGCCGTCCGAGAGTCCAGCAGCCTGCCCTGGGCCCCGTCCTGGGCCTGGGACCGGACAGGTGGTCCGCGGGCGTCGCCCGATCTCTCGCCGGGGGCGCCCCGGGGGGGGGCCATGACATCTCCCAGATTGCGTGGCCCGCTTGTATTCTTTCAAGCCGTTCCTTGCCCCCCCCCCCCCCATCCCCTCGTTCGCGCGCGTGCCACGGACCACGATGCGTGGCTATATCCCCTCATGATGCCCCCCCCCCCCGCACTGGCGCACCCGAGCTGGCGGCTGGCCCGCCAGAGGCACATGACCTCCGAGAGCGCCGTGGTGCACACCTACGCGGCGCACTGCCTGGGGAGCCTGCTCACGGTCGTGGAGCCGACCTCGCTGCGGAGCTCCCCCACGGGCTCCCCGAGCGGCTCCCCTGCCAAGAGGCCGCCTTTGTGCGGGGGGGGAGGGCTGACCGACACCTCGGGAGCGGCGCGGAGCGGAGCAGCAGCGATAAGTGGAGCTGGGGCTGGAAGGGGGAGGAGGAGGAGGAGGAGGAGGAGGAGGAGGATCTAAGAGGCAAACGCTGCAAAAGCATCAATTTCCCAAGGTCCGCGCGGTTTTCTTGGATCGGCTCTGAACCCCCCGGCGGCTCCTCCAGCGCCGCCCCTGGCGCGCTCTGCACGCCGGGAAAGGGGGTCCAGCGCCGATGCAAGCAATCCGCGCGGACCTCCGAAAGTTTATATTTATGCTGCTATCCTCCCTCTGCAGAGGAGGGGGAGGCTTGACAGGCGACGAGGGAGGACAAAAAGCAGCGGCGCTGGGAGGCTGCAACGGCAGGAGAATCGTTGCCACCCCCAGGATCCAAAATCGACCGCTGCACGCACAGCCGATGAGGAAGAATGAGGTGGGGTGAGGGAGAAGGAGGCAGGGACGAGGAGGATGATGATTGAGGAGATGGAAATGATGATGAGGGTGATGAGGACGGTGAGGATGGTGGTGATGATGATGAGGAGGAGGACGACGACGATGATGGATGTTGAAGATGATGGTGACGATAATTTTGATGATTATGATGATGATGATGTTGATGATGATGATGATGATGCTGATGATGATGATGCTGATGATGATGATGATAATGGTGATGAAGATGGTGACGATGGGGGAAGGGTGGTGGCGGTGGTAGTGGTAATGGCGATGATGATGGTGTTGATGATGCTAATGTTGCTGATGATGATGTTGATGTTGATGTTGCTGCTGCTGCTGCTGCTAATCATGATGATGATGATGATGATGGTGTTGTGTTCGATTTGTTGTCGGTGATGCTGATGATGGGGATCATGATGATGTTTATAATGACGACGAGGAGGAGGATGCGGATGCGGATGCGGCTGATAATGATCATATTGATGACGATAGTGTTGATGTTGAATACGGATATGAATATAGTGGTGATGGTGATGACGATGATGCTGATGATGATGACAATGGTGGTGACGATGAGTAAGATGCCGATGTTGATGATGTTGCTGTTGATAGTGATGACGTTTATGATGATGACGACGATGTTGATGATGCTGATGCTGATATTGCTGATGATGCTGCTGCTGACATGATGACGGTACTGGAGACGATGATGGTGATGACGATGCTGATGCTGATGCTGATGATGATGAGGTGGAGGAGAAACTGGAGGATGGTGAGGATGATAGTTGTGACTACGAGTATGATGACGGTGATGGTAATGGCAACGATTATCGTAATGATGAACAGGCTGAAAACACAGATGATGGTGTTGCTGATGATGATGCTGATGGTCACGATGATGATGACGATGATGATGATGATGATGATGATGATGATGATGATGATGATAATGCTGATGTTGATGCTGATGCTGATGATGGTGTTGATGATGATGATGGGGTCGATGAGGATGATGATGATGATGACGTCGATGCTGATGATGATGATGATGATGATGACGTCGATGATGATGATGATGATGATGATGATGATGATGATGATGATGATGATGATGATGATGATGATGGTGATGGTGATGGTGATGGTGATGGTGATGGTGATGGTGATGGTGATGGTGATGGTGATGAGGAGGAGGAGGAGGCGGAGGAGGAGGCGGAGGCGGAGGAGGCGGGGGAGGGGGAGGATGAGGACGAGGACGAGCTTGAGAAAGAAGATGAGAATGGGGATGCTGATGAGGATGATGAGGATGATGAGGATGATGATGCTGAACACCATGATGATCCGTTGCGCTGGGCGCCTCTTTTCCCTGCCGCACTGTTGCTCGTCAAGATTCGCCCCCCTCCCACAGGGCACGCCTTCGATCCAGATCGCTGTCTGACCCACCCGGGGCCCGAGGGCGGCCCGCCCAGGCAAACATTTCAGAAAGAATCCCCAGACGTCTGGGGCCTCCTCGGAAGCCTCCAGGGATCTCCGCAGGCGTCGAGACAGGTCCAGAGGCCTCCTTGAGGCCACAGGGGAGGGCAAGCATACAAAACAGACAGCCGGGCCGAGTGACAAGATCGAGGTCGGTTCGGGGAGGGTGCCCCAGTGTTCTTCGTGATTTTCTTGGCTGCTCTTGTGCGTCCTGGGGAGGATACCTTTTTGGCTGCTGTGTCTGCTTTGGCCGACGGAGGGTCCGACGACAGCATGCGGAAACCTCTCCCTCGGCTTATTCTCGCGAGGTCCTCCCCTCCCGCCGCAGCTCTGCCTCCGCCCCCCCCCCCCCCACGGGCCACGCAGGCCGCCTCCTCCGCCGCACCCGGGCTCTGGCTGGTCCCGAGACACGACGAGGCCGCGCCCGCCACGGCGCCGCCTGCAGGGGCTCTCGGCGGCCACCGGCGGCCTTCGGCGGCCCTCGGCGGCGCCCCACAGCGGCGCCCCACAGCGGCGCCCCACAGCGGCGCCCTTCGGAAGCGGCCTTCCCGTCAGCGGCCGTCCAGTCAGCGGCCTTGTAGTCAGCGGCGCGGTGGCGGCGACGTCGACGACGAGAGAGCGTCGGGGCGGGACGGAGGCGGGGGAAGGGAGGGGAGACGCGGGAGGGGGAGGCGTGGGTGGCCGCATTGGCGGGACTCTGGGCCTCGAGGGGCTTTGAGAAAGCAGCGAGCGAGCGTTGAGACGCAGCAGCTGTGTCGGCCACTCTGGCTGGCTGGGGCCACGTTGAGGGGTTCCTTGGGGCTGATTCTCGTGCCTCTCGTCAAATTGGTGTTCACTAAACAACCTTGGGCGTTTACTAAACAGCCCTGCACTGTTCGATTCCTTCTTTGGGTGCGTTCACTGAACGACTTGGCGTGTCGGGGTGGTTATGATGGGGGTGGATTTTATGACTTCTATCTCGTACGCTTCGTGAGGACAGGCCCGGGGCTCGTTGGGCAGCCCCGGAGGCGGGCTGTCCGTCCACGGAGTCCGTGCGCGTCGTGAGGCCCGTCCCGTGCCCTGGCGGGGCCGCTCCGGAGGCGAGCTGCCTCGGCGGCCTCTCGTGGGAGGGGCGCCAGCCTGGCGGCCGGGGGACGGGGTGAGCGGCACCGCAGCGGGTACTCACTAACCTTGAGTCGGGCCTGTCCCCCTACAGGGGGGATGTTCCTAAATAGTCCCCCCCAAAAAAAGTATGGGGACGTGTTTTTTGGTAGTTGTGTGCATTTGTGGAGCATCTTTTGGGTATTTCTATATCTTCTTCGTCCACAATCCGTTTGTAGGGGGACATGCCCGACCTAACACTAACCCAGACCCCCTCGGGTCATGAACAAAATCATTCAGGAAGGTTTTTCCTTATTTTTGGCCTCTGGAGTCCCTCACCGGGCCTCGGGACCGTCAATCAACGACTCAGGATGAGAAAAACCGGCCATGGGGAATGGGTCCAGACCTCCTGGGAGTCGACGCCACGGAACAATCAGGACGTCGGGGGTCGGGGAACGGGTACGTTGGAAAGTACGTAGCCGAAAGCTGCCACTGTACAAGCTCTTGCTGGCATGCTGCAGCGTGGCCCACGATCGGGGAGTGCCGGGTTCGCCGTTGCACCGGCCCAGGTGCCCGCCAGGGCACTGAGGGGCGCTGAGGGGGGCGCAGGGCGGGGGGCCTGGGCTGCCCGCTGCCGGGAGGGAGGCCGCCACGGGGCGGACCGAGGACAGGGGTCCGTCCATCCAGAGTTAAGTCGGGCGTGTCCCCCAACAGAGGGATTCTCGGCGAAAAGTGCAGAATATTCAAAAAATATCCCAACATGGTCAACAAATACTCAAAAATTAGTCCCCAGACATTGTTTAAACTATTTTCGAATATTCCCATTGTAGAGGGACAGGCCCAACGTAGATCCAGAGCGTGCGTGACAGAGGGGTCATGAACTCGAGGTCGCCGACCGAGACTGGCGATGCGAGCGCAGAGGGGACTCTTCCGGTTGCCTCGCGAGTGCAATTCGCCTCGATAGGCCGGCAGCGTTGGTGGCTTCGGGTTTTTTTCGAACCCCCCACTGCTTTGCACCTCTCCGCTCCGCCTCGGGTCCCATCGTCGACGATGCTCGTTCGATGTTGCGCCGTCGGCACTTTGGCCCGAAGGGCCCCCAGGGGGCGAAGCGCGTATAGGTATACAGTCAGGGGTTGCCTGACGTCAGTTCTTGACGATCAGCTTGCTAAGCTTGTCCACCTCCGTACGTCTGGCAGGCCACTTCAGAGTCCACTCGCACCACACTCCACGAGTTCATCAACCCGGTCGTTCAGGAACAGTCCCGTGTGAGACGCCACATTGAGCCACATTAGGTATAGACCAAGATCATTAACCAGACGCCGAACATGCAGGGCTTGCCTGATTGTCTGGCGTGCTCTGGAAAGTCTGCGTGTTATGTTGGCCGCGTATTGCGAGTCATACTCAATGCAGCATGATGCAGAAGATGAAGAAAACGACGCTGTTCCCATATGATCGCGCCCGAAAGACAATTCCTAAGAAATTGGCGCTCAGCTCACCGACGTTGTTCGAATTCCTGCGCGCGCCAATGCAACAAGGATCGGATTCAGCAAGGATGGTGGGGCCGCAGAAGTTCAGAAACAATTCCATACCGGGCAAGGATACAGTGAAACCCCAATCCGAAACCTCCTCCCCGTCCACGCTCGTGGATCCGTTGCACGACACGACAATCAAAGCAGGGCGCTGAAAAGCAGGAGGGGCCTGTGGAGCAGGACAAGAAGGCTCTCGGTGATCACGCCGTATGGGTTGAGGTCCGAGTCCGGGCTTGATCCTCTTCAGCGGCGGAAGAGCTGACCGGTAGATTTTGTCCGCGATCGCGGCAGTGCCAGGTCAAGAGCTTGGCATCGTTCGGAAGTGTGCATTTTTCCTTCGGCGAGGACCATCGAGGAGCATCCTTGATCATTTGGGGAAAAAACCTCGCACGCAAACAGAAAAGCACAGGGAATGGACGTCCGAGCGATGGCCAGAGAGCCGCTGGCTTCCCGCTGCGGCGGTCCACTGCAGGGCGTGCGCGGCGAGGGCGCTCACCCCGAGCAGACATGAAGATATACTGCAACGGCATGGCCGATTGCCACCGCCCGCACACCGTGGTAGGCAGCCGGGATCCGACCGTACCGTGCCGAGCAAGGAGGGAGATTATTTGGCCGCATTTCGGCAGGCCCCAGTTCCCTGGCATCGCTCGGACGTGTGCGTTTTTTCTTCGGCGAGGACCATCGAGAAGCATCCTTGATCATTTGCCGCAAAAGCCACGCACGAGACCAAAAAAAACACAGGGAATGGACGTCCGAGCGATGGCCAGTTTCTCGTAAGGTCCGCTGCTCTGCAGCATTGCACGGACACTGCCACAGACGACGTGGAGGCGGTTCTATGATCCGGCCACAGCGTGGGCACACAGAATCAGGATCGTGGGAAGGGGTCTTGGAAGTGTTCGACGATGTCCACAATCCTCCTCTGGCCCCCCTCAGACGGGGCTATAGGACGAGGATGCATCCGTTCTGGAGCGTGCCGGAGCGCTCTCAGAGCGCCCCGGAACGCTCTGAGAAGGCCGCGGCGCCCGAGACATCTTCCAGAGCCGCCGGATCTCAGAGATTCTCGATTTGTCCTCACCGGATTTAATCCTTCACCACCCACCAAACCACCCCAACCCAACCCGAAGCCCTCAATTTGCCTTCCATTTCCAGTGGGGGGGGGGTCGGGGAACGTTGAAAGAACAAATGGTATCCGTACCCCCCCAACCCGAAATTCGGGACAAATTCGGGTCTTCGGGTTGGGGTGGGGTGGTCTGGTAGGTAGTCAATCCTCGTCCTGGCTTCGTCTTACCCGCGTAGCGGAGCTGCGCCCAGTACATCTGCTCGCGCGCCGGGGCCTCTCTTCAGAGTCGGGGCCGGCCGCGAGGCCGCCAGAAAAGGTCCTGCAGCGAGCAGAATTCCTGTCCAGCAGCAGCGTGGCGTACAACCCGACACCGGCGAGCACCTCCTGGTCCAGCCCGAGCAGGAAGACCATCTCGAGTGCGAGAATCAAGCACACAATTTTTCGGGGTTGGACAGACCTCCTGCCCTGACACGTCGATTGAGGAATTGGCCGTTTTCGGTTCGCGAGAGGGCGTCGCGGCCGTCATTTTTTGCGGGTCCAGGTCCGTAGGTTTCGGTCCCAGGCCGTTTTCACTAAGGGGAGGTTTATTAAAGGGAGGTTTGTCCAGCGCCGAATTTGGGCAATTCAAGATTGTAGGCCGCATCCAGCGTATGCCCAGGACCTCGCACGCGCGATCCATGGATACCAAGGGTCCAAGCCAGGGAGTGGCCCGACGGAGCCACAGACTCTGCCACTCATGATGTTGTAGAGTGCCTTCGAGCAACATCTTGGTGCAGATCCTCACTGACGTGTACACCACCCCGCATGGAAGATGAGTGCGGTGTAGACGTGGCCCCAAAAGGTTCAGGAGGGGAAAAAACACACACAGGCACAGTTAATCGTCGATTCCCCAGAAAATCTGGGAAAATATAGGAAGTGGGGGAAGACGAAAACCAAGAGAATATTGAAAAATATGGGGAATCCTGTTATTTGTGGTGTATATGTATTTGTGTGTGTCTCAGGGCCCCTTCATGTATGCGAGACCGCCGTCGGCCCACATAGCTAAAGCGCGCAGCCTCCTTGCGACGTTACCCCGACATACTTATACTGTATATGTGCGTCGCCCCCCCGGGGCGACGCTCGCACCGAGAAGTCTTCTGGTACATGCGTCGTGGCGGGCGCTTCCCTGGCCGCACCGCTCGGGAAACGGTATGCTACAAGCTGTGTGTGCGATGCATGTTCGGGTCGGACGCGCGCCTCCGAGGAGGACATGTACAGTCGGCCCTGATTAGTAGGTCGACCCTGCCAAATCAAGGGTACCCTTAGGTACCCTTGTGTCCTGTGCCTCGCTACCCATGCCTCCTATACCCCCCCATGGCAGTGTCGCCCTCGGAAGGGTCTTGTGTCCTCTCGCGTGTCCTGTCCAATCAAGGCCGACTGTAGCATCAGCATGTCTCTGTGCGTCCCACCGACACCGCTGCTCCCTGGACCTCTCCTGGGGTGCGTTCCGACCAGGATTTCGAGGCGAACGCAGCGGTGGCGACGACGGAGGCCCAGGAGGCACCAACAAAAGAAGAAAACGAGGGGAGGGTAGAGGTATATGGCTACATTCTCTGAGCATAGACCTCGTCGCCCGCCGCTCCCTTGCTCCGTGGCGCTCGAGGCCCGACCCACAGCCCAAAAGAGCTCTGCGCCGCGCCCACGGCCCCCATCGGGGGGACGGCGCCAAAGGCCGGGAGCCCGACCTCCCGAGGCCCTCCCAGGGCCCCAGGCCCGTGGCCCGCAGGTCCCCCTTCGCTTGGCATCGCTCGGACGTGTGCGTTTTTCCTTCGGCGAGGATCATCGAGGAGCATCCTTGATCATTTGGCGAAAAAAACACGCACGAAACCAAACAAAAACACAGGAAATGGACGTCCAAGCGATGGTCCCCCTTCGGCTCCGTGGCAGGGCGCAGGCGACGGCCAGGCGATGGCCCCGGGGTGAGGAGCGGCGGGCGACGAGGCCGATGCTCAGAGGAGGTGGCCATACACCTCTACCCTCCCCTCGTTGTTCCTCTCTTTTTGGGGCCTCCTGGGCCTCCGTCGTCGCCACCGCTGCGTTCGCCTCGAAGTCCTGGTCGGAACGCACCCCAGGAGAGGTCTAGGGAGCAGCGGTGCCGGTACCTTTTGGTTTCCCCATCTATTTCCCACAGCCCCCCGGCCAGGTCCTTCCTGGGCCCAAGAGCCGTGCACACGCCCGCCTGGGGCCAGAGGGCGTGGCGCATACACCGTGTGGCCAGTGCCCTCTAGCCCATGGAGCTGCTGGAGGTATTCTTTCGGTCAGTGAGGTCTCCCCCATTGCCAGCAGTGGTTTCCCAGCCGCCGCTGGTGTGTCCTTTTTCACTAAGGCTGTGCGGGCGTTGAGCTCAACAAAAAGCAGGCCTGGCCAGGGAACAGTGGATGGACGTGTACAGACTTCGTCGCCCCGGACGAAGCGCTCGGGAGCGCGTTTGAACGGCCGCGGCGCCCGATACTTCCTCGAGGCCCACCGGTTGCTCCCAGTCCGCCCTGTCCGAAGCTAGCAGCACCCTGCCGCCCCACGGCCAGTGCTCGGCGCGCGCGCGCTCTCCCGGCCGAGGGCCGGCCTGACCGGGGCGGCCCTGTTTTGGACGTTCGAAATGCGTGCGGAAAGAATGGGTACGCTGCCCAACAAACAATGTTGTCCCAAACCAGCAGCGGCAGCTGTTGGGCAAGCGGCATTCTGTCTCAAATGGACACATGCCGTGGCTGCGCGGACAGCGAGTCTTGTCCAAAACGAACAGGTTTTGCTGTTGGGCATCGTACCCAGTCTTTCCGTACCCATTTCGGGCGTCCAGATTTGTGCTCACTTGGCTATCGGGGAAGGCCGCGACCCAGACATGCTGAGGTCGTGCTGCAACGCTCCAGCTTCACGCGGCGATGGCGCGCCGGCGACGCCAGCGAAGGCGTTCGAGGTTGAATTCTGCGACGCGGAAGCACTTAGGGAAACGGTGACGCCACTTGAGCGACGCAAAAAATGTGAGTCGTTTGCGCCGACATTGGCGCGTAAGTTGCCCGCGTAATGTCGCGCGTAAGCGTCCTCGTTTCCAATGCAACGTGCCGTGCTGGCGGCCCGCGCAAGCCACCGCGAAAAGTCGTTATGCCCTCTCTCGTAAGACCTCCTTCGTGTTCGCCGCTCACCGGGCCCGACGGAATTCAGCTTTGAACACGTGCTTGAGCGGTCGGGGCCGCGATCGCTGCAAAAGGTAGAACGATCGACGCGGCGTCAAAGCAAAAACCCTGCGACAGCGCGGACGCCGCGCGAACCTGCCGTGCCACGATCGGGGGGGTTTGGGCTGCTTTCTGTATCCCGGGTCGGCCCGCTCGTCCATCGCGTCGTCGTGGTCGTCGTCGTCGTCGTCGTCGTCGGCGTCGTCGGCGCCATCGTGGTCGTCGTCGTGGTCGTCGTCGTCGTCGTCGTCGTCGCCGCCGCCGCCGCCGTCGGCGTCGTCGTGGTCGTCGTCGTCGCCGTCGTGGTCGGTCGTGGTCGACGTCGTCGTCGTGGTCGTCGTCGGCGTCGTCGGCGTGTCGGCGTCTTGGTCGGCGTCGTGGTCGTCGTGGTCGTCGTTGTGGTCGTCGTCGCCGTCGCCGTCGTCGTCGCCGCCCTCGTCGGCGCCCTCCTCGCGCGGGGCCCCCGCGAGCTCGGAGGCCCGCGCGGACTCCCTTTGAGAGATCGGCGCGGCACCTCCCCCTCGGGAGGGAAAAAAAAGCAGCGGCACAAGACAGCGTCGACACCCAGGGAGTTATGGGAAGATATGGGAAGTGGGGGGGAAGGCAAGAGTCCAGCAACTATGGGAACAGAAATTGGAATCCTGGGATGTGTGTGTATTTGTTTTTTTGTAGCTTCGACCGGAAGAGGTGCGCTCTCGACCCGCAGATCAAAAGTATGTGTATTTGTTTGCGTGTCCCTGGGCCCCTCACTCCCTCCTTTGGCGCACGAAGCGCGCCAAGGGCGGTGCCAGAGGCATTGCCAGTGAGGGTTCCAGCGATGACCAAGAAGTCAGCGCAGATGTCCGAAGGTTATGTTTAGTTCGCTCTCTTCTTCTTCTTCTTCTTATTCTTCTTCT
Organism: Prorocentrum cordatum; assembly: GCA_963575745.1. Classification (NCBI taxonomy): domain Eukaryota; class Dinophyceae; order Prorocentrales; family Prorocentraceae; genus Prorocentrum; species Prorocentrum cordatum. Next base: position 530,399 of record CAUYUJ010001414.1, read on the forward strand.
TCTTCTTCTTCTTCTTCTTCCAGCACATGCCCAATCGGCGTCCTCCGACCTCCGAGTCGACTTCGACCCCGTGCCGATGCAGGCCAGAAGACGCGCCTTCTGCACGACCCGACCTCCCGATTCGATGTTGAGTGGAGTTGCCTCTCCCATCGGGAGGGAAAAAAACACACAGGCACAAGACATCGTCGTTACCCAGGAAGCTATGGTTAAGTCGGGCCTGTCCCCCTACAGGGGGATTTTCGACGAAAAATAAAACAAATACCCTAGAAAGAATTAAAACATAGTCTAAAAATAGTCAAGGGACTAGTTTTTGAGCATCTTTTGATCTTTTGCACGCAGCCACCGGCAGGCCGCGCAACAAAAGGCCAGCCGTAGCCCAGTGCAGCGGCGTAAGACGAGAGCGGTCGAGTGCGCGGACGCTCGCGCGGCAGCTCCCCGCATGAGGCCGCGCGCAAACGCCCTCTTCTCCACGCAGTGTGCCACGCTGGCCTCCTCCTCCTCCTCCTCCTCCTCCTCCTCCTCCTCCTCCTCCTCCTCCTCCTCCTATCCTCCTATCCTCCTATCCTATCCTCCTATCCTCCTATCCCATCCTCCTCCTCCTCCTCCTCATCCTCCTCCTCCTGATGGGCGGCGTGGCTCCCCCGAGAGGAGACTGTCCCGATCCCAGTGGTGGCGGCCCGCGTCAGCCGCGGCGTAAGGTCGCCATGCCATCGCGCGTAAGACCGACTGTTTGTCTCGTCGCCCAAAAAGAAGCACACGAGGTCATCAACGACAGCCCGGACGCGTGGAGTCGCAAAACCTACATTGAATGATCCCAGTGGTGGCGGCAATCTTTGGGCTTCTGCTCTGGACGCCCGAAATGGGCAATTCCGGAAAAATGGGTAGAATGCCCAACAACCAACGTTGTCCCAAGCCAACAGCGGCCGCTGTTGGGCAGGCGGCCTTCTGTCTCACATGTGCACGGGCCGCGGCGACACCGACAGCGAGTCCTGTGCAAAATGAGCAGGAAATGCTGTTGGGCATTGTGCCCATTCTTTCCGTGCCCATGTCGTTCGTGCCGATCTGCAGGTCGCCGAAGGATTCTGCCACCGGCACCAAAATCTGGGATCACCCTCCCCCGGCGGACAGTCCCCGGTTCTTCCACCGCCAGGAGGCGTCCAGGGAGCTCGAGGAGTGGCGGAGGATGTGGACAGTGGACCTCCGCCCGCCCGCTGGGGCGGGGGGCAGATGTCCACTGTCCACCGCCCAACGAGTCCTGAGGACACCACCCCGCGGCGGTGGACGTGGACATACTCTGTCAGGAGGGAAAGAAACACACAGACACAATGAATCGTCGATTCCCCAGAAAATATGGGAAACTATGGGAAGTGGGGGGAAGACAGACACCCAGAACATATAGGAACATAGGGGGATTCTTTTTATATGTGTGTATTTACTTGTGTGTCCCAGGGCCCCTTCACTCTGGCGGCGCAGCTTTGGTGATGGCGCCCCCCCTGCCGAGCCTCCAGCGCCGAGCCGTCTCGCGCCGCGGAGCGCGCAGGCGGCGGCGGTACGACCCGCAGGCGGCCGCGCCGCGGCCGCCTCTGCCGCGCGCGAGGGGCGTCTGCGCTGCTGCCGGATGGGATGTATGGAAGAAGTTGTGTGGTTGTCAGCCGTCTCGACCTCTCTTGAGCCATCTCGGAGCACATCCTCGTCCTGCACACGTCCTCCTCCTCCTCCTCCTCCTCCTCCTCCTCCTCCTCCTCCTCCTCCCCTCCCTCCTCCCCCTCCTCCCCCTCCTCCTCCTCCTCCCCCTCCCTCCTTGACGTGCAAGAGCAATGGCACGCGTGCCACGTGTTGGTGTTGGACTCCACAGGCGTCCCGGCGCTCTCGCCTCGGCGCCGGCTGCACTTCCCTTGAAATGGAGGCTCACGCTCGAGCGTTTCGGGCTAGCGCCCCAATCGGCCCCCCACCAGCAAGGCCCCCACGCGATACCTCCTCGCATCTGGTCCGGAGAGACCCTGGCCAGAGAGGGCCCGAGCGTCAGGAAGAGCGCTCTCGGCTGAGACTTCCTCGCAACTTGGCACCACCCACAGTGAGATCCTTCAGAGCAGTATTGCCGCTGCTTGTGGATGTCGGATCGGCCGTTTCTCTTGAGACGCCCTCGCGATTCAGCACCAGAAGGAGGTCCTTCAGAACCAGGTTGCTGCTACTCGCGGATGCCAGCACGGCCTGTTGCCCGAGACTGTCCTTCACAATTCAGCTCCACACGCGGGGTCTGTCAGCGCATTCTGACTGCTACTCGCGGATGCCAAAACTCGGGGGGGAAAAAACCCACAGACACAATGAATCATCGATTCCGAGGAAAATGTGGAAAACATGGGAAGTGGGAGAGAAGGCGAAAACCCAGAAAATATGCGAAGATAGGGGGAATCCTGGGATTTGTGTGTATTTGTTTCTGCTTCCTTGGGCCTCTTGCAGACCAGCCGTTTCGCTAGAGTTTTCTTCGCAAGTCATCAGCACAGGGGAATCCTTGAGGGCAGTCTTGCCGCTATCTGCGGAGGCCCCAGGAGGCCCCAGGACCCTCCTTGGATATGTGATCGGGGAGCGTTTTTCGGCCCTCCCGCCCCCAGGAGGCCCCAGGAGGCATCTTCTGCATATGGCTCCGTGTTCGGGGAGCACTGTTCGGCCCCTCCGCTCCCAGGAGGCCCTCCCCGCTTCATGGAGGCCCCAAGAGGAAACCAGGAAACATGTCTCTGCCTTGGGTCTACGTGTTCGGGGAGCGCTTCTCGGTCCCCCGCAGGCTTCGCCCCCGCAGGCCTCGCCAGCTCACAGGCTTCGCCGCCCCTCTTTCTCGGGGATCGCATTTTTTTGTGCTTCGCGTATGTTCCTATAGATTGCCCTTCTCCTGGTGTTCGAATCCTTCTGTGCTTTACGCGTGCTTCCATCGATTGCCCCTCGACTGGGGCTCGAACCTTTTGCGTGTCTTATGGACGTTCTCAGAATATATTTCTCTCTCTCTCTCTAAATATGTCTCTCTCTCTTTCTCTCTCGTTCTCTCTCTCTCTCTCTCTCTATGGATTGTCCCTCTTCTGGGGTTCGAACCCTTCGTGTTTCGGATCCTCACCGCTCCGCGACGGCGCACTGCATTTGCATGCGTTGTGCGAGCTGGAAGTGGGAACGTGCCTCGGGAGAGGTGTTGGTTTGACATCATTGGGCGGAAGATCTGGGTGTGGGAAAGTTGGCCTCCACTTTTTGGTACAGGTTTCCCAGGAGGAGGTGGCATCATGATGGTTGCATGTGGTATGTAGAAACATGGCGTGTGAGGGTGAATTGACTGTTGTTGGTGTTGTTGGATATTCCGCTGATTATTGGGAATTCCACAGGGATCCCGTGATTGTACGGGTTTCACAGGGATCTCATGAGGGGTTGTAGGGATTCCACAGGGGGTCATGGTGGGGTCTGAAAGATTCCAACGGGATCCCATGAGGGTGTGTAGGGATTCCATACGGGTCTGCCAGGATACCATCGCATTCCCATGAGGGTCTGTAGGGATCCCCTTTGGACCCCACGGTAGGCATTCCAGAGGGATCCCATGAGGGTCAGCAGGGACCCGCAATGATCCCATGAGGGTATGCAGGGATCCCATAGGGATCCGGGATCCCATGAGGGTTTGTAGGGCTTCCATAGGGATTCCATGAGGGCCTGTAGGGATTGCACAGTGCTCCCATGATGGGGTCTGTAAGGATTTCACACAGATCCCACAAAGGGTTGCAGGGGTGCGATCGTGACCCCTTGAAGGCTTTTAGGGGTTCCACATGGCCCCCATGATCGACAGCAGGGATTCCATAGGGATCCCATGGGGGTTTGTAGGGATTCCCACAGGGATCCCATGAGGGCCTGTAGGGGTTCCATGGGGACCCTATGAGGGTCTGTAGGGGCCCCCATCGGGATCCAATGCGGGTCTGTACGAATTCCAAATTGATTCCATGAGGGCTTTGCAGGGGTGCCACAGGGAACCCATGCGGGGGCCGTCGGGATCCCATAGGGATCCCATGGGGGTCTGTATGGGGTTCCACAGGGACCCCGCGCGGGTCCGCAATGATCCCATAGGGATCCCACGAAGGCTTGCATGGACCCCATGAGGGCTTGCAGGGATCCCGTGAGGGCCTGTAGGGATTCCACACGGCTCCCATGAGGGTCTGTGTAGTTCCATAGGGACCCCATGGGCTCTGTAGGGATTCCAACCCCATGAAACATCTGAGGGATCCCAGGGGGATCACATTCGGGTTTGTGCGGCTGCCATACGGATCCCAGGAGGGCCTATAGGGATTCCACCGGGATCCCATGAGGGGCCTGCAGGGGTCCCATAGGGATCCCATGCGGGCCTGCACGGGCTTCACACGGATCCCATGAGGGTTTGTAGGGATTTCACAGGGACCATATGAGGAGCTGGAGGGATCCCAAAGAGATCCCATGAGGGTTTGTGAGGATTCCACACGGCTCCCATGAGAATTCATGGAGGTTTCCATCGGGATACCATCAAGGTCTGTATGGGGTTCCACAGGGATCCCATGTGGGTATTTAGGGGTGCCATGGGAATCATACGAAGGTTTGCAGGGATCCCACAGGGATCCCATGAGAATGTGTAAGGATGCGAAACGAACCCCGTACGGGTCCGTAGGGGGTCCATAGGGTTCCCAAGAGGAGTTGTAGGGATCCCATAGGGATCACATACGGGGCCTGTGCGGATCCCATCGGGATCTCATGAGGGTATGTAGGACTTCACATGGCTTCCAGGAGGGGTTGCAAGGATCCCGCGCGGATCCCATAAAAAGGGGATTCGACTGGGATCCCACGAGCGTCTATCGGGAACACACAGGGATCCCATGGGGGGTGTAGGGATTCCAAGGGGAGCCAATGATGGCCTGTATGGATTCCATGGGGACCCCATGGGGTCGGTAAGGGTTTCACAGGGAGCCCATGAGGGTCTGCAGAGATTGCACAGGGATCCCATGAGGGGGCTGCTGGGAGTTCAGGGATCCCAAGATGGCTTGCATGGGTCCCATCGGGATCCCACGAGGGTCTGTAGGGATGCCATCGGGGTCCCATGCAGGCCTGTAGGGATTTCACGGAAACCCTGGAGGCATGCAGGGCTTCTATCGTGACGTCTTGAAGGTTTGATGGGTTTCCACCAGGACCCCATGAGCATCTGCAGGGATCCCATGGGGATCCCATGCGGGTTTAGGGGGGTTCCCATCGGGCTATGGGGGTCTGTAGGGATTCCACAGGGTTGCCATGATGATTGGTGGGGAACCCGTTGGGCACATTGGGGTCTGTGTAGGTCCCGTCGGGGATCCCACGAGGGTCTGCAGGGACTCCCCAGGGACCCCATGAGGGTCTGCCGGGCTTCCACAGGGATTACATGAGGGTCTGTGGGGACCCCCATAAGGATCCCCAGGGGGCCTGCAGGGATCCCATGGTGGTTTGTCGGGAGCCCACGTGACTTCCATGAGGGTGCGCAGGAGCCCCATCGGGATCCCACGGGGGTACGCAGGAATTCCACAGGGATCCCGTGAAAGGCCTTTAGGGGTTCCATCGGGTTCACATTGGGGCTTGTAGGGATCCCGCAGGGATCGTATGGGGATCTGTAAAGATATCACATGGCTTTCATGAGGGTCTGCAGGGGCCCCATAGGGCTCCCATGGGGGCCTGTGGGGATTCCATAGGGATCCCATGCGGGCCTGTGGGGGTCCCACAGGGGCCCCGCGCGGGCCCGCTGGGATCCCATAGGGATCTCATGAGGGCCTGCATGGACCCCACGAGGGCTTGCAGGGATTCCATAGGGACCCCGTGAGGGTCTGTGGGGGTTCCACAGGGCTCCCATGAGGGTCTGTGTGGATTGCATCAGGACCCCATGGGGGCCTGAAGGGATTCCAACCCCATGAGGGTCTGACGGTTCCCATCGGTATCCCATACGGGCCAGTAGGGATTGCATACGGGTCCCATGGGGGCTATTGGATTCCATGGGAATCCCACGAGTGCTCTGTAGGGATCCCACAGGGATCCCATGATGGGGTCTGTAGGGAACCTATATGGATCCCATGAAGGTCTGGAAGGGGTTTCGCACGGATCCCATGACGGTTGTAGGGAATCTATCGTGACCCTTTGGGGGCTTGTTGGGGTTCCGCACGGCCCCGTGAACGTCTGCAGGGATTCAGTAGGGATCCCATGAGGGCCTGTCAGGGTTTCCATCGGGAACCAATGAGAGCCTGCAGGAGTAGCATCGGGATCCCACGATGGTCTGTAGAGTTTCCACAAGGATCCCATGAGGGTCTGTAGGGATCCCACACGGATCCTGTGAGGTTTTGTATGGGGTCCCATCGGGATCCCATGAGTATTTGTTGGGATTTAACGGGGTCCCGTGAGGGTCTTTTGGGATTCGATCGTGACTCTTGAAGGCATGCAGGGGGGTCACAGGGATTCCATGAGCGTTTGCAGGGTTTCCATAGGGATTTCATGGGGATCCCACGAGGCTTTGTAGGGGTCCCCATCAGGATCCAATGAGGGTCTGTAGGGGGGCCCATCAGGACCCAATAAGGGTTTGTATGGATCCCACAGGTTTACCATGAGTGTTTTTTAGGAGTGCCACAGGGATCCCATGCGGGGTCGGGATCCCATCGGGATCCCATGAGGGTCTATAGGGATCCCACAGGGATCCCCTAAGGGTCTGTATCGGGCTCCACAGGGATCCCGGGAGGGTCTGTAGGGATGCGGTAGAAATCGCATGAAGGTCTGCGGGATTCTCACCGAGATCCCATGAAGAGTTTGTAGGGATCCCAGGGGGATCTCATGAGGGTCTGCAGTGACACCAGAGGGATCCCATGAGGGCCTGTAGTGATTCCACATGGGCCCCATGAGGGTCTGCAGGGGTCCCATCGGGATCCCCCGAGGGGTTATACGGATCCCATCGGGGTCGCATGAAGGTTTGCAGGGCCCCCGCCGGAATCCTATGGGGAGCTTGCATGGGTTTCACATGGGGCCCCATGAGTGTCTGTAGGGATCCCATATGGATCGCATGAGGGTCCATGAGGACCCCACACGGATCCCATGAAGGTCTGTAGGGGGCCCTATCGGGATCTATCGCAGGGACCCTGCACAGGCCCCAGGAGGGTCTGTTTGGGTTCCACAGGAATCCCATGAGGGATCTGTAGGGATCCCATAGGGGTCCCATGAGGATATGTAGGGATCCCGTAGGGGTCCCATGAGGGTCCATGAGGACCCCACACGGATCCCATGAAGGTCTGTAGGGGGCCCTATCGGGATCTATCGCAGGGACCCTGCACAGGCCCCAGGAGGGTCTGTTTGGGTTCCACAGGAATCCCATGAGGGATCTGTAGGGATCCCATAGGGGTCCCATGAGGATATGTAGGGATCCCGTAGGGGTCCCATGAGGGTCCATGAGGACCCCACACGGATCCCATGAAGGTCTGTAGGGGGCCCTATCGGGATCTATCGCAGGGACCCTGCACAGGCCCCAGGAGGGTCTGTTTGGGTTCCACAGGAATCCCATGAGGGATCTGTAGGGATCCCATAGGGGTCCCATGAGGATATGTAGGGATCCCGTAGGGGTCCCATGAGGGTCTGTAGGATCCCACAGCGATTCCATGAGGGTCTGCACGACTGCGATGGGGATCCCATGAGGATCTGTAGGGATTCCGCAGGGGTCCCATCAGGGATTGTAGGGGTTTCACACGGATCCCATGAGGGGCCTGTAGGGAGTCCATAAGGATCCCGTGTTGGTTTGTAGAGATCCCGTCGGCACCCCATGATGATCTGCAGTGGGTGTCATCGGGATCTCATTGTGTTTGGGGGATCCCATTTGGGCCCCATGCGGGGTCGTAGGGGTTTCACGGGGATCCCATGAGGGTCTGTAGGGATTCCATTGGGGTCTCATGAGTGTATGTAGGGATTCCATCGGGATCGCATGAGGGTCGGCATGGGTTGAGGGTCCGTAAAAATTGCACAGGGACCCCATGAGGGTCTGTAGTGCTTCCACAGGCATCCCAGGAGGGATTGTAGAGATTCCAGAGAGATCCAGTCAGGGCTTGTAGAGACTCCACACACGGATCCAATCAGGGTCTGTATGGAGATTCCAGAGGAAACCCATGATGGTCTGTAGGGATACGTTGGGATCCCATGAGGGGAGGTAGGGATCCCACGGGGATCCCATGACGTCTTGTAGGTATCTCAAGGATCCCATGACGGTGTGAAGAGATCCCACAGGGTTCCCATGAGGGGTCCGTAGGGATTCCACAAGGATCCCATGAGGGTATGTAGGAATTCCACAGGGAACCCAGGAAGGATTGTAGGGATTCTTCACGGACCCACGAGGGTATGTTGGGATTCCATATTGATCCCATAAAGGTTTGTGTAGGGATTCTACAGAGTCCCATGAGGGTCTGTGCCGATCCCACACGGATCCCAAAGGGTTTGTAGGGATTCCAGATGGCTCCCAGATCCCATGCGGGACGGTAGGGGTTTCATTGGGATCCCATGAGGGTTTACGGGGATTCTACAGGGATCCCATCAGGGTGTGCGGGGATTCCATCTGGATCCCATGAGGGTCTGTAAGGATCCCATGGGGATCGCATGAGTGGTCTGTCGGGATTTCACATGGATCCCATGAGGGTCTACAGGGATCCAATTGGGGTCTCATGAGGGTCTGTACGGATTCCATCGGGATCCACGAGGGTCAGCAGGGATTTCACAGGAATCCCATGAGGGGTCTTCAGGGACTCGTCAGGAGTCCCATGAGGGTCTGTAAAGATTCCACCGGGATCCCAGGAGGGTCCGCGGGTAAGAGGGATCCCATTATGATCCCATGAGGGCCAGTACGGATACAACCGGAATCCCATGAGGGTCTGTAGGGCGTCCACCGGGATCTCATGAGGGCATGTAGAGATTCCAGACGGGCTGGGATTAAGGATCCCATGGGGGGTCTGTAAGGATTCCACAGGGATCACATGAGTGGTCTATAGGCTTTCCACATGGCTCACATGAGGGTCTGCAGGGAGTCCATGGGGGTCCCATGAGGGTCTGTAGGTATTTATGCCACGCGGATCCCATGAGGGTCTACAGGTATTCCACAGGGAACCCATGCGTACTTGTAAGGATTATGCAAGGTCCCCATGAGGGTCTGTAGGGAGTCACAATAATCCTTTTAGGGTCTCTAGAGATCCCACAGGGATCCCATGAGGGTCAGTAGGGATTCCACAGGGATCCCATGGGCTTTTAGGGTTTCCACAGGGATCCCATGAGGGTCTGCGGGGATGCCACAGGGATCCCATCAGGGTGTGTACGGATTCCATATGGAGCCCATGAGGGTGTTTAAGGATTTCATAGGGGTCGCATGAGTGGTTTGTCGGGATTTCACATGTCTCCCATGAGGGTCTACAGGGGTTTCATGAGGGGTCTCATGAGGGTATGTAGGGACTCCACCAGCATCCTATGAGGGCACGCAGGGATTTCACTGGAATCCCATGAGGGGTCTTCAGAGACCCCACAGGGGTCCCATGAAGGTATGCAGGGAGTCCACCGGGATCCCCGGAGGGTCCGCAGGGATTCGGATCCCATGACTGGTTGCCGGGTTTCCACACGTACCCCGGTAAGGATTCCATCGGGATCCCATGAGGGTGAGTAGGGGTTCCACAGGAATCCCATGAGGGTGTAGGAAGTCCACAAGGACCCCATGGGGGTCTGTAGAGATCCCATATGGGGCTAGGATTCAGGATCCCATGGGAGGTTTGCAGGAATTTCACAGGGATCCCATGAGTGGTCTGTAGGGATGTCCCAGGGATCTCATGGGGGTCTGTAGGGATTCCAGATGGCTCCCATGAGGGTCTACAGGTATTCCACAGGGATCCCATGCGTGTTTGTAAGGATTGTGTAGGGATCCGATGAGGGTCCGTAGGGTTTCCACGATGATCCCATGAGGGTCTGTAGAGATCCCATAGGGATCCCCTGAGGGCCTGAAGAGATTCCACAGGGATCCCATGGAGGTTTTAAGGGATTCCACAAATTCCATAAGAATCTTAAGAGGGCCTGTAGGGTTTCCATAGGGGTCCCGTGATAGCCTGTAGAGATTCCACAGGGATCCCATGAGGGGTCTGGAGGGATCCCATAAGCATCACATGAGGGTCTGTAGGGATTCCATACGGATCGCTTCGCCGGTGCCTTCTTGCATCATGGAGGGCGGTCTCGGTGGATGTGCGAAATAATGTGCGTTCAGTTTCCGTGTTGTTTGTTTGGTTTTTTGGCGTTGTTTTGCTGTTTTGTGTTTCGTTGTTCGGGGGGGGGAGGGGGACCTGGTACCTGGCAGCCGCGTTCGCCCTCTTTTGGAATCCGGCCAGCCCGGCCCCGTGGGACTGAGTACCCCACAGCCGGCTTCACCTTGTTGTTGTTGTTGCTGTTGTTGTTGGTGTTGTTGGTGGTGGTGGTAAGAAGTTCCGCCGCCTTTGAGAGGGCCTGTTCCTTCTCACTTCCCCCCAGGCTCGCCGGTGATTTTCTGCCTGAGTCGAAGAGGGAAAATTGCATAAACATCACGTTCCGGAGCTCCTCGTAAATCTCTTGGATCGGCGCTTGGGCCCCCCTGGTAGCGCCTCGGGCGCCGCCACTGGCGAGCTTCACGCGCCAGGGAGGGGTGTTCAGCGCAGGTCCAAGACATCCGCCTGGACCTCCAACTTTATGTTATGCCTTTTGTTCTTCCCCTGTCCACCCTATCCTCGGCATAGCCCTCCGGGAGAGCTTGCCGCCTCGAGGTCATGGGTTGGAGGATTTAGGTTGTTGAGCGCTTTTGGGGGGTCACATTGCCACGGCTGGACACAGCGCAAACAATTGGCAAAGACGGACCAGGGAGGAGTTCAGGGAGCCTGTCACGAGAGGTTGCTGGCACGCAGAACCTAAACCTCCATGAGACCCGTACGTATCGGCAGGCTGGATGCACACATGACGTGCCCAGCCTGGGCGAGAGCTGGATGCCCAAGACTCCGACGATGCCATTCGAAGCAGCCCGGCGCTTCGCTCCACGAGAAAGGGCACCAGCGGAGGTAACGAAGAGGACCGCACAGAAGACCCACCCACCAGGGGGGCGGGGAGCCCCCGGACGCTGTTCGGTTTATTCGCTCGTGACGTTCCCTCACAGTCCAGGCCTCCCAGATGGGGTCGGAGGAGGAGGAGGAGGTCGAGGAGGACGAGGAGGACGAGGAGGAGGAGGGTGAGGAGGAGAAGGAGAAGGAGGAGGAGGAGGAGGAGGAGGAGTAGTAGGAGGGCTAGATGGGGTCGGAGGATCGCGACGCATCGCCGATGCATCGCCGATGCATCGCCGATCCGGCTCGATATGGGGCCAATTTGTTTCACGTCGACGTCGCCGATGCATCGCCGACGTCGACGTTGCATCGCCGATGCATCACCGATGCATCGCCGATGCATCGCCGATGTATCGGCGATGCGGCGCAATCCTCCGGCCCCATCTGCTCCGACCCCATCTACGAGGCCTCCACACATTGTATTCAGGAATCGTTCTCTCGCCATAATGCCAGCGACATGTATTGTCTGGACAGCCACGATCCTTTTTGTAAGCAACACATTGTTCTCAGCATTCCAGCGTTCCCAGGTCACGCGTGGCCGGGCCATCGGATGCTCATCATTTTGATCTCCCAGAGCATGATTTGATGGGCACGTGTGACAGGGCCATCGGATTATCACCATTTCAGCAGTCCCAGGACACAAACGTGTGGCAATTGCAGGGCTATTGTATTCGCACCGTTTTAGCTTCCCAGGTCACGAACGTGCTGCAGGGACGGCGCTATCCTCCGACCCGATCTAACTGGACCCAATCTAAGAGGCCTCTATGAGGGAGGCCTCTCTTGCGCGACGGGGGGAACCGGGGTCGACTGCGCAGACATTCGATCGTCAGCTACCCGCGTAAGATGGCGCGCAATCACCCTCGCCTCAACCTGACGTATGTCGTCTCGCGTGAAACCTTTTTTTTCTGGCCAAGAACATGGTGGAGTCCTCACGCGGCGCGCAGTGTTTCTATGCTTTGTCTAGTTCACACGTCTGCCCCGTCAGAAATGCAACGACATTCGTGCGGGAATGTTCCACCGTAAACCCGATGCTACTCCAACGTGTGTGTATATACATACATACATGCATACATGCATGCATGCATACATACATACATGCATACATGCATAGATATTTATATCTATATATACATATATATGTAAATACATACATACACACATATATATATATATATATATATATATATGTCCGTAAGGACTTCGCCCCCTGCCGCCAGCCCCCTCTCTCGGATAATGCGCTATGCAAGAGCTATGTCATCAGGCCTGGGTGAAGCAGTATCAGAACTTCATGCGAGGCCGACTCGTAATGAGCAAAACCAATAGATGACCAGAAGGGTTACCACACCTGGCGATTGGTAAGACGTCGTGAACCTGCCGATTTGTGTGAGGGGTGCCACCGAATTTCAGAAATGTGGCAAATCCCCCGTGTTTTTAGACCCTGACCCTGCCGATCTGCGTGAGAGGTGCCACCGAATTTGAGAAATGTAGCAAATCTCATGTGTGTTTGCACCCTTACCCCGCCGATCTGCGTGAGGGGTGCAACCGAATTTCAGAAATGTAGCAAATCTCATATGTTTTTGGGCCCTGACCCCGCCGATCTGCGTGAGGAGTGCCACCAAATTTCAGAAGTGTAGCAAATCCAATATGTTTTTGGTGACCCTGACCCAGCCGATCTGCATGATGGGTGCCACCAAATTTCAAAAATGTGGCAAATCCCATGTGTTTCTGCCCTGACCCCGCCGATCTGCGTGAGGGGTGCCACCGAATTTCAGAAATGTGGCAAATCCAATTTGTTCTTGGACCCTGACCCCGCCGATCTGCGTGAGGGGTGCCACCGAATTTTCTAGAAATGTGGCAAATCCCACGTGTTTTTGGACCCTAACCCCGCCGATCTGCGTGAGGGGTGTAAATTTTGACCCACCCCAGCAATTCAGACAATACGATTTGTGCGTGGTGAAAATTCGTTTTTTGGGCCTCCCCCCCTCGCGCCGTCCATCAACAAAGCTGCAACTGGCACGGGACACTGCGAACCTCCGGCCTACAGCCTGGTGGCCCCACAAAAAGGCCGGCGGATACATGTATGAGGGCGCGCCGCTGGACCTCCCCAAGGGGGGGTGGGGGGTGGGAACCCCTCCGCCCCCCCCCTTTCCTCGATCCGTCGTCGAGGACCCCCCCCCCTCCCTCCCCCCCTTCCCCGATCCGTCGTCGGGGACCACCCCCCCCCCCTCCCCTCCTTTCCTGGTCCGTCGTCGGGAACCCCCCCCTTCCCCCCTTTCAAAGGGGGGGTCCGAACCCCCCCCTTCCTCCCCCCTTTTGGCCGCACCCCCCCGTCCCCCCCTTTCGCCACGCCGCCCCCTGACTCCAGAACCCGACCCCCGCCACCCCTAACCCTAGTCCTCACCCTAACCGAAACCGCTAACCCTAACCCTAACCCCATGCACTAACTCCAGCCCCAAAGAGTACTCACTACTCATTACTCACTACCCACTACTGACTATTCGCTACTCGCTACTCACTTCTCGCTACCCCCTACTCACTACTCACGACTCAGTACTCACTATTCACTACTCGCTACCCACCACCCACTACTCGCTACTCACTGCTCCCTACTCACTACTCCCTCCTCCCTATTTGCTACTCTCTCCTCACTACCCACTACTCAATAACCACTACTCACTACTCACTAACCACTACCAAGTAACCACTAATTCCGAATTCACTATTCACTACTCATTGCCCACAAATCATTACTCACTACCCACTACGCGCTACTCCCTACTCCCTACTCCCTACATAATACTGACTACACAGTACTCAGTACTCACTACTCGCTACTCCTATACTCGCTCTTCAATACTCACTACTCAATCCCCGCTACTCACTACTCACCGTTCCCTACTCACTAGTCACCACATAGTCTCTAGTCTGTAGGCGCTACTCACTACCTACTACTCACTACTCACTAGTCGCTACTGACTACCTACCCACTACTCGCTGGCCGCTTCTGCGCACTGCTCACTATTCCCTACTCACTACTCGCTACTCCCTACTCGTTACTCACTACTCACTACCCACTACTCACTACTGACTACTCACTACTCACTACTCAGTACGCCCTACTCGCTCCTCACTACTCACTATTCGCTACTCACTACCCACTGCCCACTACCCACTACCCACTACTCTCTATGCATCACTACCCACCACTCACTACGCACTACCCACTACTCACTAGTCACTACTCACCACCCACTACTCACTACTCTCTACTCTCTATTCAGTACTCACTACTCAGTACTCACGACTCACTACTCACTACACACTACGCACTACCCACCACTCACTAGTCACTACCCGCCACTCACTTCTCACTACCCACTACTCACTACTCATTACTCCCTACTCCCTACTCAGTAGTCACTACTCACTGTTCACTACTCGCTATTCACTAATCACTTATCAGTACACATTACTCAGTATTCACTACTCACTACTCCCCACTCCCTACTCCCTACTCCCTACTCGCCACTCACTACCCACTACTCAGTACCCAATACTCACCACTCACTACGCACTAACTCACTACCCACTACTCCCTACTCCCAAGTCCGTACTCCCTACACACCTTCTCCGGCGCAGAAAGGAGAAGCGAGAGATGCCCCCCCTCCCCGGCCCCCTTTCGGGCGCAAAGGGGGGGAGGGGGGGGGGGGTGCAACCCCCCCCCCCCCTTTCCAGCGCCAAGGGGGGAGGGGGGGGGGTCCGGACCCCTCCCCCCCCTTCAAGGGGGGGGGGGGGGAGGTTTGGACCCCCCCCTGAAGGAGGGGAGGCGGGGGGGGTCGAAAATCTCACCCCCCCCAAGGAAGGGTGGGAGGGGGGGGGGGTTCTGCGAGCACACCGCTTTTCTTCAATTACAGGGTGTTCCAGTGGCGCGCTTTTTTTATATATATATATATATATATATATATATGTCGGAGGTGAGGGGGTGAGATCGAAGTGGAACGGAGAGCCCCCCTACCGGGAAATCGATTTCGGTTTCGTGTTCGTGCGTGCCGTGCGTGCGGCGAGGCGAAGCTGCGTGGGCGGGCGACAAGAAAGTCTCCTGAGGCTGAGGCGCGGCCGGACCAAATGTCTCCCTTCCGGGCGGCCGGTGGCCCGCGGTGTCCCGCCGGTGTCCCGCTGGTGTCCCGTGTGGCTGAGGCGCGGCCAGACCAAATGTCTCCCTTCCGGGCGGCCGGTGGCCCGCGGTGTCCCGCCGGTGTCCCGCGGTGTCCCGCGGTGTCCCGCGGTGTCCCGCGGTGCCCCGCGGTGCCCGCGGTGTCCCGCCGGTGTCCCGCGGTGTCCCGCGATGATGATGATGATGATGATGATGATGATGATGATGATGATGATGATGATGATGATGATGATGATGATGATGATGATGATGCTGATGCTGATGATGCTGATGCTGATGCTGATGCTGATGCTGATGCTGATGCTGATGCTGCTGATGATGTTGATGATGAGATGATGATGATGATGATGATGATGATGATGATGATGATGATGATGATGGTGATGGTGATGCTGATGATGCTGCTGATGATGCTCATGTTGATGCTGATGATGATGATGATGATGATGATGATGATGATGATGATGGTGATGGTGATGCTGATGAGGACGATGATGATGATGATGATGATGATGATGATGATGATGATGATGATGATGATGATGATGATGATGATGATCGAGTGAGATCGGGTGTGAGATAGATCGAGTGAGATCGATTGTGAGATCGATTGTGAGATCGATCGAGGGAGATCGACCGAGCGAGACCGATACTGAGATCGATAGTGAGATCGATAGTGAGACCGATCGAGTGAGACGTTGGTTCCTCCCCCCCGAACCTCCTTATCACCCGAAGGGTGGTCGTATAGGTATATATACATATATCCAACGTGCATCCGACATAAGTTGGGTCTCAAGCTGCCGGGCGAGGTTTCCAGGATGTTCCTTGTGACGTTTCGTTCCGCCGATCGCTCGGGAGGTCGCATCTCAACCATGTCATGGTATCTCCGCCCCACCATCCCACCAACCCAGTTGGGGATAGGAACTTCGAAACTTGCGGGGAACCGGCTATGTCCCCGTCTAGGTTTTAGGGGGGGTAGATTGGCCAGTGGGACCAAGGCCCCGCCAGTGGGGACAGGGATCGCATAAGCGATGCTTGTGAGACCCGTTTTCAGGCCACCCTCCAGCGCCATGATTGTTTCATCACTTCGACCTTCAGAGGTCTCGACCCATCCCCCGGGACCGATTCCTCATCCTGAGCCGTCTTTTGAGGGCACCAAGGCCCGAGCAGGGCCCTCGGAGGCAGAAACTTGCCAAGCATTTGCCGTTTTTTTTTTTTTTTGGTGCTGATGATCGTTTTCCTATTCATTGTTTTGCCGACGATCGGCGCGGGCCCTCGCATCCCCTTCCCCCTCAAATGGAGCAGGTCTTGGCTGTCTTTGGGCGCTTGCTGCAAGCAGGTGGAGTCTTATCCTCCACAGGGCGCACAGGGTGCAAGCGGTCGCGCCAGAGCAGAGGCGCGGAGCCGGACCCCCCCCCCTCCGCCCACTCTGGAGACGCCGAAGCCAGAAAGCGTGCACCCGGCTCGAGGAGGTCTGGGCTTCTCGCCTTCGCCCACATAATCCCCACATAATCGAAGAGGTCTGGGCTTGAGGAGGTCTGGGCTCGGGAGGCCCCACATGTAATCCCCCCCGCGCGCGGAGGCGATGCTGCCCGCGGCGGCGCAGGCCGTGCCGCTGATGCTGCAGCTGCTGGCCGAGCGCCGGGGCACGCGCCCGCCGGCGGGCGGGGGGCGGGGCCGGGGCCGCGCTCATCGGCGGGGGCGCGCCCTCGGGCTTCGTGGCGAGTGATCAGCACGCTCCCCCACACCCACAGGGGGGGCGGAATGAGCCATGGGTGCTTGCGGTCGGATGGCGGTGCCCGCTCGAACGGGGGCCTCCCCAGGGGTCCGACAATCCGTACCCATACCCATAGCCAGTCCTTCTCCCTCCGACCTCCCTATGGGTATGGGTGTGTGTTGTTCGTTCGTCATTTTAGGCCTCCCGCATGGGGCCCGAGCAGATGAGCTCGGCAACGAATCATGGGAGCCTGGTGCAACCCTTCGTAATTTTGTTTTTAGCGTCGACTAGCATCAGCTAGCGTCTGGGAGCCGATGTGAGAGCGTCGACTTAGCGTCGATTAGCGTCGATGTTGTGTCGATGTGGCGTCGATTAGTGTCGACAAGCGTCGATTAGCGTCGGTTCGCAAGAGCCGACACGATGGTATGGCAGGTTCCCATGAGTTGCCGCCGAAGATGAGGTCAGAAGTTCGCCCCGTATCGCGGATGCATCGGCGACGCGGCTCGATGCGGAGCTCGATTTCCTCCACGCCGACGTCGCCGATCATCGCCGGCGTCGCCGATGCATCACCGATGCATCGGCGATGTATCGCGGGTGTATCGGCGATGCGGCGCGCTCCTCCGACCCCATCTATCCGGACCATATCGAAGAGACTTCTACTCAAGTCGACCACAAGACGAAGCCAGCACGAGGATCAGATCGGTGAGGACAGGTCGAGGATCTCTGAGATCCGGCGGCTCTCGAGGACGTCTCGGGCGCCGCGGCCTTCTCAGAGCGGCCCGGGCCGCGCTGAGGGCGTCCTGGAACGCTCTGGAACGAATTCGTCCTCGTGCTGGCCCCGTCCGACGACCACGCGCAAGAGCGACCCTTCGCTGGGGTGGCCTTTGGTGCGGGCTCCTCGGGGCCCCCTCGATCGCTGAGCGCGAGGCGACAGCAGCTGGGGCTCGACCTAGACGATGCTGTAGCGATATCTCGTGCAGCGTGTTCCTGTGGATGCCGTTTGGCAGCACAGGCGGGGCGAAGACAGAACGACGGAGCACGAGAGCACAACGGACACGGAGCACCCTTGCTAGGTCGAGCTCTGATGACGGTTGCCTGCGCGCTCGGGACTGCCCCCGCCTTCCCCCCGGCGCCCGATTCAGTCCGCGCACCAGGGTCACTCTTGCCAAGGGCCATTTCTGCGCGTGGCCGGCTGGGGGGGAGAGTCGGAGCTCGATCTGCTTGCTCTTGCCCTGACCTTCCAGAGTGCCAAGAAATAGCACTCCAGACCTAGAAACCTACCTGGGCTGCCCCAAACCTCGACAGGAATTATGGCATCGATGTCCTGGTGCTATTCTTGTGAGCTCTCCTGGAAGGTCAGGGTGTTCCCCCTCCCTGAGGTCCAGGCGTGGCAACTTCTTCGCACGGAGCGCTTTTGCCGCCCAGATTTGCGGGCCCTGGGACCCTCACGGAGAGAGAGAGAGATCCGGCTCGAAGCTCGGCACAGGAGGACGGGAGCCATGACTCCAGGCGTTGTTCTGCAATTGTTAGGAGGGAAAAACACACACACACACACACACACACACACACACACACACACACACACACACACACACACACACACACACACACACAGACACATGCGGGCAATGTCTTTATCCACATCCAGTGAGTCTTGGAGTTTCGGTTTCTCTTCCCAAGAAACATGAGGCGCACTGGATATGGATTATAATCTGCGTCCCAAAGGCTCAATTTTTATCCATATCCAGTGCGCCTCGGCCTTGCGGCGCCCCTTCCAAGAAAGTCCAAGACGCACTGGATATGGATATTAATATTGCCCGCAACACAATGAATCTTCGATTCCCAGAAAATATGCGAAAATGTGGGAAGGGGGGGGGACAAAAACCCAGAACATGTGGGAACATATGGGGAGTATTTTTATTTGGGTGTGTATTTATTTGTGTGTCCCAGGGCCCCTTCGAATCGCTTCGCTCACTCCGCCAGCCCGTATTGTGCCATCGCAGGCGTTTGTCTGCGCGTCCGTAGCCTTTTTGATGCCGTTTGGGGTCTGTTGGAGCCTCTTTTTTGGGCCTTTGGCGGTACTTCTGGGGCCCTCTGGGGCGTCTCGGGGGCCTCTTGGGGGCCTTCTGGGGGTCTCTTGGGGCCTCTCGGGGGCTTCTCTGAGGCCTCTACACAGGAAGATGGGATCCAGGACTCCGGGCGTTCTTTTTCGCGATGCTGCCCCGGGGCCCCGGACCGCGCTCTTCGGCGGGGGCAGGCCCTGCTGGGATCGGCGCAGGGGTTGCTGAGGGGCTAGGCAGGGTTCGCTTCGATTCCTCCGATTGGATTCGGCCTCGCATTCCGATTCTGATTCCGATTTCTCTTCTGAGGCCTCACTACTCACTATCCACCGATTCGACTTTTCATGACTTGGCTGCCGATCTCCGCCGATCCGATTCATTTCGTTCGCCGATCCGACGATCCGACTGGTATCGAGTCGATTCTGGGCTGTCCTGAAGGATAGGGGGTACTCAGTGGATGCCCAGAGGGCCCTAACCTAGCTTATGAGTGGGTGACAAATGCCCCATGTGGCTTAGGAGGGAAGATCACTCCGCTGAGTGGGCGGAGTCCACTTCGCCTGGATATTAATCACCCCAAGCCGCTTGGCGCATGTGTAGCCCTTTCATAGGCTTGGCAAGGCCAGATATACGCACCTTGACATCCACTGGTAACCCCCATGTCGAGCAGGCCATGATGTTCCGCCGCTGGCTCCCAGCAGCATGTGCTGCTACAGGCCGCCCAGGGTCCGAGCAGATGGGGTCGGAGGATCGATGTAGAGCTCGATTTTCCTTACGCCGACGGCGCCGATGCGTCGCCGACATCACTGGTGCATCGCCGATGCATCGGCGATGCATCGGCCATGCGGCGCGCTCTTCCGACACCATCTTCTCGGCCTCCAGCTAACAGGCCTCTGTGAGGGAAACGTCGACGCCGTGGTCTGTCAGAGTCGCCGTCCGCGGGGCCGGAGAGTCATCCCGGTGCGCTCTTTCTCTTGCACTGCGGCTGCCGCTCTCGGGCCCTGGGCCGTCAGGCGTGTCTCAGGGGTGAAGATTTCCAGCCACGCGCAGAGGGGGGTGGGGGGGGAGGAGGAGGAGGAGGAGGAGGAGGAGGAGGAGGAGGAGGAGGAGGAGGAGGAGGAGGAGGAGGAGGAGGAGGAGGAGGAGGAGGAGGAGGAGGAGGAGGAGGGGGTGGGGAGGGCTTCTCAGAAAAGCACCCCTGCTTCGCAGAAGGCGCGGGCCTCGTCTGTAGATGTCGGGCTGGCGCCTTCAAGAAGCAGCCCCCCTTCTAAGCAGCCCCCCCCACGCCCATCCCCCTCTGCGCGCCGCCAATATTCGTAAGTCGGGCCTGACCCTCTATAGGAAGAATGTTCAAGAACAGTCAACAAACAAGTCTGGTGCCGATCTTTCGTGCCGTGCTCGCACTGTCGTGCAAGAAGTATGTGTTGTGACTGTTTTGTGTTTTAATGTTTTTCTTGCAGAATCCGCCCAGGAGGACGTGCCCGACCTAAGCCAAGGTCCGCCCCACCGGGGAGGGACTGACTCGGGAGTTGGAAAAAAGCACAGGCGCAATCAATCGTCGACTCCCAGGACCCTATGAGACTGTGGGAAGTGTGGGGGGGGGGGAAGACGAGCACCCCGAAAATATTGGAAAATCTGTGGAGAATCGTGCTATTCGTGTCTACTTGTCTGTGTGTCCCTGGGCCCCTTCCCTGACTGACCACCGCGCGCGCCGTCGAAGCTACCCGGGCCGCTCCTCTTGCCCAACTGCTTTCTCTCCCTCCTCGGCTCTCTCTCTCGCTCTCTCTCTCTCTCTCTCTCTCTCTCTCCTGCGCGGGCAGCCGCGGGCGCCCTCCACGAGTCCGGCGATCGCAAACATGGATCAAGGGGGCTCCCGATTCAAGATGTCAGATGTCTGGGCCATATCAAGAAAGATCGAGGATCGATGCTGATTGATCCTACGGCGCGGTCTGGCAGCTCGGACCGTCGCCCTTTGCTCGGGGACAACGTTAGGGGGGTGTATAGGCTCAAGGGGGCATGCATCGACTCCAAACCGCCCAATTCAGGCGATCGCAAACATGGATCAAGGGGGCGTGGATTAGCGACGGGTCCCGTTTCCATGGGAAATCGCGGATTCCCGCCGCCGAGCGGGGCGGCGCCGGCCGCGTTTTGGGGAGGGCACCTCCCTGGATCCATGGATTTGGCGACCGCGCGCCAAAATCCACGGATCGCTAATCCATGCTTGCGCGCCCCCGAACGAGGACACCCCGAAGACTCCCGCAGTCCTCCAGAGGACGTGTCGGTCGGCGTGCTGCTTCGGCGTGTTTCGACTACGGTTCGCGTCGCGTCGTGTCGGCCCCAGCATTGGTGCCCGACACCGGGGGAATCGTGCAGCCTGACACGATCGGCCGCTTCAGAAAGGCCGAATCGATCAACGATGGACCGATTCTGAGTCGCCAGCGGCGTTCAACGTTGAACGCTGGCGGGGAGATCGCCGCCGGTCGACACGACGCGAACCTACCGTAGGCACCGGCATGCAGCATCCTGCACGCATGGTCCTCACAGTAGCGGTCAGTCGTGTGGGCGCTTCGGTCCCTCGCAGCTCCTCCCGTTGACCCAACGTGCTTTTCAGATGTGCAGATTCACGCTGGTGAGGCGTTGCAGGCGAGGCTCGGTGAGGGTAACAAGCATCTTTAATCCATTTCCCGAGACCAGGGAAGGCTTTGCGGCGAGAGCGGAACGCTGACGCGGCGCGGCCAGGGGTGTTTGCCGTGGCCGTCTTGGCCCACAGGCAAGCGGACTGGTGGCGCACGCCCGTCCGCGTCCCCAGGTTTCCCGATCCCGTGCGTGACGCGTTTGCGCCAGCTGAGCCGAGCCTCGGACTGTGCTTGCGGGTTTCGCGGGAAGCGTCCACGTCTGCATGTCATACCATGGGACCGTCGCAGTCGATGGCATGGCGAGCGCCTCCGCACGGGCCCAGCAGTCGAGATGCCGTGCGTGGCCGCCCTGACATGAGCAGTGATGACATGCACTTGCCATCCATTTTCGGAGGCGGGGGGGGCGGCCTGTGGGGAGAGCTTGAGCGGGTTGCCGTCCGACGGCTCGGTGGCCTGCTGTACCCTGCTGGGCCGCCGGGTCGGAGGAGGGGGGCCCACCCGGGCGTCCCCAGGACCGCCCTCCTCACCGGTGCCGATGGTGCATGGCTGAGCTCAGCGCGCCGTCGGGCGCCCATGCGCGGCCGACCACGCCCTCTCATGCTGCCTTGGCACTCTCCGGGCGCGTCTGCGCAAGCCGCAGTCTTCGCCTTGGCCGTCATTTGCCTACCGCGCCATGGCTCTGCACAGCGTGATGGGCCAGATTCGGCCGCACAGTGGCCCCTCGAGCGCAAGGTACTGGCCGTGACGGTTGTGGAGCACTGTTTCGTCTATCTATCTGCTTGCAACATCACACATGCTGTGTCATCGTTGAAGTTCATCGTTGTAGTGGTCAGTCTTTGAGGGCCCCAGCAGTTGTATCGCCCCTTTCTGTTGTTCAGCCCGAGTGAGGTGGTTCCGCTCGCGCGAATCCATTTAAGGTCGCACGCGTGTTGGCTGGTCCAGTTCAGGCCCTCTTGAGGGCTTCTTGGGCTGTTGGGGGGCTCGGCCTTCTTGGGCCTTCTGAACTCGTTTCGGGACCCTCTTTGGCCGTTTCAGGCCGTCTTGTGACACCCTGGGGGCCGCGTCCTATTGAGCCCTAGAAGGGGATATCTGATCCAAGAGATTTCCCCCCCAGAGGGGAGGGGAACGGATGGGGGGCGATCAGGTTTAACCGTGCGCCTGCACCCCAGAGGCAAGGTTCCAGGTCTGCTGATTGAGACCCGTAAGGCGTTGCAGTCGAGGTTCGGCGAGGATGACAAGCATCTTTAATCCATTTTCCGAGACGGGGGAGGGCCTTGCGGCGAGAGCGGGACGTTGATGCGGCGCGGCCAGGGCTGTTTGCCGTGGCCGTCTTGGCCCACAGGCACGCGCACTGGTGGCGCACGCCCGTCCGCGTCCCCAGGTTTCCCGATCCCGTGCGTGACGCGTTTGCGCCAGCTGAGCCGAGCCTTGAACTGTGCTTGCGGGTTTCGCGGGAAGCATCCACGTCTGCATGTCATACCATGGGACCGTCGCTGTCGATGGCATGGCGGGCGTCTCTGCACTGGCCCAGCAGTCGAGATGCCGTGCGTGGCTGTCCCGAAGCACGAAGTGAGCAGTGATGACATGCACTTGCCATCCATTTTCGGAGGCGGGGGGGCGGCCTGTGGGGAGAGCTTGAGCGGGTTGCTGTCCGACGGCTCGGTGGCCTGCTGTACCCTGCTGGGCCGCCGGGTCGGAGGAGGGGGGCCCACCCGGGCGTCCCCAGGACCGCCCTCCTCACCGGTGCCGATGGTGCATGGCTGAGCTCAGCGCGCCGTCGGGCGCCCATGCGCGGCTGCCTTGGCACTCTCCGGGCGCGTCTGCGCAAGCCGCAGTCTTCGCCTTGGCCGTCATTTGCCTACCGCGCCATGGCTCTGCACAGCGTGATGGGCCAGATTCGGCCGCACAGTGGCCCCTCGAGCGCAAGGTACTGGCCGTGACGGTTGTGGAGCACTGTTTCGTCTATCTATCTGCTTGCAACATCACACATGCTGTGTCATCGTTGAAGTTCATCGTTGTAGTGGTCAGTCTTTGAGGGCCCCAGCAGTTGTATCGCCCCTTTCTGTTGTTCAGCCCGAGTGAGGTGGTTCCGCTCGCGCGAATCCATTTAAGGTTGCACGCGTGTTGGCTGGTCCAGTTCAGGCCCTCTTGAGGGCTTCTTGGGCTGTTGGGGGGCTCGGCCTTCTTGGGCCTTCTGAACTCGGTTCGGGACCCTCTTTGGCCGTTTCAGGCCGTCTTGTGACACCCTGGGGGCCGCGTCCTATTGAGCCGTAGAAGGGGGTATCTGATTCAAGAGATTCCCCCCCCCAAGGGAGGGGAACGGATTGGGAGCGATCAGGTATAACCGTGCGCCTGCACCCCAGAGGCTAGGTTCCAGGTCTGCTGATTGGAAAAAGCGTGTTCCACCGCTGCTGGCGGAAAACCGCGGGGGGTCACTACCGGTTCGAACCCCTCCCCTTCCCCCCTCCGGAAAACCGGGGGGGGGGTCACTGCCGGTTCGAACCCCTCCCCCCCCCCAGTTCATCATGAAAAGGGGGGGGGGTCACTACCGGTTCGAACCCCCCCCCCCTCCCTTCGAAAACCGAGTGGGGGTGCGGACAGTGGTGGGGACGGTGTTGGTGGGGACAGTGGTGAGGGGACAGCGGGACAGTGGTGGGGACAGTGGGACAGTGGGACAGTGGTGGGGACGGTAGTGGTGGGGACAGTGGTGGGGACAATGGTGGGAACAGGGGGGACAGTGGACAGTGGTGGGGACGGTGGTGATGGGGACAGTGGTGTGGGGACAGTGGGAATGAGGTGGAAACAGTGGGACAGTGGAGAGTACAATGGTGGTGGGGGGACGGCGGTGGGACAATGGGACAGAGGTACAGTGGGGACAGTGGCGGGGACAGTGGGGACAGTGGTGGGAACAGTGGGACAGCTCAGTGGGACAGCGGAGGAGTCAGTGGGACAGTGGGGACAGTGAGGATAGTCGGGCAGTGGTTGGGGCCGTGGAGACAGTGGGGAGAGTGGAACCGTGGTGGGAACAGTGGTGGGGACAGTGGGGACAGTGCGACAGTGGTGGGGGCACTGGTGGGGACAGTAGGGACGGTGGTGGAACCAGTGGGGACAGTGGTGGTGAGGACAGTGGTGCTGGGAACAACAGTGGGGGATGTGATGCGGACGGTGGTAGGGACCGGGAGTCGTTTGCTGGCGGTGCGTGGGGGGGGGAGGGGTTCGAACCGGTAGTGACCCCCTCCGGTTTTCGAGGGGGGGGGGGTTCGAACCGGTAGTGACCCCCCTCGGTTTTCCGGATCCGGAGGGGGGGGGGGAGGGTTCGAACCGGTAGTGACCCCCCCCGGTTTTCGAGGGGAAGGGGGGGGGGCGGAGGGGGAGGGTTAGGGGGGGGGGTTAGGGGGGGGGGGGGGGGGGGGGCCCCTTTCGGAGGGGGGGGGGGGGGGGGGAGGGGGGGGGGGGGGGGGGGCGACCCCCGGGCTCCGGAGGAAAAGGTTGGCAATTTTCCATAGTAAAGCGGCGGTGGATCGCGCTCTCTCGCTGATTGAAACCCGTAAGGCGTTGCAGTCGAGGTTCGGCGAGGATGACAAGCATCTTTAATCCATTTTCCGAGACGGGGGAGGGCCTTGCGGCGAGAGCGGGACGTTGACGCGGCGCGGCCAGGGGTGTTTGCCGTGGCCGTCTTGGCCCACAGGCACGCGCACTGGTGGCGCACGCCCGTCCGCGTCCCCAGGTTTCCCGATCCCGTGCGTGATGCGTTTGCGCCAGCTGAGCCGAGCCTGGACTGTGCTTGCGGGTTTCGCGGGAAGCGTCCACGTCTGCAGGTTTTACAATGGGACCGTCGCAGTCGATGGCGTGGCGAGCGCCTCCGCACGGGCCCAGCAGTCGAGATGCCGTGCGTGGCCGCCCTGAAGTGAGCAGTGATGACATGCACTTGCCATCCATTTTCGGAGGCGGGGGGGGCGGCCTGTGGTGAGAGCTTGAGCGGGTTGCCGTCCGACGGGTCGGTGGCCTGCTGTACCCTGCTGGGCCGCCGGTTCGGAGGAGGGGGGCCCACCCGGGCGTCCCCAGGACCGCCCTCCTCACCAGTGCCGCTCGTGCATGGCTGAGCTCAGCGCGCCGTCGGGCGCCCGAGCACGGCCGACCACGCCCTCTCATACTGCCTTGGCACTCTCCGGGTGCGTCTGCGCAAGCCGCAGTCTTCGCCTTGGCCCTCATTTGCCTATCGCGCCATGGCTCTGCACAGCGTGATGGGCCAGATACGGCCGCACACCTCGAGCACTACGCATTGGCCGTGACGGTTGTGGAGCACTGTTTCGTCTATCTATCTGTTTGCAACATTACCCATGTTGTGTCATCGTTGAAGTTCATCGTTGTAGTGGTCAGTCTTTGAGGGCCCCAGCACGTTGTATCGCCCCTTCCTGTTGTTCAGCCTGAGTGAGGTGGTTCCGCTCGCGCGAATCCATTTAAGGTCGCACGCGTGTTGGCTGGTCCAGTTCAGGCCCTCTTGAGGGCTTCTTGGGCTGTTGGGGGGCTCGGCCTTCTTGGGCCTTCTGAACTCGTTTCGGGACCCTCTTTGGCCGTTTCAGGCCGTCTTGTGACACCTCGGGGGCCGCGTCCTATTGAGCCGTAGAAGGGGATATCTGATCCAAGAGATTCCTCCCCCCAGGGGAGGGGAACGGATGGGGAGCGATCAGGTATAACCGTGCGCCTGCACCCCAGAGGCTAGGTTCCAGGTCTGCTGATTGAGACCCGTAAGGCGTTGCAGTCGAGGTTCGGCGAGGATGACAAGCATCTTTAATCCATTTTCCGAGACGGGGGAGGGCCTTGCGGCGAGAGCGGGACGTTGACGCGGCGCGGCCAGGGGTGTTTGCCGTGGCCGTCTTGGTCCACAGGCACGCGCACTGGTGGCGCACGCCCGTCTGCGTCCCCAGGTTTCCCGATCCCGTGCGTGACGCGTTTGCGCCAGCTGAGCCGAGTCTTGGACTGTGCTTGCGGGTTTCGCGGGAAGCATCTACGTCTGCATGTCATACCATGGGACCGTCGCAGTCGATGGCGTGGCGAGTGCCTCCGCACGGGCCCAGCAGTCGAGATGCCGTGCGTGGCCGCCCTGAAATGAGCAGTGATGACATGCACTTGCCATCCATTTTCGGAGGCGGGGGGGGCGGCCTGTGGTGAGAGCTTGAGCGGGTTGCCGTCCGACGGGTCGGTGGCCTGCTGTACCCTGCTGGGCCGCCGGGTCGGAGGAGGGGGGCCCACCCGGGCGTCCCCAGGACCGCCCCCCTCACCAGTGCCGCTCGTGCATGGCTGAGCTCAGCGCGCCGTCGGGCGCCCGTGCACGGCCGACCACGCCCTCTCATACTGCCTTGGCACTCTCCGGGCGCGTCTGCGCAAGCCGCAGTTTTCGCCTTGGCCTGCATTTGCCTATCGCGCCATGGCTCTGCACAGCGTGATGGGCCAGATACGGCCGCACAGTGCCCCCTCGAGCACTACGCATTGGCCGCGACGGTTGTGGAGCACTGTTTCGTCTATCTATCTGCTTGCAACATCACCCATGCTGTGTCATCGTTGAAGTTCATCGTTGTAGTGGTCAGTCTTTGAGGGCCCCAGCACGTTGTATCGCCCCTTTCTGTTGTTCAGCCTGAGTGAGGTGGTTCCGCTCGCGCGAATCCATTTAAGGTCGCACGCGTGTTGGCTGGTCCAGTTCAGGCCCTCTTGGGGGCTTCTTGGACAGTTGGGGGGCTCGGCCTTCTTGCCTTTGAACTCGTTTCGGGACCCTCTTTGGCCGGTTCAGGCCGTCTTGTGAAACCCTGGGGGCCGCGTCCTATTGAGCCGTAGAAGGAGATAATTATCTGATCCAAGATATTCCCCCCCTAGAGGAGGGGAACGGATGGGGAGCGATCAGGTATAACCGTGCGCCTGCACCCCAGAGGCTAGGTTCCAGGTCTGCTGATTGAGACCCGTAAGGCGTTGCAGTCGAGGTTCGGCGAGGATGACAAGCATCTTTAATCCATTTTCCGAGACGGGGGAGGGCCTTGCGGCGAGAGCGGGACGTTGACGCGGCGCGGCCAGGGGTGTTTGCCGTGGCCGTCTTGGTCCACAGGCACGCGCACTGGTGGCGCACGCCCGTCTGCGTCCCCAGGTTTCCCGATCCCGTGCGTGACGCGTTTGCGCCAGCTGAGCCGAGTCTTGGACTGTGCTTGCGGGTTTCGCGGGAAGCATCCACGTCTGCATGCCATACCATGGGACCGTCGCAGTCGATGGCGTGGCGAGTGCCTCCGCACGGGCCCAGCAGTCGAGATGCCGTGCGTGGCCGCCCTGAAATGAGCAGTGATGACATGCACTTGCCATCCATTTTCGGAGGCGGGGGGGGCGGCCTGTGGTGAGAGCTTGAGCGGGTTGCCGTCCGACGGGTCGGTGGCCTGCTGTACCCTGCTGGGCCGCCGGGTCGGAGGAGGGGGGCCCACCCGGGCGTCCCCAGGACCGCCCCCCTCACCAGTGCCGCTCGTGCATGGCTGAGCTCAGCGCGCCGTCGGGCGCCCGTGCACGGCCGACCACGCCCTCTCATACTGCCTTGGCACTCTCCGGGCGCGTCTGCGCAAGCCGCAGTTTTCGCCTTGGCCTGCATTTGCCTATCGCGCCATGGCTCTGCACAGCGTGATGGGCCAGATACGGCCGCACAGTGCCCCCTCGAGCACTACGCATTGGCCGTGACGGTTGTGGAGCACTGTTTCGTCTATCTATCTGCTTGCAACATCACCCATGCATAACATGGGACCGTCGCTGTCGATGGCGTGGCGAGCGCCTCCGCACGGGCCCAGCAGTCGAGATGCTGTGCGTTGCCGCCCTGAAGTGAGCAGTGATGACATGCACTTGCCATCCATTTTCGGAGGCGGGGGGGGGCGGCCTGTGGTGAGAGCTTGAGCGGGTTGCCGTCCGACGGGTCGGTGGCCTGCTGTACCCTGCTGGGCCGCCGGGTCGGAGGAGGGGGGCCCACCCGGGCGTCCCCAGGACCGCCCCCCTCACCAGTGTCGCTCGTGCATGGCTGAGCTCAGCGCGCCGTCGGGCGCCCGTGCACGGCCGACCACGCCCTCTCATGCTGCCTTGGCACTCTCCGGGCGCGTCTGCGCAAGCCGCAGTCTCCGCCTTGGCCCTCATGTGCCTATCGCGCCATGGCTCTGCACAGCGTGATGGGTCAGATTCGGCCGCACAGTGCCTCCTCGAGCACTACGCATTGGCCGTGACGGTTGTGGAGTACTCTGTTGGTTATCCATTTGACTGCAACATTCCACATGGCTAGTCATCGCTGGACTTCACCCGAGTGTTGGTCAGTCGTGTGAGTGCCCTACAGCACCTTATATCTCCCCGTTCTGCTGTTCCGTTGAAGAGGCTGGGTTCCGCTCACGCGACTCCTTTCGACGTCGCTCGCGTGTTGGCTGGTGCGCGGCAATGGCCAGTCTTGGGGCTCTCTTGGGGGCGTCTGGGGCTGTGCTGGGGTCTCGGCCTTCTTAGCCTTCCGAGCTTGTTTGGGGGCGCTCTGGGTGCCCTCGCGGGCCGTTTTGCTTGGAGCGCTCTCGGATGATCCTGAGACCGTCTTGGAGCCTTCTGGGGCCCCCTCTTGTGGCTCTCTTAGGCGATCTTGCAACCACGTTGAGGCCTCAGCAGCCCATCGGCAGCATACACCTTTATGTGTGTTGGCTTTGACCGCTCGGGGGCGTCCTTGGAGAACTTCAGAGGCACTCGCAGCCGTCCTGGGGCCTATGGAGGCAAGCTGGAAGCTATCTTGGAGGCGGCCTTGGACTCTGAAGACCACCTTGAGCCACATTGGGCCATCTTTGACGCTGCCCGCCTTTCATCCAGACCCAGAGGAGCGGGGAAGGGGAGGGAAGCATGGGGCTGGAAGACCGAACTCGCTCAACCAACTCCGCACAGAGGGCTAGCGGGACTTCATCGCAGTAGTGGTCTGTCTTGAATGTGCTTGAGCACCTTGAATTCCCCCTAGGTGCCGTACCGTACTTGCCTCTCAGGGTTTCAGATTGACGTCGGTGAGGCGTTGCAGTCGAGGTTCGGCGAGGATGACAAGCAGCTTTACATCCATTTTCCGAGACGGGGGAGGGCCTTGCGGCGAGAGCGGGACGTTGACGCGGCGCGGCCAGGGGTGTTTGCCCTGGCCGTCTTGGTCCACAGGCAAGCGCACTGGTGGCGCACGCCCGTCTGCGTCCCCAGTTGCCCCGATCCCGTGCGTGACGCGTTTGCGCCAGCTGAGCCGTGGGTGCCGCGGGAAGCATCCACGTCTGCAGGTTTTACAATGGGACCGTCGCAGTCGATGGCGTGGCGAGCGCCTCCGCACGGGCCCAGCAGTCGAGATGCCGTGCGTGGCCGCCCTGAAGTGAGCAGTGATGACATGCACTTGCCATCCATTTTCGGAGGCGGGGGGGGCGGCCTGTGGTGAGAGCTTGAGCGGGTTGCCGTCCGACGGGTCCGTGGCCTGCTGTGCCGTGCTGGGCCGCCGGGTCGGAGGAGGGGGGCCCACCCGAGCGTCCCCAGGACCGCCCCCCTCACCAGTGCCGCTCGTGCATGGCTGAGCTCAGCGCGCCGTCGGGCGCCCGAGCACGGCCGACCACGCCCTCTCATACTGCCTTGGCACTCTCCGGGTGCGTCTCCGCAAGCCGCAGTCTTCGCCTTGGCCCTCATTTGCCTACCGCGCCATGGCTCTGCACAGCGTGATGGGCCAGATACGGCCGCACACCTCGAGCACTACGCATTGGCCGTGACGGTTGTGGAGCACTGTTTCGTCTATCTATCTGTTTGCAACATCACCCATGTTGTGTCATCGTTGAAGTTCATCGTTGTAGTGGTCAGTCTTTGAGGGCCCCAGCACGTTGTATCGCCCCTTCCTGTTGTTCAGCCTGAGTGAGGTGGTTCCGCTCGCGCGAATCCATTTAAGGTCGCACGCGTGTTGGCTGGTCCAGTTCAGGCCCTCTTGAGGGCTTCTTGGGCTGTTGGGGGGCTCGGCCTTCTTGGGCCTTCCGAACTCGTTTCGGGACCCTCTTTGGCCGTTTCAGGCCGTCTTGTGACACCTTGGGGGCCGCGTCCTATTGAGCCGTAGAAGGGGATATCTGATCCAAGAGATTCCCCCCCCCAGGGGAGGGGAACGGATGGGGAGCGATCAGGTATAACCGTGCGCCTGCTCCCGAGAGGCTAGGTTCCAGGTCTGCTGATTGAGACCCGTAAGGCGTTGCAGTCGAGGTTCGGCGAGGATGACAAGCATCTTTAATCCATTTTCCGAGACGGGGGAGGGCCTTGCGGCGAGAGCGGGACGTTGACGCGGCGCGGCCAGGGGTGTTTGCCGTGGACGTCTTGGCCCACAGGCACGCGCACTGGTGGCGCACGCCCGTCCGCGTCCCCAGGTGCCCCGATCCCGTGCGTGACGCGCTTGCGCCAGCTGAGCCGAGCCTAGGACTGTGCTTGCGGGTTTCGCGGGAAGCATCCACGTCTGCATGTCATACCACGGGACCGTCGCAGTCGATGGCATGGCGAGCGCCTCCGCACGGGCCCAGCAGTGGAGATGCCGTGCGTGGCCGCCCTGAAATGAGCAGTGATGACATGCACTTGCCATCCATTTTCGGAGGCGGGGGGGGCGGCCTGTGGTGAGAGCTTGAGCGGGTTGCCGTCCGACGGGTCCGTGGCCTGCTGTGCCCTGCTGGGCCGCCGGGTCGGAGGAGGGGGGCCCACCCGAGCGTCCCCAGGACCGCCCCCCTCACCAGTGCCGCTCGTGCATGGCTGAGCTCAGCGCGCCGTCGGGCGCCCGAGCACGGCCGACCACGCCCTCTCATACTGCCTTGGCACTCTCCGGGTGCGTCTCCGCAAGCCGCAGCCTCCGCCTTGGCCTTCATTTGCCTATCGCGCCATGGCTCTGCACAGCGTGATGGGCCAGATACGGCCGCACAGTGCCCCCTCGAGCACTACGCATTGGCCGCGACGGTTGTGGAGCACTGTTTCGTCGATCTGTCTGCTTGCAACATCACCCATGCTGTGTCATCGTTGAAGTTCATCGTTGTAGTGGTCAGTCTTTGAGGGCCCCAGCACGTTGTATCGCCCCTTTCTGTTGTTCAGCCTGAGTGAGGTGGCTCCGCTCGCGCGAAACCATTTAAGTTCGCACGCGTGTTGGCTGGTCCACTTCAGGCCCTCTTGGGGGCTTCTTGGACAGTTGGGGGGCTCGGCCTTCTTGCCTTTGAACTCGTTTCGGGACCCTCTTTGGCCGGTTCAGGCCGTCTTGTGAAACCCTGGGGGCCGCGTCCTATTGAGCCGTAGAAGGAGATAATTATATAATCCAGGATATTCCCCCCCAAGAGGAGGGGAACGGATGGGGAGCGATCAGGTATAACCGTGCGCCTGCTCCCCAGAGGCTAGGTTCCAGGTCTGCTGATTGAGACCCGTAAGGCGTTGCAGTCGAGGTTCGGCGAGGATGACAAGCATCTTTAATCCATTTTCCGAGACGGGGGAGGGCCTTGCGGCGAGAGCGCGACGTTGACGCGGCGCGGCCAGGGGTGTTTGCCGTGGCCGTCTTGGTCCACAGGCACGCGCACTGGTGGCGCACGCCCGTCCGCGTCCCCAGGTTTCCCGATCCCGTGCGTGACGCGTTTGCGCCAGCTGAGCCGAGCCTTGGACTGTGCTTGCGGGTTTCGCGGGAAGCGTCCACGTATGCATGTCATACCATGGGACCGTCGCAGTCGATGGCGTGGCGAGTGCCTCCGCACGGGCCCAGCAGTCGAGATGCCGTGCGTGGCCGCCCTGAAATGAGCAGTGATGACATGCACTTGCCATCCATTTTCGGAGGCGGGGGGGGCGGCCTGTGGTGAGAGCTTGAGCGGGTTGCCGTCCGACGGGTCGGTGGCCTGCTGTACCCTGCTGGGCCGCCGGGTCGGAGGAGGGGGGCCCACCCGGGCGTCCCCAGGACCGCCCCCCTCACCAGTGCCGCTCGTGCATGGCTGAGCTCAGCGCGCCGTCGGGCGCCCGTGCACGGCCGACCACGCCCTCTCATGCTGCCTTGGCACTCTCCGGGCGCGTCTGCGCAAGCCGCAGTCTCCGCCTGGGCCCTCATGTGCCTATCGCGCCATGGCTCTGCACAGCGTGATGGGTCAGATACGGCCGCACAGTGCCCCCTCGAGCACTACGCATTGGCCGCGACGGTTGTGGAGCACTGTTTCGGTTATCTATCTGCTTGCAACATCACCCATGCTGTGTCATCGTTGAAGTTCATCGTTGTAGTGGTCAGTCTTTGAGGGCCCCAGCACGTTGTATCGTCCCTTTCTGTTGTTTAGCCTGAGTGAAGTGGTTCCGCTCGCGCGAATCTATGTAAGGTCGCACGCGTGTTGGCTGGTCCAGTTCAGGCCCTCTTGAGGGCTTCTTGGACTGTTGGGGGGCTCGGCCTTCTTGGGCCTTCTGAACTCGTTTCGGGACCCTCTTTGGCCGTTTCAGGCCGTCTTGTGACACCTTGGGGGCCGCGTCCTATTGAGCCGTAGAAGGGGATATCTGATCCAAGAGATTCCCCCCCCAAGAGGAGGGGAACGGATGGGGAGCGATCAGGTATAACCGTGCGCCTGCACCCCAGAGGCTAGGTTCCAGGTCTGCTGATTGAGACCCTCCAGGCGTTGCAGTCGAGGTTCGGCGAGGATGACAAGCATCTTTAATCAATTTTCCGAGACGGGGGAGGGCCTTGCGGCGAGAGCGGGACGTTGACGCGGCGCGGCCAGGGGTGTTTGCCGTGGCCGTCTTGGCCCACAGGCAAGCGCACTGGTGGCGCACGCCCGTCCGCGTCCCCCAGGTTGCCCCGATCCCGTGCGTGACGCGTTTGCGCCAGCTGAGCCGAGCCTTGGACTATGCTTGCGGGTTCCGCGGGAAGCATCCACG
The DNA here is from genome assembly GCA_963575745.1 of Prorocentrum cordatum. NCBI lineage: Eukaryota > Dinophyceae > Prorocentrales > Prorocentraceae > Prorocentrum > Prorocentrum cordatum. The sequence continues at coordinate 564,016 of CAUYUJ010001414.1, forward strand.
TCTGCATGTCATAACATGGGACCGTCGCAGTCGATGGCGTGGCGAGCGCCTCCGCACGGGCCCAGCAGTCGAGATGCCGTGCGTGGCCGCCCTGAAGTGAGCAGTGATGACATGCACTTGCCATCCATTTTCGGAGGCGGGGGGGGGCGGCCTGTGGTGAGAGCTTGAGCGGGTTGCCATCCGACGGGTCGGTGGCCTGCTGTACCCTGCTGGGCCGCCGGGTCGGAGGAGGGGGGCCCACCCGGGCGTCCCCAGGACCGCCCCCCTCACCAGTGCCGCTCGTGCATGGCTGAGCTCAGCGCGCCGTCGGGCGCCCGTGCACGGCCGACCACGCCCTCTCATGCTGCCTTGGCATTCTCCGGGCGCGTCCGCGCAAGCCGCAGTCTCCGCCTGGGCCCTCATGTGCCTATCGCGCCATGGCTCTGCACAGCGTGATGGGTCAGATACGGCCGCACAGTCACCCCTCGAGCACTACGCATTGGCCGTGACGGTTGTGGAGTACTCTGTTGGTTATCCATTTGACTGCAACATTCCACATGGCTAGTCATCGCTGAATTTCCCCCGAGTGTTGGTCAGTCGTGTGAGTGCCCTATAGCACCTTACATCTCCCCGCTCTGCTGTTCCGTTGAAGAGGCTGGGTTCCGCTCACGCGACTCCTTTCGACGTCGCTCGCGTGTTGGCTGGTGCGCGGCAATGGCCAGTCTTGGGGCTCTCTTGGGGGCGTCTGGGGCTGTGCTGGGGTCTCGGCCTTCTTAGCCTTCCGAGCTTGTTTGGGGGCGCTCTGGGTGCCCTCGCGGGCCGTTTTGCTTGGAGCGCTCTCGGATGATCCTGAGACCGTCTTGGAGCCTTCTGGGGCCCCCTCTTGTGGCTCTCTTAGGCGATCTTGCAACCACGTTGAGGCCTCAGCAGCCCATCGGAAGCATACACCTTTATGTGTGTTGGCTTTGACCGCTCGGGGGCGTCCTTGGAGAACTTCAGAGGCACTCGCAGCCGTCCTGGGGCCTATGGAGGCAAGCTGGAAGCTATCTTGGAGGTGGCCTTGGACTCTGAAGACCACCTTGAGCCACATTGGGCCATCTTTGACGCTGCCCGCCTTTCATCCAGACCCAGAGGAGCGGGGAAGGGGAGGGAAGCATGGGGCTGGAAGACCGAACTCGCTCAACCAACTCCGCACAGAGGGCTAGTGGGACTTCATCGCAGTAGTGGTCTGTCTTGGATGTGCTTGAGCACCTTGAATTCTCCCTAGGTGCCGTACCGTACTTGCCTCTCAGGGTTTCATATTGACGTCGGTGAGGCGTTGCAGTCGAGGTTCGGCGAGGATGACAAGCAGCTTTAATCCATTTTCCGAGACGGGGGAGGGCCTTGCGGCGAGAGCGGGACGTTGACGCGGCGCGGCCAGGGGTGTTTGCCGTGGCCGTCTTGGCCCACAGGCACGCGCACTGGTGGCGCACGCCCGTCTGCGTCCCCAGTTGCCCCGATCCCGTGCGTGACGCGTTTGCGCCAGCTGAGCCGTGGGTGCCGCGGGACCGTCTCAGTCGATGGCATGGCGAGCGTCTCCGCACGGGCCCAGCAGTCGAGATGCCGTGCGTGGCCGCCCTGAAATGAGCAGTGATGACATGCACTTGCCATCCATTTTCGGAGGCGGGGGGGGCGGCCTGTGGGGAGAGCTTGAGCGGGTTGCCGTCCGACGGGTCGGTGGCCTGCTGTACCCTGCTGGGCCGCCGGGTCGGAGGAGGGGGCCCACCCGAGCGTCCCCAGGACCGCCCTCCTCACCAGTGCCGCTCGTGCATGGCTGAGCTCAGCGCGCCGTCGGGCGCCCGAGCACGGCCGACCACGCCCTCTCATGCTGCCTTGGCACTCTCCGGGTGCGTCTCCGCAAGCCGCAGTCTTCGCCTTGCCCGTCATTTGCCTGTCGCGCCATGGCTCTGCACAGCGTGATGGGCCAGATACGGCCGCACACCTCGAGCACTACGCATTGGCCGTGACGGTTGTGGAGCACTGTTTCGTCTATCTATCTGTTTGCAACATCACCCATGTTGTGTCATCGTTGAAGTTCATCGTTGTAGTGGTCAGTCTTTGAGGGCCCCAGCACGTTGTATCGCCCCTTTCTGTTGTTCAGCCCGAGTGAGGTGGTTCCGCTCGCGCGAATCTATGTAAGGTCGCACGCGTGTTGGCTGGTCCAGTTCAGGCCCTCTTGAGGGCTTCTTGGGCTGTTGGGGGGCTCGGCCTTCTTGCCTTTGAACTCGTTTCGGGACCCTCTTTGGCCGGTTCAGGCCGTCTTGTGACACCCTGGTGGCCGCGTCCTATTGAGCCGTAGAAGGAGATAATTATCTAATCCAGGATATTCCCCCCCAAGAGGAGGGGAACGGATGGGGAGCGATCAGATATAACCGTGCGCCTGCACCCCAGAGGATAGGTTCCAGGTCTGCTGGTTGAGACCCGTAAGGCGTTGCAGTCGAGGTTCGGCGAGGATGACAAGCATCTTTAATCCATTTTCCGAGACGGGGGAGGGCCTTGCGGCGAGAGCGGGACGTTGACGCGGCGCGGCCAGGGGTGTTTGCCGTGGCCGTCTTGGCCCACAGGCACGCGCACTGGTGGCGCACGCCCGTCCGCGTCCCCAGTTGCCCCGATCCCGTGGGTGACGCGTTTGCGCCAGCTGAGCCGAGCCTTGGACTGTGCTTGCGGGTTCCGCGGGAAGCATCCACGTCTGCATGTCATACCACGGGACCGTCGCAGTCGATGGCATGGCGAGCGCCTCCGCACGTGCCCAGCAGTGGAGATGCCGTGCGTGGCCGCCCTGAAATGAGCAGTGATGACATGCACTTGCCATCCATTTTCGGAGGCGGGGGGGGCGGCCTGTGGTGAGAGCTTGAGCGGGTTGCCGTCCGACGGGTCCGTGGCCTGCTGTGCCCTGCTGGGCCGCCGGGTCGGAGGAGGGGGGCCCACCCGGGCGTCCCCAGGACCGCCCCCCTCACCAGTGTCGCTCGTGCATGGCTGAGCTCAGCGCGCCGTCGGGCGCCCGTGCACGTCCGACCACGCCCTCTCATGCTGCCTTGGCACTCTCCGGGCGCGTCTGCGCAAGCCGCAGTCTTCGCCTTGGCCGTCATTTGCCTATCGCGCCATGGCTCTGCACAGCGTGATGGGCTAGATACGGCCGCACAGTGCCTCCTCGAGCACTACGCATTGGCCGTGACGGTTGTGGAGCACTGTTTCGTCTATCTATCTGCTTGCAACATCACCCATGCTGTGTCATCGTTGAAGTTCATCGTCGTTGTAGTGGTCAGTCTTTGAGGGCCCCAGCACGTTGTATCGCCCCTTCCTGTTGTTCAGCCCGAGTGAGGTGGTTCCGCTCGCGCGAATCCATTTAAGGTCGCACGCGTGTTGGCTGGTCCAGTTCAGGCCCTCTTGAGGGCTTCTTGGGCTGTTGGGGGGCTCGGCCTTCTTGGGCCTTCTGAACTCGTTTCGGGACCCTCTTTGGCCGTTTCAGGCCGTCTTGTGACACCCTGGGGGCCGCGTCCTATTGAGCCGTAGAAGGGGATATCTGATCCAAGAGATTCCCCCTCCCCAGGGGAGGGGAACGGATGGGGAGCGATCAGATATAACCGTGCGCCTGCACCCCAGAGGATAGGTTCCAGGTCTGCTGGTTGAGACCCGTAAGGCGTTGCAGTCGAGGTTCGGCGAGGATGACAAGCATCTTTAATCCATTTTCCGAGACGGGGGAGGGCCTTGCGGCGAGAGCGGGACGTTGACGCGGCGCGGCCAGGGGTGTTTGCCGTGGCCGTCTTGGCCCACAGGCACGCGCACTGGTGGCGCACGCCCGTCCGCGTCCCCAGGTGCCCCGATCCCGTGCGTGACGCGTTTGCGCCAGCTGAGCCGAGCCTTGGACTGTGCTTGCGGGTTTCGCGGGAAGCGTCCACGTCTGCATGTCATACCATGGGACCGTCGCAGTCGATGGCATGGCGAGCGCCTCCGCACGGGCCCAGCAGTCGAGATGCCGTGCGTGGCCGCCCTGAAATGAGCAGTGATGACATGCACTTGCCATCCATTTTCGGAGGCGGGGGGGGCGGCCTGTGGTGAGAGCTTGAGCGGGTTGCCGTCCGACGGGTCGGTGGCCTGCTGTACCCTGCTGGGCCGCCGGGTCGGAGGAGGGGGGCCCACCCGGGCGTCCCCAGGACCGCCCCCCTCACCAGTGCCGCTCGTGCATGGCTGAGCTCAGCGCGCCGTCGGGCGCCCGTGCACGGCCGACCACGCCCTCTCATGCTGCCTTGGCACTCTCCGGGCGCGTCTGCGCAAGCCGCAGTCTTCGCCTTGGCCGTCATTTGCCTGTCGCGCCATGGCTCTGCACAGCGTGACGGGCCAGATACGGCCGCACAGTGCCTCCTCGAGCACTACGCATTGGCCGTGACGGTTGTGGAGCACTGTTTCGTCTATCTATCTGCTTGCAACATCACCCATGCTGTGTCATCGTTGAAGCTCATCGTTGTAGTGGTCAGTCTTTGAGGGCCCCAGCACGTTGTATCGCCCCTTTCTGTTGTTCAGCCCGAGTGAGGTGGTTCCGCTCGCGCGAATCCATTTAAGGTCGCACGCGTGTTGGCTGGTCCAGTTCAGGCCCTCTTGAGGACTTCTTGGGCTGTTGGGGGGGTCGGCCTTCTTGGGCCTTCTGAACTCGTTTCGGGACCCTCTTTGGCCGTTTCAGGCCGTCTTGTGACACCCTGGGGGCCGCGTCCTATTGAGCCGTAGAAAGGGGATATCTGATCCAAGAGATTCCCCCCCCCCAGGGGAGGGGAACGGATGGGGAGCGATCAGGTATAACCGTGCGCCTGCACCCCAGAGGCTAGGTTCCAGGTCTGCTGATTGAGACCCGTAAGGCGTTGCAGTCGAGGTTCGGCGAGGACGACAAGCATCTTTAATCCATTTTCCGAGAGGGGGGAGGGCCTTGCGGCGAGAGCGGGACGTTGACGCGGCGCGGCCAGGGGTGTTTGCCGTGGCCGTCTTGGTCCACAGGCAAGCGCACTGGTGGCGCACGCCCGTCTGCGTCCCCAGTTGCCCCGATCCCGTGCGTGACGCGTTTGCGCCAGCTGAGCCGAGCCTTGGACTGTGCTTGCGGGTTTCGCGGGAAGCGTCTACGTCTGCATGTCATACCACGGGACCGTCGCAGTCGATGGCATGGCGAGCGTCTCCGCACGGGCCCAGCAGTCGAGATGCCGTGCGTGGCCGCCCTGACATGAGCAGTGATGACATGCACTTGCCATCCATTTTCGGAGGCGGGGGGGGCGGCCTGTGGTGAGAGCTTGAGCGGGTTGCCGTCCGACGGGTCGGTGGCCTGCTGTACCCTGCTGGGCCGCCGGGTCGGAGGAGGGGGGCCCACCCGGGCGTCCCCAGGACCGCCCCCCTCACCAGTGCCGCTCGTGCATGGCTGAGCTCAGCGCGCCGTCGGGCGCCCGTGCACGGCCGACCACGCCCTCTCATGCTGCCTTGGCACTCTCCGGGCGCGTCTGCGCAAGCCGCAGTCTTCGCCTTGGCCGTCATTTGCCTGTCGCGCCATGGCTCTGCACAGCGTGACGGGCCAGATACGGCCGCACAGTGCCTCCTCGAGCACTACGCATTGGCCGTGACGGTTGTGGAGCACTGTTTCGTCTATCTGTCTGCTTGCAACATCACCCATGCTGTGTCATCGTTGAAGCTCATCGTTGTAGTGGTCAGTCTATGAGGGCCCCAGCACGTTGTATCGCCCCTTTCTGTTGTTCAGCCCGAGTGAGGTGGTTCCGCTCGCGCGAATCCATTTAAGGTCGCACGCGTGTTGGCTGGTCCAGTTCAGGCCCTCTTGAGGGCTTCTTGGGCTGTTGGGGGGCTCGGCCTTCTTGGGCCTTCTGAACTCGTTTCGGGACCCTCTTTGGCCGTTTCAGGCCGTCTTGTGACACCCTGGGGGCCGCGTCCTATTGAGCCGTAGAATGAGATATTTGATCCAAGAGATTCCCCCCCCCCAGGGGAGGGGAACGGATGGGGAGTGATCAGGTATAACCGTGCGCCTGCACCCCAGAGGTTAGGGTCCAGGTCTGCTGATTGAGACCTGTAAAGCGTTGCAGTCGAGGTTCGGCGAGGATGACAAGCATCTTTAATCCATTTTCCGAGACGGGGGAGGGCCTTGCGGCGAGAGCGGGACGTTGACGCGGCGCGGCCAGGGGTGTTTGCCGTGGCCGTCTTGGCCCACAGGCAAGCGCACTGGTGGCGCACGCCCGTCTGCGTCCCCAGGTGCCCCGATCCCGTGCGTGACGCGTTTGCGCCAGCTGAGCCGAGCCTTGGACTGTGCTTGCGGGTTTCGCGGGAAGCGTCCACGTCTGCATGTCATACCACGGGACCGTCGCAGTCGATGGCATGGCGAGCGTCTCCGCACGGGCCCAGCAGTCGAGATGCCGTGCGTGGCCGCCCTGACATGAGCAGTGATGACATGCACTTGCCATCCATTTTCGGAGGCGGGGGGGGCGGCCTGTGGTGAGAGCTTGAGCGGGTTGCCGTCCGACGGGTCGGTGGCCTGCTGTACCCTGCTGGGCCGCCGGGTCGGAGGAGGGGGGCCCACCCGGGCGTCCCCAGGACCGCCCCCCTCACCAGTGCCGCTCGTGCATGGCTGAGCTCAGCGCGCCGTCGGGCGCCCGTGCACGGCCGACCACGCCCTCTCATGCTGCCTTGGCACTCTCCGGGCGCGTCTGCGCAAGCCGCAGTCTTCGCCTTGGCCGTCATTTGCCTATCGCGCCATGGCTCTGCACAGCGTGATGGGTCAGATTCCCGCCGCACAGTGCCCCCTCGAGCACTACGCATTGGCCGTGACGGTTGTGGAGTACTGCCAGGGGTGTTGACGTGGGCGTCTTGGCCCGCAGGCAAGCGCATTGGTGGCGCACGATCGTCCGTGTCCCCAGGTGTCCCGATCCCGTTCGCGACACGCTTGCACAGCTGAGCCGAGACATCGATTGTGCTTGCATGGCTCGCAGGGGGGAAGCACAGCCTGCCCATCGCACAGTGGCACCTCCAGATGTTGTCGGAGCTCTCTGACACTCAGAGGCCGAAAGACGGCCAAACGCGGTCATTTTCAGTTCAGTATTTCAGATCATACTGATCGCACATTGGAAGTCTGCTTGTTTCCCGAGTTCCACTATGATTTGGCGTCTCGTCTTTTCCGGAACCGATTGTTTGTCCGTGCTGCTTCCGCTTCAGTGGGCGGGCGGACACCCATCCTATTTCATGCTTCTACCAGCTGGTTCCGCAAGATCAGTGCTGCCAGCGTCGCGCGAAGGCTCGGAAGGTCTCCGGTTTTCCGAGAACTTTGTATAAGCCTTCCCCTGCGAAGCCGGGAGGGCGCCTCGGGAGGCTGGAGGGCTCCTGAGGAGCCCGCCCGCCCTCTGAGCAGGCCTGCCCCCCCTCTCGCGGCACCCCATCGGCGCGCCCTCCTCTCCAAGCGGGCGGGCGGAAACCCCGTCTGCTTGACCGCCTCCCCACTTCGTGTTTCTGCCCACTGCAGCCGGACGGTCGGTGCGGTCCCCCCGCGCGGCGCGCGCGCGCAGCGCAGCGCAGCGCAGCGCAGCGCAGCGCAGCGCAGCGCAGCGCAGCGCAGCGCAGCGCAGCCCGCGAGCACGGCAGCCGCAGTTCGAGCCAGTAGGGCCCTCTGCTCCCTCGCGCCCCCAAAACGTTCCCGACGGGCCCGCGCCAGGCATTGAGCACAACGAGTACGTGGCCCGCTCGCTGGTGCAGGTCTTGGAAACGGGGGCAGGGGAGAAGGGGCTTGGGGGGGGGAGGGGTGGGGGGGGGGGAGGGGAGACGGAGAGAGAGGGGGTTGGGGGGACAGGGAATGAGAGAAGGGCTGGGGAGGGAGGGGCGGAGAGGGAGTCTGGGGATGGAGGACCAGGGGCGCGGGGGTGGGGAGGAGGGGGAGGGAGGGACGAGGAGGAGGGTGTGGAGGCGAGAGGAGCCCCTCGAGAGCCCGGGCGGCCCTCCCCGGCGTTCTTCCCGGGGGGGGCCGAGCGGGGGTCGCTCGCCGCCGCCGCTGGAGGTCCGCCCCGCCCCGACCGGCGGAGCGGGAGGGGCCCCAGGGGGCTACCAGGCGTGAGCTCGCGCAAGGACTCCCGCGCACGGGCGCGGGGGGCTGGCCCATGGGAGCCTCCCGTCGCCGCGTCCGTGGGTCCGCCTCGACCGGCGGGTCAGGGCGGGCCCCAGGAGGGGGCACCCGTCGGCCGTTCGGAGTGGGTGGTGATCGCCCCAGACCTACGTTGGGCCTGTCCCTCTACAGGGGGAAGATTTAAAGATAGTCGATAGAATAGTCGGGGGATTACTTTTTGGGTACTGTTTGGACATCTGTTGAGTCTTTTTGGGGCACTTTTCATTTTTCGTCCAAAATCCCCCTGTAGGGGGACAGGCCCGACCTAACCCCAGACGTCTGGTGCCTCGAATAAGTCGGGACAGTGGTTTTTCATGGTTTTCAGCCTCGCGGGACCCTTGCCGGGCTTCGGGGCCGTCGAACAACGGCTCGGGATGAAAGATCTGTCCCTGGGAAGCGGTCGAGAGGTCGGGGGCCCGCGCTTCGAAAACATCGGACGCCGGATTTCTGGGCTAGGATTCCCAGATCCCAATCTATGTGAGGCGCCTTCCTACGTCAACGATCGAGTGGCTTACTCTTCTTCCTCCCTCTTCAGGGGGCGGGCGGAAGCCCAATATACTTCCAACGCCTTCCTGCTTCGAGCTTCTACCCACCTCTTCCGACCGACGGGTACGGCGACCGGTTCCCAGACGTTCTGCTGCGCGGCAGCGCGGCAGAGGCGCTCCGCACGAGCGCTCGAGCTGGCCGGGGGCAGGCGGACTGATTGTTCGGCCGCGCGAGGGGGGAGGGGGCGGAGGGCGGCGGAGGGCGGCCGCAGGGCCGGGAGGCGAAGGGAGGCGCCCTTGGCGCGAAGGCCTTCGACGGGAGCGGCCGGTGCGGCCAGTCCGTGCTGAGCAGCCTGGCAGTGGTCACGGAGCGGCAGCGCGGCCACACCCAGGGGCGGAGGCAGGGGCTGCAGGCGCGGTTCCCAGGCATGCCGCGTCTTGTGATGTCAGTGCGGGGCCCCCGGAAGTCCTGACCGTTTCCCAAGCACCGTTCCTTCGTTCCGGCGCGTTTGTGGGACGGTCCCGGGGCCTGGTAAAAGGCCCCCAGATGCTTCAAACGGCGAGTAAGGAACGGTCAGTGCTGAGGCACTGATGCCTCTTTTGGTTCCGAGCCGGCTATGACGACCACTCGTGCCCACCTCGGCTCATTTTCAGGGACCTCGCATCCCTGTCTTATGATGTGGATGGGAAGACGGACCGCCTCCCCCCCCATTGGACGCGCGGTGCACCGATCCAAGCAATCCGCGCGAACCGTCGAACAAACAAAGGTTATTCTTATGTAGGTTTTTGCTCGAGTAGAACAAGAGCGCCGGCATCTTAACAACAAAGGGGAGGAGGAGGAGGAGGAGGAGGAGGAGGAGGAGAATGAGGAGGAGGAGGAGGAGAGGAGGAAGGAGGGGGGAGGAGGAGGAGTGGAGGGGGGGGAGGAGGGGAAAAAACGGGGAGGATTAGGAGGAGGAGGAGGAGGAGGGAGTGAGGAGGATGGAGGAGGAGGAGGTGATGTGGGATAATTTATTTATTATATAAATTTATATTTATATTTTTATATTTATTATTCTTATATCATTAATTTTTTCGTATAATCATAACGATTTCTTTTTTAATGTCGATTTCGCCTTTTTTCCGCCTTTTCGTTTTTTCGGCGCGTCGCGACCCACAGGAGCCGCTCCCGCGGGACGGCCTGGCGCGTCAGGTCGAGCGCTCTGGAGCTCTATCTGGAACGGCTGCGGCGGCCGATGCAGTTCTCAGGGCTGTTGGGTTTCAGTCAGGAGGGGAGAAACACACAGACACAACGAATCGATTCCCAGGAAGATGTGGGAAAATATGGGAAGTGGGGGGAGGACAAACATTCAGAAACTAAGAGGAAATATGTGGGATATGTTGTATTTGTGTGTATTTTTATATGTGTGTGTGTGTCCTGGGGCCCCTTCATTCAGAGATCCCCGATGTCCGGAGGTGTAAAGACCTCCTACCCTGATGCGTCGATCGAAGAATTGGCCGTTTTCGGTTCGCGAGAGGGCGCCGCGGTCGTCATTTCTGCGGGTCCAGGGCCGTCGGTTGCGGTCGCAGGCCGTTTTCATTATAGGGCGGTTTACCAAAAGGAGGTCTGTCCACCGCCGACCGCTCAAGAATGACAAACGCATCAAATCTCGAAGCCCCCCGCGGATCCCACGGATCGGCGCCAGGGCCCCCGTGGGCTCGCCACCGACCGGGTGGCTGAGCATCCGCCGCTGCCCCCTGGCGCGCTCCGCGCGCCAGGGGGGGAGGTCGTCGGCGCGGACCCGAGAAATCCCCGCGGACCTCCTCAAGTTGACGTTATCAGGAGGGAACAAAAACACGGAGACAAAGTTAGTCGTCGATCCCCCAACAAATAGGGCAAACGTGTGGGAAATGGGGGGGACAAACACCCAGAACATATGGAAACATATAGAGAATCCGGTTATTTCTGTCTATTTATTTGTGTGCCCCAGGGCCCCTTCAGTTATGCCTTGTCTTCTCCCGCGAAATGTTTGCCATCGTCGACGTCGGCGAATGGTGCAGCTTGCGGGCCGGGTACCGTCAAACACGGGATCCTTGGCCACAGAGTGTGCACGTGCTGGTGGGTTGCCGCAAATTGCGTCTGCCGCACACCTGCGGGGCGGCCGGGGCGACAAAAGGTCCTGGACTACCTGCAGCTCTTCGGCGGCCCCGATGCGGGCTGCCCGCCGCAGACCCTGGGGGCGCGCTCTGCACCGCCGCCGCTGCGCCCGCTGTGACGACGGCGATCCGAGAGGGGAAAACGCTCCCACGAAGGACACGGGTCCTGAAGTGAGTATCGTTCAACCGACCCTTTTATCCCCGTGGGCGTGGCCTGGGCCCCTCTGGCCGATTTACCCTCTCGGTGGGGATACAGGCTGTTTCCTGCGCGTTTCGAGGGGTATGTCCGCAACTGAGGCGCTGAGATGGCGGGGGTCTTAATAGGGATGGGGATGGGGGTAGGGGTCCGTGAAACGATGCTGATGAAGGAAGCAGGTCCTGAGTTTTTTGTCACGTTTTTTGACTCCTCTGGGATCTCCACGAAACCTGGGACTCTGTCAGAGAACGGTTCGGGATGAAGGATTGGTGTTGGTCCAGGACCCGCTTCCCTCTGGACCCACAGTACCGATACCGGTGCGCTGGACTCGTGCTCACCTTTTTGGGCCTCTTGGGAGGCCCCTTGTCGACACGGCTGGATTCGCCTCGAAATTGTAGCCAGATCGCACGATCGTAGCTTTGTTGATGGCGTACCTGTCCTTGCTCATGATCTCATGATGCCCTCAATGATCATGCCTCTCCTCGTCTTTGCCTGGCATCGGGGCCGTTCTATGATCTATCAGGTGGGTTGCTGACAACATGGTTATCCATTGTTCTCCGAAGCGCTGGCAGAATTGAGCGTTGGCCTCAGCCTTGCGCACCCGCAGATGGGAAGGCATGATCCTGATGATCATGATGATGCATCGTGATCGTTATGAGGCAGAGGAGCAGGAGGGAGGGAGTGGATAACAATAGTGATATAATGAGGGATACACAAGAGGGAGGGGGGCGAGAGGAAGGAAGCAACATTGCGACGTTTGTCATGGATGGGTATGACGATAGGGGACGAGGAGGGGGAAGAGGATGATGATGATGAGGAGGAGGAGGAGGATAATGAGGAAGAGGAGGAGGAGGAGAAGAAGGAGGAGGACGAGGAGGAGGAGGAGGAGGCGGAGGAGCACGGAGGCGGAGGAGGAGGAGGAGGAGGACGAGGAGGAGGAAGGAGAAAGGGAGGGGGAGGGAGGGGGGGAATGGGAGTGGGAGGGGGAGGAGGAGGAGAGGGAGGAGGAGGAGGAGGAGGAGGAGGAGGCAGGAGGAGAAGGAGGAGGAAGGAATGAGGAGGCGGGAGGGGGAGGAGGAGGAGGAGGAGGAGGAGGAGGAGGAGAAAGGAGAGGGAAAAGGGAGGAGGGGATGAGAGAGGCGTTTAGGAGGAGAGGATGAGGAGTGAGGAGGAGGAGGAGGAGGAGGAGGAGAAAAAGGCGTACGTCAGGCCGCCCACGTCTTGACCGCCTGGCCGGACGGGCTCGACGGCGACGGCGGCGGCGGCGACCTGCGTCGACCCGGATCCCGGACGTCATGTTTTTGTTCATGGCGTCGCCCTCAGAGTTTTGGACCCATTCCCGGGGACCGGTTTCTCATGCTGAGCCGTTGTTTTGACGGTCTCGAGGCCCGGTAATAGGGCTCCCAGAGGCCGAAGATAGTGAAACATTCCCCGTCGTGATTTTGTTCGTGACCTGAGGGTGTCTGGGGACACCCCGGAGGAGGAGGAGGAGGAGGAGGAGGAGGAGGAGGAGGAGGAGGAGGAGGAGGAGGAGCCCTCCCGTCGCCCTCCGCACCCCTGCTCGGCTGCCGCTGGCGGCCGCCAGGGACGTCCGAGGGCCGCCCCCCATGGCTCGCTTCGATTCCTCCGAGTCGATTCGATTCGACTTCGATGGATTCCGACTCCGAATCGAGTCGATTCGGTTCGATTCGATGGATTCCTCCGATTCGATTCGATTCCGATTCGATCCGGTTCGATTTCGACTTCGATGGATTCTTCCGATTCGATTCGATTCGATTCCGACTCCGAATCGATTCGATATCGGAGTCCGATTTGGGTTCAGAATTCTTATTGGTCGCAATGAAACCTGCCGATTTCCGCCGATCCGACTCTTCCCGACTCGGCTGCCGATTTCCGACGATCTGGCGCATTTCGATCGCCGATCCGACTTGTCGATTCGATTTTGGGATCTCTTGGCCCCCAGGGCGTCCTCGCGCGCCGGGCGGCGGCCCGCAGGCGCTGGCCCAGCTCGTGTCGCGGTGCGCCTCGGGGCCGCCCGCGAACCCGGAGCTCAGAGGAGCAAAAGGTACCCATACCCCTCCTCCTCCTCCTCCTCCTCCTCCTCCTCCCTCCTCCTCCTCCTCCTCCTCCTCCTCCCTCCTCCTCTCTCCTCCTTCCGACCTCGGCGTCTGCCAATCATCCGCCCATCTCCTTCCAACCTCCTCCATCCTCCTCCTCCTCCTCCTTCTCCTCCTCCTTCTGCTGCTCCGCCTCCTCCTTCTGCTCCTCTTTTTCCTCATCATCATCTTCCTCCTCCTCTTCCTCATCTCCGTGCTCTCACACGAGGAAAGCGTGCCCATACCGCTCCCCCCCTCCGCGTTTCCCCCCTTCTTGGGCCTCATAAGCAGCCCTCGTCGCCGCCGCCGGATTCGCCTCGAGATCCTGTCGGGGGTGGACAGAACCCCCAATAGTGACACGTCGATTAGTGAATTGTCCGTTTTTGGTTCTCGACAGGGCGCCGTGGCCGTTATTTTCCAGGCCTGCGCCCGCCAGGTTTGGGCCTCAGGTCGTTTTCACTAAACCACGTTTTGCTAAAGGGGGGTCTGTCCATCCCCGAAATAGAGCGCGCCCAGGAAGAGCTCAAGGCAGTAGCGGTATCGGTACCTCTGGGGCTCCCGAGGAGTACGCGCACGACCTCTTCGAGTGCGCGGCGCTGCTGGCCCGGGCTGCGGCGCCCACGCGCAGCGAGGAGGCCACCGGCGGGGGCAGGAGGAGGGACAGGAGGATCCTAGGAGGAATGGCGGCGGAGGGATGGAGAAGGAACAGGGAGGCCGAGGAGGAGTGGGGCGGGGCCGAGGAGGAGGAGGAGGATAAGGAGGAGGAGAAGGAGGAGGAGGAGGAGGAGGGGCAGGAGGATGAGGAGGAGGAGGAGGAGGATCATAATCAGGAAGAGGAGGAGAAGATGAAGAGTAAGATGGATAGAGGGGAGGAGGAGGACTGAGATAAGGAGGGGAAAGAGATAACCGGCTATGAGGTGAGATGAGGAAATATAACGAGGGAGGAAGGTAAAGGAGGAGGAGGATGAACAGAGTGGATGATAGGAGTACTCGGGTGAAGAGGATTGAGGAGGGAGCGAGAGCGGAAGATGGCGAACAAGGAGCACGGAGGGCGGATGACGGGGAGGAGGGATAGGAGGGACAAGGAAGGTAGAGGAGGAGGAATGCGGAGGAGGAGGACAAGGGAGGAGAGGAGAGGACACGGAGGAGGGACAAAAGGAGGAGAACCGAGGAGGAGGACACCGAGGATGGAGGA
>CAUYUJ010001414.1:580769-583097 GCA_963575745.1 Prorocentrum cordatum
CTACCCTGCCCAATATAGCGCGCGGATGCGCCATCGGGGGCCTGCCGCCGATCGATCGGCCATGTGCATCACCAGCTCGAGGTCCATGTTTTTCCTCCCTGAGCCTGTCCTCCCCGATCGTTGCCCCGCAGCCCCGGCCCACGAGGCCGCTCCCGCTCGCAGCCCCGGCGGGGGAGGCCTCGGCGCTGCCGAGCGATGCGCCCTCGTCGAGGCGGCGGCGGGGCGATGCGCAGGCTGCGCGAACGGGCCGCCTGCTGCGGCCTGGGCGCCAGGGACGCCGGCGACGACAGACGACGACGACGACGTCGGCGACGACCAAGACGACGACGACGACGACGACGACGACGACGACGACGACGACGACGACGACGACGACGACGCACGACGCACGACGGGCGACTGGCGACGGGCGACGGGCGACGGACGACCGGCGACGCACGACGGGCGACGGACGACGACGACGACGACGACGACGACGACGACGACGACGACGACGACGACGAGCAAGACGAAGACCAAGCCGAGGACGCCCGCGAGGAGGCCACCGGCGCCTCCGTGGCGCGGCCGCCCCGCGGGGTGGAGGGCGCGCCGCGGGTCGCGGTGGAGGGCGGCGGCGAGGCGGGGGAGAGCGTTGGTGCGCAGAGGATTCTCAAACAGAAGAGGAGGGGGAGGAGGCGGAGGACAAGGAGGAGGAGGAGGAGGAGGAGGAGAACAAGGAGGACAAGGAGGAGGAGGAGGAGGGCAGAAGAGGGGGGCGGTGGTGCGAAGCGTCCCTAGGGGAACGAAGAGTGACATCAACATAAAAGCTCGGAGGTCCGCGCGGATTTCCCAGATCGGCGCTGGAGCCCCCTCCCTGGCGCGCGGAGCGCGCCAGGGGCGGCGCCGGAGGCGTCGCCGGGGGGCCCCAGCGCGGATCCAGGAAATCAGCGCGGACCTCCGAGTTTTTTTGTTCATGTCACTTTCTGTTCCCCTAGTCCCGGCTCGCTTATGGTCCCACCAGACAGTGTTCTGAGAACTTTTTGTGGCTCCCATGAAATGTTCTCAGAATATTTCTGGCTGGGACTGCTTTGTTTCTGCACATCGGGCTTATGTCCTACAGACACTGTTGTTGTCATTAGAACATAATTGGGTTCTAAGAACATGTCGTGGAGGGACTATAGGAATGCCCGGACGGTCGGTCCCTGCTCGGAGGATGCGGGCAAGTTTTGCTTGGTAGATTTGACCCCGCCGCCGGCGTTGAGTGCTTGTTGCTCCCAGCGACCCAGAGTCGGTCGAGGTTGAGCGATCTGATGTTTCGGAAGCGGCTGATCGTTCAGGGATGAAAGCACCCCGCTGTGTCAGGAACCAGCGTTGGGGTCGGCGAGGCGCGAACATGCCGTATTCGAATTCCACTGCGTCTTGGAGTTTCGGGTTCCTTTCCCCAGAAACCGAAGGCGCAGTGGGTATGGGTAAATGTCTGTTCCCTAGAGGCTTTGATTTCCACATACATATATATATATATATATTCCATGCGCGTCGGCCTTTTGACGCTCCTTCCCAGAAAGTCCAATACGCAGTGCATATGGATACAAGTCTTGCCCGCAAGAGGATGAGGCCCAGATGCGACAGGTCCACGCCGCGCATTGACACGGCGGCAACGCCTTCGCGGGCGTCCAGGGTTAGGTCTCACCAGCTGCCCGAAGGCGGCCAGCCTGGAGTGATCTCCGGCATCGGCGCTGCAGAACGATCCGCGATGTGTTCAGAATCCGACGCCCGCGCCACGTCGACGTGAACCTTCCGTGATCGAATCCCTTAGGAATCCCTAGGAATGCCCAGGAATCCCTAAGGATTCCTAGGGATCGTCGGGAATCCCTACGCATGCCTCCCTAGGAGCCCCTGGGCGTCCCTAGGGATCTCCTCGGGCCTCGATGCCGCCCTCCTGGGCCCGTTGCTGGGACGGGGGTAAAAGGCAGGAGGGGAGACAGCACACAGAAACTACTACTACTACTACTACTACTACTACTACTACTACTACTACTACTACTACTACTACTACTACTACTACTACTAACTACAACTACTACTACTACTACTACTACTACTACTACTACTACTACTACTACTACTACTACTACTACTACTACTACTACTACTACTACTAACTCCTACTCTCTATCCTACTCCTACTCCTACTCCTACTCCTACTCCTATCCTTATTCCTTATTAGAATATACTCCTCCTCCCCCCTCAGGCCGGCAGATAGGGGGCCCATCCGGGTGGTCCCATCCTAACCTGTAAAAAACAATACAAAATCAACATTTTTCTTCCTCTCGACATGGACGTCCTGTC
>CAUYUJ010001414.1:583197-598197 GCA_963575745.1 Prorocentrum cordatum
AGACTCGCCAACTATCACTTTGATGAAGCTGGTCCGCATCTGTGGGTTCATCGCCATTTTTCTAGTCCAGCTCGTCGGTCCTCCTCTCCTTGTCGCAGCCGTCTTCACAGGGTGGGGAACCGATTTAAACGGGGACCACAGTGAGAACTATATCCACTGGCGCGATTGGGAGCCATCACTGATCGATTTCGACTCGATTGGGACGACCAAGTTGCTGAGCAGCCTTTTTCTGTTCGTTTTCCAGCTCAACGGTCTGTACGTTCTTATCGAGGAGAAGCAGTCGTGGATGAAGATCTACAAGACGTTCCGGTACCTGAAGCACAACACGCCGAACATGGATGTGAGGGGGGGCGGCTTCCTGATCGCGGGAGCTCTGACCAACCAATGGGTTGTCATTATGACGTCCATCTTGGGATGCAATTCCATGGGTATTGAATTCAGAATCATCGGCGCTAGCGGATCCGTCGGAAACTGAACTGGCGCACAATCCCGCTTAACCCAGCTTAATCCCCCGTTTACTCGAGCCCAGTTCGGCTTAGTGGCCCCTTAATTGGGTTTACATATTATTAGGCACTCGATTGTTTTTTTACGAAGACCTTATGGAAGTTGCCTCCTGATCCATCGCCGCCTTCACGGTCCTCGGCTCCAGCTTCAGCCCGCGGGATTTGCTGTTCGATGCGTTGGGCCTCCTCTTCCTCTACAATTTTGACGACGTCAACTCGTCGCTCGGCTTCGTGACCGAGGACGACTGGGACGGCGTGCGGTTGGGTTGGATCTACAGGGAAATGGTGGCCGCGAATTATCACCCGGCAGACGCCGAGGCGACGTCGCAAAAGTTTGACCCAGTGGTGTCAACTTGGCGCGGCTATATTATCGCCAGGGTGTACGATTGCGTGGCAGCGTTCTTGGTAGTTGCTGCCATTGCGACGCCAGTCTTGAGCTTTATCACGCCGTTTGTGCAGCTCATGCCAGAGGACTGGGAGTGAGGCCACCCCTGGCGTCAGGGGAGGCCCAGGCATCTCCGCTCTGCCCCCTAAGGGTTGGAGGGTATGTAATTCTTGACGCTTCGCGTACCCCCGCCAGTCCGCCGCAGCGCGTAACACAGAATTCCCTGGCATTTTGCTCTGGGCTGCACGTTGCTCGAGCTTCCCTGGGCGTCCCAGATCAGCCTGCCAGCCCCTGCCCTGCTGCCCCAGCTGCCGCCTTGTGAGCTGGCCCGGCTGGCTTGTGTCGCGCTCAGTAGCTAATTAGGCTTGCCCGTCGGCCCGGACACCCTGTTCGCCACCTGCGCTCTTCGCTCGCGGCCGCGACCGAAAAGTACCCCCACCAGACCATCTGCAAACGATGCCCAGGCGAGTTGTCTTGATCAGGGAAGCGGAGGAGCATGAAGTGGATCAAGAGCTGGGGAAGCCGTCATATTGAAGTCTTGGATCAGCCTGCGCTGACCCAGGAGCGAACCGTATGCGCCTTCGCGGATTTGCCGAATGAGGAAACGCGGGGAAGAAGGACGAGGGGGATGAGGGAGAGGAGGAGGATGAGGAGGAGGAGGAGCAGGAGGAGGAGGAGGAGGAGGAGGAGGAGGGAGGAGGAGGAAGAGGAGAAGAGGATGAGAGGAGGAGGAGGCGGAGGAGGGAGGAGGAGGAGGAGGTGGGGGAGAAATAGGCGGAGACAGAGAGGAGGAAGAGGAGGAGGAGGAGGAGGAGGAGGAGAAGGAGGAGGAGGAGGAGGAGGAGGAGGAGTTGGACAATGGCGAGCCTCGGGGCTTCTTAGGGCGTCTAGGGGGCCTCTTGGCGGTCCTGGAGGCCTCGTGCGTGCCTCGGGGAGCTTATTGGGGACTTTTGGGGGTCTCTTGGGATCCTCTGGGAGGCCTTTTTGGCGCCTTTTGGGGCCTCCTTGGCGCCTCTTTGGGCCCTCTTGAGGCGCTTTTGGGAGGCTTGGTGACGCTCGTGGAACCAGCTTTGAGGATATCGATTAAATCCAGGAGGAGCTTGAATTAGCCTTGCCCTTCCTTAGAGTGCCTAGAATCCTCGCTGGGACCCCTCTTGGAGTGATCTTGGGGCCCTCTTGGGTGCTCTTGGGGCCGTCTTGGGGCTCTCTCAGACCTCTCTTGGGGCTCTCTGGAGCTCTCTTTGAGCTGCCTTGAGGCCTCGGAAGGCCATCGAAAGCAAAAAGGCGAGACGCTTTCTTGTGCCAACTTGGAGGTCAGTTTAGTTTGGGCTCTTGGAGGCCCTTGGAGCCGTCTTGGGCCATATTGGATGCTCTGACCGCTCGCGGGGCGCCCCTTCCGGGTCAAGGGGGAGGGTGTAGGGTGAGGGGTCAAGCCGCCCCCCTGGAAAGCAAGTCGCCTAGCTCACTCCCTTCTTCCCTCCCAACACATAAGTAACACCCGCGCCTGAGCATATCAGCGGTTGTCTTTGGATGTGCAGCTGCTGGGAACCAAAACCGACCCCACGTGTGCGACGCGGGGGCGAGGTGCGACAGCAGGCAAGATGCTGACACCCCCGCCGCCCCTGTCAAAAGCAGCATGAAAGGGCTCGCGGGCCTCACGAGCGTGATTCAACGTGCTGCCTCGAAGTGCCAGGGATGGTGGGGCGGTGGCGCATCGGGCTGCCGCGCGTGCTCCGAATGTGGAGGCGCAGCGCGTTTTTTGTGTTGTCTTCTGACAGGGCTGGTTGGGGGGGGGGTGAGCATGGTTCCTGGTTGGCCGCCGCTCGCCTGGGGGAGGGGGTGCATATTATTAGCTCCTAGATACTCCAGATTTCGTAAGAAAGGGAGGGGGGTCTCATTTCGGGGGGGGTCTCTTCCAGGCTATCTTGGAGGGCCTGGGGGGTCTGGGGACGATGTTTTGGAGGGTTCTCCCACGGGGGAGGTCTGAAATGGCTTGCCTTGGAGGGTACAGACCCCCTCCCTTTTATTACGAAATCTGGTGTAGCAAGCCGTCTAGCTCACTCCCACCCGCCCTCCCAACACAGGAGTAGCATTCGAGCCTGAGCAAGGTCATCGATCGTGTTTGGAGGGGCAGCTACTGGAAACCAAAACTCACCCCATGTGCGCGACGCTGGAGCGAGGTGCGCCACGCGTGCCAGGCGCGCCAGCCCCCCCTGGGGCCCGAGCGTGCCAGGCACGCCTGGTGCGCCAGATGCGCCACGTGCTCCGCGTGCGCCAGGTGTGCCGCAAACTCCATCCGCGCCAGGTGCGCCACGTTCGGTGCACGTGCAGAGTGTGTCAGGTGCGCCCGCGCACGTGACAACACACATCGGGAAACATGTCGGCCGCCACCATCCTTGTCGAAAGCCAATGCCCATCATTGTGTCTGGTGGGCCTGCGCACAGCAGGCAATACGCCATCACCCCCGCCGTCCCTGTCAAACAACTACTGGGAAGTGATTGCGGGGTGGCCGCGCACTATCCAGATCTAGCCGCGTGGTGCATTTTTTTTTGTCAGGGATGGTGGTCCTGTGCACAGCAGGCAATCTGCTGACCCCACCGCCGTCCCTGTCAAAAACCATATAAAGTGCTCGCGGGCCTCATGCACATGATTCAAATGTTTGCCCCACAGTGTATTTTATCTTGTTTTAGGCAGGGATGGTGGGGTGGCGCATCGGGTTGGCCGCGCATGCTCCAAATGCGAGGCGGAGTGCGCTTTGTATTGTTTTTTGGCAAGGATGGTTTGGGGGGCTGAGCATGGTTCCTGGTTGGCCGCCGGTCGCTGGGGGGAGGGGGTGTATAGTTATAGGTAACAGTGATCAAGGCACCTTCCTAGATAGCAAGCCGTCTAGCTCACTCCCACCCGCCCTCCCAACACAGAAGTAACACCCGAGCCTGAGCATGGTGCCAGCTACTGGAAGCCAAAATCACCGAGCGTGCCAGGCACGCCTGGTGCGCCAGACGCGCCACGTGCTCCGCGTGCGCCAGGTGTGCCGCAAACTCCAGCCGCGCCAGGTGCTGCACGTTCAGGGCACGTGCAGAGTGTGTCAGGTGCGCCTGCGCACGTGACAGCACACATCGGCAAACATGCCGACCTCCACCATCCTTGTCGAAAGCCAATGCCCATCATTGTGCCCAGGCCTCCTCCCTCCTCCTCCTCCCCCGCCCCCTCCTCCCCCGCCCCCTCCTCCTCCTTCTCCTCCTCCGCCTCCTCTTCTCCTCCTCCTCCTCCTCCTCCTCCTCCTCCTCCCCTCTCTCCTCCTCCTCCTCCTCCTCCTCCTCCTCCTCCTCCTCCTCCTCCTCCTCCTCCTCCTCGGGTCGACTACCGCTTCTGGGAAACCGTTCAGCTGGGGCTGCTCGGGAGATGGAGCCGTCTGGAGGTGCGAGGAGGCCCAGCAGTGGTTGCGGCCAGCAGGAGGGGCGGGCAAAGCCGAAGCTCCGTGCTCGGGAAGGCTGCCTGTGTGAGTCGTCCTCCGGGGGCCGTGGTCCGGCCCCGATGTGCTCCAGCTCGGAAGGATAGCTGAGGCCAGCGGGGTCTACTTTGGGGCGGCTATCCGTGCACATCCCCAAGCCTTGCCAGCTTCCTGCCCCCCATCCCCGTGGAGGGCTTCTCTTGCTGGTGGGCGTTTATTTCGCGAACGGTGGTAGAATTTAAGGTCTCTGACACACGCAATCAAAATGATGACTGAACTCGGCAAGATACGACTCCTCCCTCTCCTCCTCCTCCTCCTCCTCCTCCTCCTCCTCCCTCTCCCCCTCCTCCTCCTCCTCCTCCTCCTCCTCCTCCTCCTCCTCCTCCATCTCCTCCTCCTCCTCCTCCTCCTCCTCTTCCTCCTCCTCCTTCTCCTCTTCCTCCTCCTCCTCCTCCTCCTCGGATCGCATACGGCCCTGGGGGAAGCCGTGCGCAGCCCCGTCCTCCCTTGTCTCCATGCCGCGCCAGACTGGCAGGCGACAGTATGTGGGTAGCATGGCGATGATGGGGCCACTGTTTCGGTTTGGTATGCGCTCTCGGTCGAGGCTGAAGCAGAGCAGGGACGCGACCGCAAGAAACCTCCGCAAGCAACCCATCTCTGAAGATCCATACAATGTTTCTCGCCTCGGGCCTGGGTTTCTTAGCCAAGGGCTCCACTCGAAGACACCCAGGGTACCGAAGCCGAGCAGGTCCTTCCCGGGGCATGATTAGCACATGCGCGAGGCGCGACTGGGGGAGAAACCCAGGGTACCCTGGTGGCAGCAGTTTCTTAACTGTCGGCGGGAGTCACCGCGTATCGCTGGGAACGAAGACTCCCCGGGCACCCCCACGAAAACCATACGATCCCATGGTGCGTGTACAATAGGTCGGACACCGATGATCAGAGTGTCGTTTGTCCAGTTGAAACGTTTAGTCAGTACCGTTGCATATGTTTCAGTGTAGCCACTTCTCACACATACCCATTTCCAGGGCGCATCGCGGAACGCCACAAAGGTCGCGCCACTTGGTGATTGCGTTCTCTCTCTCTCTCTCTCGTCATGTTTTTGTTTTTCTCTCTCTCTCTCTATATCTATCTCTCTCAACCTCTGTGATTGCTGTCTCTGTCTCGCTCTGCCGAGCTGCACTCTTGGCCTTTCCGTCGTGCTCGCCTCCACACGGTTCGGCTACCACTACAGGCCACGAATGGCTTGCCACGCTCGACGGTGCTGCAGGCGCCTGTCAGGTGGCGGCACGTTCAAGCACGCCTGCGTAGCAAACCCCGCCAGATTTGGTTTGTCCGTGCACCCCGCGCGGAAGGACGCATGGGGAATACTTGTGGCATTACGCATCATCGCGGTGAGGGGAAACACCGAACTTCGGCTTCGAACAGGGGCCGAGGGGGCCGTGCATCCTCACCGCGCGTTCTTCTGACGCGGTCGCACCGCATCCATCTTTGTCTTGGCTTAGGCACTGACGATACGGAGGCCGACTCTTCCCCGAGCGGAAGAGACTCTTACTGCTTGCTTCCCACGGTCATCTGGGCGGGTGATCGGCGGCGAGCGAGGGAGGAGGAGGAGGAGGAGGAGGTGGAGGATGAGGGGGGGGGGAAGAGGGGGGGGGAGGGGGGGGGGGGGGGGGGGGATGGGAGGATGAGACAGATTACTGCGGAGGAGGGAGGAGGAGGAGGAGTGGTAAGAGGATAATGAGGAGGAGGAGGAGGAGGAGGATGAGGAAGGGGAAGGATGCGGAGGGGAGGGGGGGAGGAGAAGGAGGGGAAGGGGGGCGTGAGAGAGGGGGAGGCCTTCCCAGAAGGCGGCGGAGGGGGCTTCTCAGAAGCCCTCGCGCCCCTCGAGACGTGTGCGGCGTCTTCGGGGAAGGGGCAGAAGACCTGTCGAAGGTCCGCCTTCCCTGCGAGGGCAGCGACCAGGAGGCCGCCTGGCGCGAACTCGCACCTCCCCAGAGGAGCGATCTGAGGCGGCGCGAGGAGGAGGAAGAGGAGGATGAGGAGAGGGAGGAGAGGAGGAGGAAGGAGGTAAGGAGGAAGGAGGAAGAGGAAGGAGGGGGGAGGAAGGAGGAGGAGGAGGATGAGAGGAGGAGGAGGAGGAGGAGGAGGATGATGAGGAGGAGGAGGAGGAGGCCGACACCTCCGAGCACCCTTTGAGGCCGCAAATGGCCCGCCCCTTCCCACGATCCCCCGCCCTGGGGCTCGCCGCCGCCCCTCCCTCCTCGCTCCCGCCCTCCTCGCTCCCTTCCTCTCTCCTCGTGTGCTCCCTTCCCCCCTCCCTCGCTCCCCTCCTCGCTGCTCTTTCCCCCTCCCTCCCCTCCCTCCTCCTCCGCCTACTCGCCTCCTCTCTCCCCCCCTCCTCCCTCGTTCGTCCCTGCTCCCTCTTTCCCCTCCCTCTTTTCCCTCCCTCCCTCCTCCTTCCTCCTCTCCTCCTCCTCCTCCTTCTCCTCTTCCTCTCATCATCAGCCTCCTCCTCTTGCTTCTCCCTGCCTCTTCCTTCCCTTCTCCTCTTCCCCCCCTCCTCCTCCTCCTCCTCCTCCTCCTCCTCCTCCTCCGCCGCCGCCGCCGCCGCCGCCGCCTGCTGCTGCTGCTGCTGCTGTTGCTGGTAATGGCGGGTTCGCGAGTCCGCCGACACCAATCCTGCCCCTCCACCACCTCTTGGGCCCGTGATGGAGGGGGGGTTAAAAAGTGTGAGGTTGCCAATCGCCAGGCAGCGGTGCATCCACGCGGAGGCACCCGCTGCCCGCCAGGACGGGATGGCCCGCCTGTGCGGACCTGCCTCAGTCCCAGGGCCCAAAGGAAGCCACCCCCTGCTAGTTTCCAGGGGTGCACCCTCTCGCGCGCGGCTGTCGGGGGTGCACCCGCCCCCCATACTGCCGGATGCTCCCCCTAGACCCTTCGGGCCCGCGCTGGCCGCAGCGTTTCCGGGTTGCCCCGGCGTGTCCAAGAGCACCTTTCCGAGGCCCGGAAGGCCCGAGGGCAAATCGGTTCATGGGCTCAAGAGACGGGGGGTCGAATCCAACGGGGGTCAGTCGGAACGCCGACTCCTGCAGAATCTTGCAGGGCCAGGGTCGCACTGACTCTGGCTTGGGCGCAGGATCCTGCAGGATCGCACAGGATCCTGCAGGATCCTGCAGGATCGCACAGGATCCTGCAGGATCCTGCAAGGCCTGACTGACCCGGGTTTGGATTGACCCAGGTCAGTGAATTCCCGACAGGCGTCGAGCGCGGAGTCCAGGTCTGCACGGGGAGGGTCCAGGTCTGAGCGGGGAGAGTCCAGGTTTTAACGGGGGGGGGTCCAGATCTCCAGCTCTTCTGCGAGAACCCCCTCGGCGACGCGCTGCTGGGGCACCACAGCCTTGGAGATCGGGTCAGGAGGTGCGGTCCCGCGGGGGCCTGGCCTCCGTCCGGCTCAGGAGGTGCGGTCTGGCCTCCGTCCAGCCTCAGGAGGTGGGCCTGGTCTGGCTTAAACGCTAAACCCGAAACCCGAAACCCTAAATTTCTAATCCTATAATTATTTAACCCTAATTACCATAAAACCGGCCCGTATGCAAACCGGCTCCATTCTTGGCAAAGAATAGCATTTGCTGAGCATGCGTGCAGAATCTCTTGTATTTTACACTACAAAGTGTCCGTTCCCCGTTGCGACCCCGCTCCATCTACTGTAAAAAATTGCATTTGCTGAGCATGCGTGCAGAATCTCTTGTATTTTACAATGCAAAGTGCCCGGTCCCCGTTGCGACCCGGTTATCTAAACCGGCTCCATCTATTGCAAAAAAATAGCACTTGCTGCGCATGCGTGCAGAATCTCTCTCGCCCGACCCGACCCGTCCTGTCCGTTTTGCCTGCCCGACCCGTCCCGTCCGTTAGGGTACTCGCGTGCCAACACCCGACCCGATCCGTCGCGCTCTTTAGGGTCCGTCTGCCCGACCCGTTTCGCTTGTATGGGGCACACGGGTGTTGAAGTGTAACAGTTCTCTCGGGTGTGTCTCGATTGCCAGCTACCTCCCCACTCATCTCCGCCTCATCATTTGCAATTATATGTTCTTCTTGTCAATGCTGTTTTGTGCACATGTTCTGGCAGAGGGAGCGGTCAAACCTGTGATGCTCGTTCAGCCATTTTTGGTTTAGCAGGAGCTATCGTGTTCTCATAACCGATCCTCGTCCTTCCAATTCCATTGGAAGACAGAGGATGGCCGGCTACCACACGATCACGCTGTTCTTGCCGCAGCCCACGGCCTGTTCCAGCGGATGGGTTTCTGTGCGATGATCCTGCCGCGGGCGCCGACTATCGTGGCGGCGTTGCGCGGGACCAGAATGGGCATTGCCTGGTTCCGCGTGACATCCGCCGCCGCTATCATGGGCATCGAGCCACCTGGTGGCTTGGACTACGCTCTGGACTTTACGTTGGGCATTGCATTGGACCATGCCTGGAATCACGCCACGAACTACGCGTTGGAAGTAGCCGTGGGTCCTCTCTTTGAAGAGGCGGACGCTGGCGACCCGCAGGCCTGATCCGTCCAGCGGATGAGCAGTCAGGGTTGTTTCAACGATTCCACTTGGTCTCCTTTTCCTGCCGCGCAGTTCCGCTTGCGTGTGTCGCAGAGAAGGTGCTGCTTCTACGCTTCGCCTTCGTGTTCGTGGTTGTGCTTTCACGAGTCGCGGTGCGTGTTAGGGCATTGCAGGACAGATTTAGCCTCAGCAAGCGGGGCCTGACTATCCCTGATCGTAAGGGTCAGGGTCGCGATCTGCGCGTGCTGGGACCTTCTCTGTGCGGGTATGTATTCGCGTGGCCTGGGAACTATGGAAACAAAAAAAAGAGCCCCAGACTCTGTACTGAAGCGTGTCTTAACCATCCAGTTCGTTATGAGTGCCCCGACTGAACTTGCCACGCTGCGCCTATCCAGTCGCACTGTCCGTTACGCATTGGGTTGTATTTCGGGGTTTCTTCTACGACTGGATTCGGGCTACCAACCAGGGGCGCTATCCCGCCACCGCGCTTTAGCACGGCGTGGCACCGCATGGGTCCCCACGAAGTGGGGACCCCTATGCGCGCGTTGCCTTTTTTACCTCTACTTGCCCCATGCCTTTCCCGCCACCGTGCTATGGCATGGCATAGCTCGGCGCGGGTCCCCCAAAAGGTGGGGGCTCCTATGTGCGCGTTGTCTTTTACTCCTTCCTATCCCAGGCCTGTCCCGCCACCGGACTATAGCATGGCATAGCACATCATGGGTCCCCAAAAGTAGGCTCCTCCCGCCGGGCCCGACCCGTCCCGTCCGTCAGGGTCCGCCTGCCCGACTCTCCCCGCCCGTTAGAGCACTCGCGTGCCAACTGGATCGCACATCAGTCGTCGCCGTCGTCGTCGTCGTCGTCGTCGTCTTCGTCGACGTTGTATTCGATGTGGTTATAACGAGGGAAGAGATGATCTTTATGGTGGGGTGGCTTGCGGGTGGGAGTGACGGCCGCCGCAGGTGGGTTCGCGGTCAAGGTGTAATCGTGGCCAAGCCTGGTAGACCCTAAACCCTAAACCCTCACCCTAAGGCCTCAGGAGGTCGACGCGCTGCTGGGGGCCTGGCCTCCGTCCGGCTCAGGAGGCGCGGCCCTGCGGGGGCCCCTGGCGGCGCGCGCCCGAGGAGGAGGAGGAGGGGGAGGAGGAGGAGGAGGAGGAGGAGGGGGAGGAGGAGGAGGAGGAGGAGGAGGAGGAGGAGGAGGAGGCGCGGCCCCCGCGGGGGCCCCTGGCGGCGCGCGCCCCGAGTCGTCGAGGCCCCTGCGCTGCATCCCTGCGGGGGGGGGGGGGGGGGGCAGAGCCGACGCGCTCGGGGCGCGCGGCGCCCCGCCCTGCCTTTTTTTTTTTTTGTTGTTGTTGTTTTTCTCAGTGGCGAGCGAGGGGGGCCAGCGAGAAGGAGCAGGCCCTCGCGCCTTCGGAGATGTTGCTCCAGACTTCGTAATCAAAGGGAGGAGGGTCTCATTTCGGGGGGGTCTCTCAACCCTGAAGTCTGGGAAGCGCGATGCTCCTCAACAAAAGCCGCACCCAGGAATCGAGACTACCACTACCTCGGCCTTCCCCGAAAATGCGCGCGCGCACACAGACACACACACACACACACACACACACGCACAAAGAACATACTCCAGACTTCGTAATAAAAGGGAGGGTGCCTGGGCCCTCCCGGACAAACCATTTCAGACCTCCCCCCGTGGGAGAACCCTCCAAAGCATCGTCCCCGGACCCCCCCGGGCCCTCCAAGATAGCCTGGAAGAGACCCCCCCCCGAAATGAAACCCCCTCCCTTTATTACGAAATCTGGAGTATGTTCTTTGTGTGTGCGTGTGTGCGTATCTTCGGGGAAGGCCGAGGTAGTGGTAGTCTCGATTCCTGGGTGCGGTGTTTGTGGAGGGACATCGCGCTTCCCACAATTCAGGGCTGACCGTGGCCAAGTATTGATCCTGCTCCTGGGCCCCCGTCTTGCGCCTCCGGCTGGCGACCTGGACCTGCTCGGGCCCCCCGCGGGTAGACAGGCACCCGCCAGCAACTTGATATGGACGAGCCTTGCCGGACAACCCTGTCCCCGAGCGTGAGCCCCCGATCAGAGTTGCTCTCCTCCTCCTCCTCCTCCTTCTCCTCCTCCTCCTCTTCCTCCTCCTCCTCCTCCTGCCCCCCCTCCTCCCCCTCCTCCTCCTCCCCCTCCTCGTCAGAGTTGCGCACGTCCCCTTCCCAGCGGAAGGAACGTCGCTGGCCGTCTGGGGGAGGGCACAGCCGACCCCGAATTCGCGCTGCCGCCCTGCTGTGCTGCACGCGTTCCCCAGCCCAGCCGAAGGCACCTTCGAAGGCAACGCCTCGGCGAGCTGTGCGCCGCTGGAACTCCGCAGGCGCTGCTTGCGCCACTGGAACCCAGCCACGCGCAGAGGGGGGGTGGGGGGAGGGGGGAGGGCTTCTCAGAAGCACCCCTGCTTCTCAGAAGGCGCGGGCCCTGTCTGTGGAGGTCAAGGCCGGCGCCCTCTGAGAAGCAGCCTCCCTCCAAGAAGCCCTCCCCTTTCCCCCACCCCGTCGTGCGCGCCGCCAAGGGGACCTCGCAGGGCGCAACAGGCGCCTCGCTGGCCAGCCGGGGGCGGGGGGGGGCGGGGCGCCCGCGGAGCCCGAGCGCTCGCGCCGCCACCCGGGGCTGCACGGCGCCCCCGGCCCAGCGGCCTGCGCGCGCGCAGCGGGCCATTTGCGGGGGAGCTCTGCCCGCCGAGCTCTTGGGGCACGGGCTGCCGCCCTCGGGCCGCACGACAGGGGGGGGGATAGGCAAAGGGGGGGCCTCCTCCTCCTCCTCCTCCTCCTCCTCCTCCTCCTCCTCCTCCTCCTCCTCCTCCTCCTCCTCCTCCTCCTCCTCCTCCTCCTCCTCCTCGCTACGAAATCTGCTGCATGCAGGTAGTTTCGGCCCCGCCGCCGGGCCCATCCCTCGGCACATGGGCGCCTCCCGGCGCCTGGAGGCACCGGGAAAATCAGCTACGGGAGCTGATTCTCAAACCCCCCCTTTGCTATCCCCCCCTTCCGCCCAGCCCGACACTCTGCGCCGCACGCGTCGTCCCAAAGCCCAGAGGGGCGCACATCCCCGCGGCAATCTGCAGGGGCACCGCCGATCCCGAGCCCCTGCCGCCACTCTGCGCCGCACAGGTCCACGGCCCAGCGGGGTGCGCATCGCTGGCCATCCGGGGGGGAGTCTCGCCGAGACGGGGACTCGCTCTGCCATTCCGTGCCGCGCGTGCCCCCCCCAGCCCAGCGGAATGCACATCGCTGGCTATTTGGAGAGGCAACGCCGCCGAACCCGAACACGCGCGGCCTCCCTGAGCTGTACCTGTCCCCAGCCCAGCGGAATGCGCATCGCTGGCCATCTGTCAGAGCCCCGAATCATCAGGGGTATCTCGGGTCAGGGCTAACTCGGGTTGGTTTTTCGGGATTCCGAACCCGACTTACCCCGGACCCGACTTACCCCGGATAATTCGGGCGTCCAGAGCCCCGAATCATCAGGGGTATTTCGGGTCAGGGCTAACTCGGGTTGGTTTTTCGGGATTCCGAACCCGATTTACCCCGGACCCGAGTTGCCCCGGATAACTCGGGCGCCCAAATCTGTGCGGGCGAGACCGCCGAGGCTAAACTCGCCCTGCCACCCTATGCTGCACCGACCCTTCAGGCGGGCGTGTCCCTCTGCAGGGGGAAGATTTCGAAAAGGTCAAACATAGTCTGGGGACGATTTTCTTGTATTTTTGAGTATCTGTTGCATGTTGGTGGTATTTTCAACGCTTCGTCCAAAATCCGCCTATGGGGGGACATGCCCGACCTAAACCTACCCTCGGCCGGAAGGAATGCACCTCTCTTGCCAGCCGGGGGGGTGCCTTGGCATCGCTCGGACGTGCGCATTTTTCCTTCGGCGAAGACCATCGAGGAGCATCCTTCATCCTTCGGCGAGAAAACCACGCACGAAACCGACAAAAAGCACAGGGAATGGACGTCCGAGCGATGGCGAAGGTGCGGGTCGGGCAGGTCGGCCGCCTCGGCCGCCCCCCATCCTCCACCAGTCGAGCTCCCCTTGCCTGCGAGCAGAAGGTCGCATTCGTCATCCATGGCCGCGCACGCCCCGACGTTCTGGCCGTAGGCGCTCCCCGCTACCACAGGGGCAGAAGCGGGCCCCGTCTCCGCACAAGTCTTAAGACTCGTCGTTTTCAAACATACACACATATACATATATATATATATATATAGTCATACATATGTATATCTGAAACTATTAAGACTCGTCGCTGCTGCAGCGGTCGTCGACCGAGCCATGGCAGGCCTCCCATCGATCAGGGGCCTCGGCGGCCCTTGGCCTCCAGCAATTCTGGCGGACAGAGGGGTCGCCGGTCATCCGCACAGCAGCGGCGCGCCACGCAACCGCGTCCCCAGGGAGCTCCGCGGCCTCGCCAACAGGGTACAGTCCACCCGCATAACAAGGATGGACAACCTTCCCAAGGGTACCCTTGCATCCTTCCGGGGAAACGCAAGACTCGAGTAAGCCGGAATTCGGGTTTGCCGGCGGTTTTTGAGGAGCGCGCCCTGGATTTTGACGCTCCAATGTTCGTGGGATGTCTGCAGCGGGAGCTCGCGTCAAATTTCAGATTGGGTCTCGTCATTTTTATGCTGGCCCCGTCGGGCCAACCCGAGTCCCCCGTAACCGAGTCTTACGTCTCCCCGATCCTTGCCTCCTCGGCCCATCATTGGCCGCTCTCGTTGGCCCCCCGCCGCCGAAGGTTTCACACTCCCGCATCCCAATATGTCGTAGGCTGGCCTTCTCGGCTGCTGTGATGCTCTACCCTTGCAGCATCGCGCGTGGATCTGTGCATCCTGCCCGCGGTGTCGCAGCGAGGAAGCTCCGTACAGTCGGGGCTCTCTTGGACGGTCCTGGAGGCTTCTTGGAACCAAAGATTTCAAACAAAACAAGGATTGCACAAAAAAAACCCAAGGATTGCAAAACAAAATCAGGATTTCAACCCATCGCCTTTTTGGAATCCTTCGCCCAAGGATTGCAAAAAAAACAGTTGTTTTGCAAACCCAGAGTTTTTTTTGCAATCCTTAGCCCATCATGGGGCCTCTCGGGCCCAAACACATCATGCGGCAAAGCCGCGAGGGGGGCGGGGCCAGAGGGCGCGCGGGAAGCCTGGGTAGGAGGTTTGAGACGTTTGGGGCGGGGCCCCTCAAAATCATCCTCGGGATGGAGGACTGAGGCTTGATGGATTCCGCAAAGCACCTGAGGATTCTCCCACTCGTGCCTCAAGGGCACAGTAGCGGAATAGTATCGATTTTATTATCATTACCACCCCCACCATGTTCATCATCACCACTTGCACCGTCCTCATCATCCCCATCCCCATCGTCCTCCTCCTCCTCCTTCCTCCCCTCCTCCTCCGCCTCCTCCTCCTCATCATCACCATCATCATTCTTACACTCCCCAGCTGCTGGTCTTCCATTCCGCCTTACGTAGAGAGTGGGAGATGCCCAGGGCATCACTCGCGCGCAGGACCTACTGCCCTATTGCGTTCAGGTGTTCGCCCTCCTGCTTGACGCGACGCCCCTGGAGAGACTGGACACGTCGTTCTACGCAGCGCTGCTCCCAGGCTTGCTGACGTTCCCTTGGGGGAGGAAAGGATATCGTTATCGCTATCCTTCTCTCGTTTCCGCCGCTTCTGGACCTCCTGGGAGCCGACTCTTCCGCGCAAATCTCTTGCATCTGCGCTGCCCCCCCCCCTGGGCCCTTGACTCACTCCTCGCGCCAGGGAGGGGGGTCCAGCGCTGATCCGAGAAATCCGTGCGGAGCTGCAAACGTTTATGTTTATCTTATTTTCGTCCCTCATTATGCAGAGCGATATTCCTGTCAACATGTTTGGCTTGACAGAGCGATATTCCCTCATTATGCAGAGCGAAAATCCTTTCAACAGGCTTGCTCCATTCCGCCGACTCCCAAAGGAGGAAGTTGGGGCGAAGGGGCTAGGGGGGAGGGTAACAAGTCAGTTTGGAAAGGCCGCTCTGGGTCGCCGACGACAGTAAGATGGAGTAGGAGAAGGAGTCGGAGGAGGAGGAGGAGGAGGAGGAGGAGGAGG
>CAUYUJ010001414.1:600697-603197 GCA_963575745.1 Prorocentrum cordatum
CCCCTCACACGTTTCGTGGCTCCATAGGGAGCTCCACCGAAGGCCCCAGTGCCCGCGGCCGCATGCGTCCCCCACACCCATTTCGGCACACCCCTCACACGTTTCGTGGCTCCATAGGGAGCTCCACCGAAGGCCCCAGTGCCCGCGGCCGCATGCGTCCCCCACACCCATTTCGGCACACCCCTCACACGTTTCGTGGCTCCATAGGGAGCTCCACCGAAGGCCCCAGTGCCCGCGCCCGCATGCGTCACCCACACCCATTTCGGCACACCCCTCACACGTTTCGTGGCTCCATAGGGAGCTCCACCGAAGGCCCCAGTGCCCGCGCCCGCATGCGTCACCCACACCCATTTCGGCACACCCCTCACACGTTTCGTGGCTCCATAGGGAGCTCCACCGAAGGCCCCAGTGCCCGCGCCCGCATGCGTCAGCCACACCCATTTCGGCACACCCCTCACACGTTTCGTGGCTCCATAGGGAGCTCCACCGAGCTCCATGCCAGAAGGCCCCAGTGCCCGCGCCCGCATGCGTCACCCACACCCATTTCGGCACACCCCTCACACGTTTCGTGGCTCCAAGGGAGCTCCACCGAAGCTCCCGCGCCCGCATGCGTCAACCCACAACCCATTTCGGCACACCCTCACACGTTTCGTGCCCTAGGGAGCTCCACCGAAGGCCCAGTGCCCGCGCCCGCATGCGTCACCACACCCATTTCGGCACACCCCTCACACGTTTCGTGGCCCCATAGGGAGCTCCACCGAAGGCCCCAGTGCCCGCGCCCGCACGCGTCAGCCACACCCATTTCGGCACACCCCTCACACGTTTCGTGGCTCCATAGGGAGCTCCACCGAAGGCCCCAGTGCCCGCGCCCGCATGCGTCACCCACACCCATTTCGGCACACCCTCACACGTTTCGTGGCCCCATAGGAGCTCCACCGAAGGCCCAGTGCCGCGCCCGCATGCGCCGGCACGCCCTCACACGCGTGGCCCCATAGGGAACCCGAACACACACATTTCGGCACACCCCTCACACGTTTCGTGGCTCCATAGGGAGCTCCACCGAAGGCCCCAGTGCCCGCGCCGCATGCGTCAGCCACACCCATTTCGGCACACCCCTCACACGTTTCGTGGCTCCATAGGGAGCTCCACCGAAGGCCCCAGTGCCCGCGCCCACATGCGTCACCCACACCCATTTCGGCACACCCCTCACACGTTTCGTGGCCCCATAGGGAGCTCCACCGAAGGCCCCAGTGCCCGCGCCCGCATGCGTCACCCACACCCATTTCGGCACACCCCTCACACGTTCGTGGCTCCATGGGAGCTCCACCGAAGGCCCCAGTGCCCGCGCCCGCATGCGTCAACCACACCCATTTCGGCACACCCCTCAAACGTTTCGTGGTCCCATGGGGAGCTCCACCGAAGGCCCCAGTGCCCGCGCCCGCATGCGTCAGCCACACCCATTTCGTCAACTCCCTCACACGTTTCGTGGCCGCATAGGGAGCTCCACCGAAGGCCCTAGTGGGTGTGCCCGCATGCGTCCCGCACACCCATTTCGGCACACCCCTCGTACGTTTCGTGGCCCCGTAGGGGGCCCCACCGAGAAGATATTCACAATTGCAGTTTTCACGATTGCATATGGTTGGGTCCTTCGCCAGGATAATTCTTTTTCGAGCCGGGCATCTAGGTTATTCCTCGGGCCCGGGGACTCTCACTGATGGATCCGCCTCGTAGAATGACGCAGGACGACGGGGTCTAGGGCTCCCTGGCGCGATCTTGCGCGGCTCCTCAGCTTTGTGAGACGTCGGCTATTGGGGAGGAGAGCGGGCAGGGTTGCGGAGGCGGGACTGGGCGGGGCACGGATCCGAGCGGTCGACGGATACACAATCGAATGCACAGACGAGAGGAAGGTTCTGCCCGCATGCCAGCGATGGATGGGAGCCCCCAGGGGGTTCTCCGTGCGCTGCTCGCGAAGGGAGAGTGCAGAGGCCTGATAAGGTCTGAGGAGAGCGGATGGCCCCGCAGGGGCAGCGATCTGGGTGGAGAGGCACAGGGGGGAGTGCATTGACCCTTCATCGCCCATGATCGCCGACAGGGGCCCGAAAACCCCAGCCTGCCCACGAACGTGCGGACCCACCATCGGCGGCCCACTGCCGATCTATCGTCGGTGGAACGCTGAGTCCAGGTCGATGTGTCCAACCCTGACTATGCCATTCCCCCTCTGTTTTTGCCCCCCGTCCTACTTACCCAGACATCTGGCTGCTCCACTTCCTTTCGATGCGTTCGCCCCTGGAGGTCCAGACCACCTCCCTACAGGGCCGGTGTTTCGTCCACAGTCGTTATTTGACGCTCCCAAGGCCTGGCGATGGCCCCCAGAGGCCAAAAACGGCCAAAAGCCACCTGCTCCAATTTGTTGGGAAGCGTCGGATCTCTCGGTATCGTGGAAACCCATGCCAAGAAACACCCCGATTGCCTCTGGGGTGCCCTGGGTCCCATGGGGTCC
>CAUYUJ010001414.1:608197-610697 GCA_963575745.1 Prorocentrum cordatum
GCCTCCCCTGCCCTG
This sequence comes from Prorocentrum cordatum, assembly GCA_963575745.1. Taxonomy (NCBI): domain Eukaryota; class Dinophyceae; order Prorocentrales; family Prorocentraceae; genus Prorocentrum; species Prorocentrum cordatum. Next base: position 608,213 of record CAUYUJ010001414.1, read on the forward strand.
GCCTGTGTGTCGGGCAGTCCTGGCCTCCCCTGGCCTCCCCCGGCCTCCCCTGGCCTCCCTTCGCCCGCACGAATGAGCGTTGAACGAGCAGTGTTGAACGAGTAGAGGATCGATTACAGAATCGGCTTACCCCTAGAGCGAAGAAGAAACAACGCCACAAACATGACCTTGTGACGCTCCGCGCGGATCTCCTGGATCTGCGCTGGAGCCCCCTGGCGGCGCCTCCAGCGCCGCCCCCTGGCGCGCTCCGCGTGCCAGGGAGGGGGGTACAGTGCAGATCCAAGAAATCCGCGCAGAGCGCAAGTTTATGGCGTTTTTCTTCCACGACTGAATTCGTTTGATCGTGGGGGCGCGCATCAAGAAGCCATATATCGTCAGGGTACCCTGGGTGTCTTCGCTCCGCGCGCTGGCGGTCGTTGTTGATCGTCGCTCACCTGGTTTGTTTGAGGCGTTTCCGGGGCCGCTTTGGCTCGCATCCGTGCGAGCGATGCTTGCGAGGCGCTCGAGACGCACCTGGAAGGTCCACTCCGCCTCCTTCGCGTCAGCCCATTTGCTCCTCCGACCCCTCACTGTCTCGATGCTGCGGGTTGGTCTGTTAGTAAGTCGTTCCCTTTTCACCCTCCGCGGGCTTCCCCAGCCTGACGGATGTCCCCAGCCTCTTTCCACAACTCCTTTGCGTCAGAGGGCTGGCCCAAGCTTTGAAGATGCGCTTCTGGGTCCCAACCTCGATTATAGTATCGTTACACCCAGCTCGATTCGCAGAAAGGGATACGCGCAATGGCCGAGAGGAGTATGACGAGACATTATGCAGCGCCGTTGTGGCACACCCTCTGTTCCACGACCTCCGTCCAGACATGGAGGGATGAGGTGCTTTGTGAGAAGGTGTTGTCTACTCTTGAGCCTCGGAGGGACCTCTCGTGGCCGCGGCTGGCGCGGCTCGCCTAACAGGTCAGGGCAGGTCCGGGAAGGGCCCCAGGAGGGTCGGATGATCCAGATCTTCCTCCGCTGCCCTCCACGCCGACGGAATGGGGCCAGGGTGGATGAGGTCGGGGGGCTCGCGCCGCATCGCCGACGCATCACCGGCGACGCGGCGCGCGATCCCGAGCACGACCTTCTTCGGCTACACGGTGGTGATCTCTGGTGCGCGGCTTTGGGGGGAGCGGCACGGCGGGCGGGGAGGTTATCCGAGCACGGAGGCCACTGCTGTCGAGTGGCGTCGCAGCCTGCGCACCAAGGAGTCACTATTGCCTGGGGTCACCTTCTGCGCCTGCTCTGGATGGGGCAATAATCGCTCCCCCTGGGATCCGCGGAGGGGATTTGGCACGTGCTGCCGGAGCGGGTAGAGGGGGGTTGGAGGAGGAGGAGGAGGAGGAGGAGGAGGAGGAGACAGAAGAGACAGAGGAGGAGGAGGAGGAGGAGGAGGAGGAGGAGGAGGAGGAGGAGGAGGAGGTGGCAGAGGGGAGGTGGATGGGCAAGCTCCGTCTGAAGGTTAGTCGCCCACCCCTCGACTAATATCCCACCCAGAGAAGCCGGTTTCTCCGATTCCCGACATCGCAGACGCATCGCGCCGATGCGGCGCGATCCCCCGACTGCAATAGCTCCTTCCAGCGTGATCGGCCTCGGCTTCCCCACGCCCGCGCGCTAGCGCGCGCCCGCGCGCGAGAGGCGCGAGGCATTCGGCAGCGCCGTCGCGGCGCACCTGCCGACCATCTTCGAGCGGTTTTCCCTCATTGTTGGTCTGCGTTGCGCCTTCCCCTCGCTGGGACGAGCAGGGTGAGGACGACGATGAGGACAAGGGTAATTTTCTAGGCCTCCCAGGTGGGGTCCGAGCAAATGAGCTCGGAGGATCGCGCCGCATCGCCGATGCATCTCCGAAGCGGCTCGATGCGGAGCCTGACTTGCTCCGCGCTGGCGTCGCCGATGCACCGCCGACATCGCCGATGCATGGTGCTGCGGCGCGATCCTCCGACCCCATCTGCTCGGACCCCATCGAGGAGGCCTCCCGTGAGGAGATCGAGGAGGACAAGAGCAAACCCACGTTCTCAACCATGCTGCAAGACACCCGCCCTTCCCACGGCCTTCTCCCTGGAAGGCCCTGCAAGCGTTCGTTTTCGCTGCGGGGCCGCCCCCCTTGAACGACGGGCGCCCGAGGCCTGCATCTCAAGCGAGGCCCCCCAGACAGGGTGACCAGGATCGTGGCATTGCTTGGACGTGTGCATTTTTCCTTCGGCGAGGACCATCGAGGAGCATCCTTGATCATTTGGCGAAAAAAACCACGCACGAAACCGAAAAAAGCACAGGGAATGGACGTCCGAGCGATGGCCAGGGATGGCTACCTGGCGGCCCCAGCGCCCCCCAAGAGCACCCCAAGACGGCCCAGGCGGCCCCGAGGGGTCTCCCAGGTCGCCCCATGTCCGCCCCCGAGCCCCCCCCCCAAAAGGGCCCCGGCACAGCCCGAGAAGTCCCCAAGGCGGCGCAAGAAAAC
>CAUYUJ010001414.1:615697-632844 GCA_963575745.1 Prorocentrum cordatum
GGTGGCTCGCAGCAGCCGCCTCCTGACCAGCGTGGCCATGTGCTCCGTCTGGTGGACGCGAACGCGATCAGGGGCTGCGACGCGAACTGCATCAGCCGCTGCACCAGCCAAGGTGTCGGCAACCGCGTTGCCGATGACCAGCCAGGGGGGAATCCGCATCCTGAAAGCCTCGGGCATGACCAGGTGCGAGTACACGTGCTCCACGGCGAAGTCCGATCTGGGCCTGCTCCTGCTGCTGAAGGTCTGCGCGAGGAGGCCCCGCAGGTCGCTGTCGTCGCCGTGCGGCTGCAGGTCGCGACGCCTCCACCAGCCCTCGCAGACGGCCAGGTTGTCCGAGATGTAAACCGCGGGGCCGAGGGAGCCAAGACCTCCGTCGACCAGGTGGACTCGAGCGACTGCCAGGCCCACGCGACGGAGATGAGGGTCCTGCCCCTCTGGCCCTCCGCTGGCGTCGCCGAAGAGGACGAGCGGGGCTTCCTCGGTGCCCTGCCCCAAATCACCAGGGGCCAGAGCGACGGCCTGCTGGCCGTCCAAGAGCGTCCAGAGGTCGCGATCGCGAGGGGCGGCGACCTCAGTCCAGCTGCGCGGGATGATGCCGCGGAGCCAGAAGGCCGCGTGCGCATCCTGGTCCGCGGCGGCGCGGGGCAGGAGCTCGCTGCTGTCGTCGTAGGCCTTGCTGCCGACGTTGCAAGGACAACTCCAGCACCGATGTAAGGGAGTCCCCCCCTCGCCGCCGCATCTCGGGCAGCTGGCGCACTCCATGTCGCCGAAGGTCTCCTTCTTGCGCGACCTCGGCCAGGCTCCGCCCACCGCGATGGCGGCGAGTAGCTCTTCGAGCGCAGGCCCTCCATGAAGACGCCTGAGCCGCTGCAGGTGGGCCTGAAGGGAGCGCAGATCGGCGCCTGCCTCCAAGCCCGCGCCGCACCAGTGCGTGGCGGCGCGCTGCCACAAGTCCTCCTGGATGGAGGAGTCGAGCGCGTCGAGGACGGCCTTGCAGGAGCCGTCCGTGATGCTGGCCACGTCGGGGATGGCCCGCCGCTCGCGGGAGCCGTCCTGCAGGGCGCGCTCCCAGCCCATCGGGCCGACGGGCACCCAGCCGCGCTGCAGGAGGAGGGCCTGGAGGGTGGACACAGGCCCTCGCACCAATCTCGACTTGCGCTCGAGCTCCGCCTCGCGAAGCCGACTGTGGATCGGGATCCAGGCCCTCAATTCCTCAACTCCTGGCTGCTCCTCCAGACCTCGAACCAGCACTTGACCGGGGCGCGGGGCAGGCGCCTGGCAGGGTCGAGGGGGCCCGCGCGAAGGGACAGCTGCGTGGTGAGGCAGCGCCCTCGCCTAGAAGCTCCTGAGACTGATGCAAGCCTTCGGCGGAGCTCCGCAAGCCTGCTGCCGAAGACGCCGAAGAGCTCGTGCCCGTAAGTTGCTGCCGCTTGCAGCCCGACCAGAACCCGCACTTCTTGCACTGCCGCGAGGCGCGGGCCATGCCTCGCAGACGGCCATTCGCGAAGCGCGTCTTGCCCATGCGCTTGATGACCGTGCGGCGAGCTGGGCGGCGGCCCGCTGCAAGGTCGACGCCGAGGCAGGCGCCGTGGCTCGCCGCCTGGACGACGAGGCCGTGCTGCCTGACGGACTGGGCAATGCGCCGTGCGCCCTCCAGCTGCGAGCAGACGACGACGCTCTTGGGGGAGATCTGCAAGCCGGCCTTCTGCATGCCCGAGCCGAAGTCGATGATGCCCTTCGTGACGGCGCCGACGACGGACTGGCGCGTGCCCGCGGAGGACACCGAGAGGTCGTCCACCCAGATCCGCGAGGGCAGAAGCTGGGGCGACCCTATGGCCATCTGCTGCAGCGTGTGGTACGTCATGCATCGGCCGAATCGCGTGCCCGACCTGGCGCCCTGCACCACCGACTGGGACGGGACCACGACGCGAGAGGCCATGCCGTCCTGCAGGAGCACCCTGCCCGCCATGCACTGCTGCAGCTCCAACGCCAGCACTGCGGGCGGAAACCCGCAACGGAGCGCCGCCTGGGCGAGCCCCGTCCACAGCATGCTGTCGTAGAACTTCTACTGGACGTCGACCAGGCCGTGGCCGTGCGAGACGCCCATGGCGGCGAAGGCCTCTTCGCTCGCGGCGCGAGCGAAGGCCTCGCGGAGCGCCGAGTTGCCTGCGACGGCGGCGTCCCAGGCTGGGGCCGTGCGCCTCGCCCAGTCGCGCATGCCCTCCTCGCGGATCATGCCCCAGCAGCGCGTGACCATGCTGAGGACCCCGATGATGCGCTCGCCGCCGCCCTTCTTCTCGAGGACGTGGCCCAGCACCAAGAGGAGCTGCTTGGGCCAGCAAGCGGCCCGCTCTGCGGAGGTGAAGAGGTCGGCCAGCTCCTGCAGCGCAGGGTCGGGCAGCCTCGCCAAGTCCAGCACCGTGAACTGGTCCACGCCCTTACCAGTCTGGGGCCGCATGCGCTGGAGGGCGTTGCGGATGTCGGTCACCGTGATGCGGTCCAGTTCCTCGTACTGCACCTGCTCGCGGATGCCCTCGAACAGGTCTAGGACCTCCTCGCGCCTGACGGCGCGGGGCGACCACAGCTTCTCCCAGGAGGCCGCCTTGTGGTCGAGGATCGCGCTGGGGTGCACCAGGATGCTGCTGCCCACCGGGACCTCGTCTGCTGCCAAGTGCCGCTCCCGCAGGGAGCGGAAGACAAACGGCGTGGCCTCCTCCGTGCTGATCCACTGCCGAAGCTGCCGCAGGGACTCGTGGACCGCCGACTGCCTGGCACGAGCTGCTGCTGCAAGGGCCGCCTCCTCGAAGGCCGCCAAACTGCTGTCCGAGATGGCGTGCGCGTCGCCCAAGCCCGCCACCAACGCCTTGAAACTCCTCTGCTCTCCCCAGTTCTCACCTCCAGGAGGTGGCACGATCTCGCCGTCCTCTCCTGGAGGACGGCGCCCACTGAGGTGCACGAGCGGAAGGGGGCGGGCTGAAGCCTGCTGCTGGGGCTGCCGCGACGCAGGTCGCCGCTGCTGCCGCCGCTGGGGCCGAGCCCCTCGGCGCGTGCCAGCACGGCCAGCCAGGTAACAGCGACGAGCTTTGGCAGGTACGCGATCGCGAAGCTCCCGTCCAGCCTCTGCAAGCAGCCGACGATCATCAGTGGCCTGCTTGCTGCGGCGCCGAAGTTTGCTGACCCTGGAGAGCAGAGCTGCCGCCGAGGACCACCAGCGCACTGCTGCCCCCCGAATGGGCTCCAGCCTGGTCGTCGCGCTCGGCGTGCACTTGCACTCGATCAGCCGCGCCTCTGCGCTGCGCGACATGCGCCCCACGGCGCTGCATCCGTGATGCTTGTAGATCGCCCTCTCCACGTGCTCGGCCCAATTCCCTTAACGGGTGCTGAGCTGGGACATCAGGGCCCCACCGACTTGAACGGCGGCTGAATCAGCCGCGCTGCGCCCCAGCGGCTCCACGACGGACCTGGGAGCGGCCGCGGTATTGTGCCAAGTCACGTCGTCGATAGCGAAGCCAGGCAGGCTCGCTCTGGCCTCTCGGCTAGTCGCGGGGCCCGCCCTGGACAGGGAAGCCGAGGCCTGACCTCGCGAACTTCCCTGCGAGCCCACGGCCGCAGGCGCTGCGGACGCGGCGGGGCCCTCACCCTCAGTTGCTGCGCTGCTGCGCCCTGCTCCTGGCGGCGCGGCCCCAGCGACTGCCTGCGCGTCGCCAACCTCCACCACGTGGTCCACGTCGAGCTCGGCGTCGAGGCACTCGAAGGGGTCCACGTCGCTGTCATCGAACCTCGCCGCTGCCTGCGGAGGCAAGCCCGCCGCTGCTGCTGAGGGCTCCCAGGCGTCCTCCGAGTCCTCATCGCTGCTGTCGCCGCCGTCGGAGTCCGAGCAGGTGGACATGCCGTCGAAGGTGCGGCTCTGGGTATGGTCGCCGAAGAGCTGGGTGTGGAGCTCCAGCTCTTTCTGCTTGGCGAGGGCGCGTCGCTCGGCGCCACCTCGCTGCTTGGCGCGGCGGCCACGGGGGGCCTCCGCACGCGGCCTCGCCACCTGAGGCAAGCCCTTCGCCATCGCCAGCTGCCGACCCAGGAGGACGGCTTGGCTGGAGCGGAATTGCACCACGAGGCCGCAGTGCGTCTTCCAAGGGACTGCGGCGGTGGCCCAGATGCCTGCCAGCAACGGGGCGCAGGCAGCGGAGCACAAACCGTAGTCGATGTGCGAGCCGTGCTGGCCCGCGTCGCAGGTGGTCGTCACGTCCGCCTGCACCACCTGCGCGCCGATGCGGCGCAAGAAACCAGCCTGCTGCAAGGTCTGGTGCGGCAAGTTGAAGTCGCCGATGACGAGCCAAGGCGCCTTGACGGCGCGGAGCAGGGCACCAAGCTTGCCGAAGCGCCGCAGGTTGCTGCCGCGCCAGCCGACCCCGCTCACGCCGTAGAAGGTGACCACGACCACCTGCCCGTTGCCCTTGAGGTGGAGAACGCTGGCCTGGAAGCCGCCGGCGGCCGCGGCACCAGGGGCAGCCAGCGCGCGGTCTCCGCTGCCCTCCAGCGCGTGCAGGTGGTGGCCGCGCCTGCACAGCAGCCACTCTCCTCCCTCGGCGCCGCTGTCGGCACCAGTGCCTTCCAGCAAACCACGCCTGGAAGGCCGCGCGTGATTGGCCATGATCCGCAGGTCGAGCTTCTTGGCCCCCCGTCGCCACTTCTCGAAGTGGCCAGCATGCACGTGGGTCTCGACGAAGCTGAACGTGCCGAAGCGGTTCAGCGACTCCCCAACGAATCCCCAAGCCTGCGGTCCCATGTCCGCGACATTCGCAAAGAATAATCGATGGCCGCCGTCGCCTCCACAAAACTCGAGGCTGGCAGCCCCAGCTGCAGCCTCATTCCCCTCAGCCTGATGCGCCTCCTCGTCACCTGGAACGGCGGACGCGGAGGGGGCGCCCAGGCCGGCGCGGGTCGGGCTCCCAGGGGCCCGCGTCAAGCAAGCCCGACCCGCGGCTGCCTGTCAGGCCACGGCAGGGGGTGCGGCAGGAGCCGCCGCGGCCGACGGGGAGGCGGGGCCGCCTCCAGCAGGGGGGGCGCATCCTGCCTCCTGGCTCGCTGCGCACGGCGGGGAGGCGGGGGGACCCGCCGAGGCAGCCGCGCCAACTGCAGCTGCTGCGCGTGCCGCACGCGCGGCTGCGAACTTGGCGGCGCTGAGCACCTTGGCCGCCGCCGCCAGCTCAGTGTCGCCGCCGTCGCCGCCAGGCTGCGGGCTGCCGTCGCCGCCGACGTCGGCCATCTCCTCGTCCTCAGCGCCACCTCCCTCCTCGCGCAGAGCTGAAGGGGAGCCCGTGCGGCGCTTCCTGCCGCTGCCGCGAGAGGGGGCCAGCGCTGCCCTGGAAGCGGCCGGCTTGTCGCGGACCTGCTTGGCCTTGGCGGCCAGCTCCACCTTGGTCGCGACGAGGGACTTCTCCAGGTTCTGCAGCTCGCCCTGCTCCGTGGGCGAGAGGCCCTCCATGTTGGTGAACACGTCAGGGTCCCAGGAGAGGTGGAAGAGGTCGTCCGAGACGCCCGTCGCCCTCGCCACCTCCGCTGCCTGGCGGGCCATGGCCGCAGCAGCGACGGCCTTGGCACGATCAGCCTCCGCCAGGAGGAGCGCGAGCTCGCCCTCCTTGACGCGGGCTGCGCGCAGCTGGTCCTCGAGGCGCAGCACCGCGTCGACCGAGCCTTGGTGACGGCGGGCTGCTTCTTTGTGGAGGCCCGACGCCTTGCGGAAGACCTCGTCGGGAGGCTTCTCCGTCTCCGCAGGGGCCTCGGGAGGCTGCGGCTCCGCCAGCTGCTGGACCAGCAGGATGGCCGCCTTCGCCTCGTACGCCTGCGGGGACGCGCTGGCTTTCTCGGCCAGCTGCGCCAGGAAGGAAGTGAAGTCCGAGCCGTTGGAGCTCGTCTCACTGCCGCCGCCACCATCCAGATGCCAGGGGCATTGGCCAACGCCCTCACGCGACTGCCGCGACGGCCTGCGGGAAGGCGGGCGGCTGGCAGCGCGGCGACGAAAGGGTTCGACCTGCGCGCCGCAGCTGCACTTCCAGTGCGCCTCGCCCCAGGTCTCGTTCCACATCCAGCGCCTGCAGGAAGAGCAGCGAGTCCAGTCGTCGATGAAGACCACCGTCCGCTGGGAGCTGCCTCCACCGCCAGGCCCAGCGCTGCGCAAGGCGGGCGAGCGCGCAGCAGGCCTGCTGCGCCCCATGGTTCGCACCGTATTAGTCGGGGAGAGACTCGGCGGGCTGCCGCGGCGACTCTCCCGTTTCCAAGAACTCGTCGCGAACGCTCGGTGCTTGAGCCAAAATGGCTTGAGCCAAAATGGCTACGGAAAGAAGAGGATGAGGAGGAGGAGGAAGAGGAGGAGGAGGAGGAGGAGGAGGAGGAGGAGGAGGAGGAGGAGGAGGGATCAGGTGGAGCAGGCAACAGGAGGAGGGAAGACGAGGAGGAGGAGGAGGGAGGAGGAAGGAGGAAGAGGAGAGGAGGAGGGGGAGGGGGGAGGAGGACGGAGGAGGAGGAGGAGGAGGAGGAGGAGGAGGAGGAGGAGGAGGAGGAGAAGGAGGAGGACGACAATGCGGAGAATACGAATAAGCAGCAGGATGAGCAGGAGGAGGATGAGGTGGTTGCGGAGAAGGAGCCTCTTTGGGAGCGTTCGATCTTCGACGGCGAGGGAGGGGGAGGGAGGGGGCATGGGAAGGGGTGGGAGGATGATGAGGATGGGGAGGAGCAGGAGGAGGTCAAGGAGGTTTCGCTGTTGGCTGATCATCGTGAACGTGACCTGTTGTGCCTCCATTTGGTCACGCGACAGGAGCAGGAGAAGGAGGAGGAGGAGGAGGAGGAGGAGGAGGAGGAGGAGGAGTACGAGGAGGAGGGAAGTAGAAGGAAACGGAACAGGAGGACGGATGAAATTGGAGGGAGGGAGGAGGATGGGTGGGCGCAGCTTCAAAGGAAGCCCTGACCGCCGTGAGAACTCACGACGGCCAGGAACACCAGAAGTCGGGAGGCGAGGCGGTTGACCTATACACCGCCAGGTGCGCGCGGGCGCGGCCGCACCGGCGGCGGCAGAGCCGCGTCCGCCCGCTCCGGCTTCCCAGCGAAGGCCGCGCCGAGGAAGTCCCTGTGGGGCCGTACCCTGAGGCCGACACCCCCGCCCAGCCTCCCCCCGCGGAGGACTGGGCCCGTGGACGTACCCAGAGGCCGACACCACACGGAGAGCCGTGCCCAGAGGCCGACACTCCTGCGCAGAACCACTCCCCCCGCAGGGGCGGCATACGCCTCGACGTGGAAACTGCGCTGGGGCCGTACCCTTAGGCCGACACCCCCAGTGCAGCCTCAGGGAGAGGACTGCACCGCGCTGGCGCGGAAGAGGTACTCGCCGTCCACGTAGAAGACCTCCGCGAAACGGTCCGAGGCCATGTAGTCGGCCACGAGCTCGAGGTCGACCCCGAGGCGTTCGTGCTTGCGGACCACGTCGCCCATGTGCACCCCGTCCCCGCCGCCAGAGGCCGAGAACATCTCGGTGAGGAAGTCCTCGACGTCGAAATCCGACACGGTGTCGGCCTCAACAGCAGGCTCCCCGCCTCGAACGACGCTCTCGTCGAGGGGCTCCGCGACCTCCTCCACGGTGGGAGCCACGGACTTACCACACCCCTCAGGCCCGCGGGAGCCGGCCTCCTCCGGTGCGGTCTCCTCCGGGGCGAGGCTCGCAGCCTTCACCTCCTTCACGGGGGAGGGGTCCCGGGGCCGCGGCGGGGCCCTCGGCCACGGCGTGCACGGCGCGGGTTCACCTACCGCGGCAGCGTCGTCGCCCACGGCACAGCTCGCCGACGAGTGCCCGTGGTCATCCGTCGGCACCGCGTCCGCGGGCATCTGGCCGGGCGAGGCAAACGGCCCGCGGCGCATCGCCCCACCGCGTGACCAGCAGTGGGCAGGGCCCATCGAACAGGGCGCGAAGACCACGGCACCGCACGAGCAGCGGCTGCCTCGCACCTCGTCCTCCATCCCCTCCTCCGACGCATGCATCGGCACCTCCGCGGCAGGCACGAAAGGCGGGGCCGCCACCCGCAGCACCGTGTGCGGGGCCTCCGCGCCAGGCACGAAGGGAGGGGCTGCCTCCCGCAGCCGTGTAGGCCGATCCTCCGCGGCCGCGGGGTGGCCAGGGGCGGGGGCGTCGGGGAGGACGTCGACGGGGGCGAGGATCGCTGCCGCGTTCCCCATGGCATCCTCGTCGAAGGGCGCGGCCGCTCCCAAGCGGGGCCCCGCGGCAACCCACTGGAGCTCCTCGTCCGTGGCCTGCGAGAAGCCGAGGGGCGGGACGCGGGCCGCGTGCCACGCGGCGTTGCGGCGGCGCCGCGAACGCCCTGGCACAGGCGCGCCGAGGGCCGCCAGCTGCAGTGCTGGGCGCGCGGCCCGCTCGCGGTCACGCCACGAACCTGGCGGCGCAGCACCCAGGTCGGCCCGGGCACGCCTTAAGCCAGCCTCGCAGGCCAGCTGCGCCCGGCGGCGGGCCGCCCGCCGAGCCGTCGTCGCGCCGAGCTGCACTTTCTCCAGCGCGCCAACGGGCCGCCACCACGCAGGGCGGCCCCCCGAAGCCATCATGCGATCCGAGCCGAGAGCCCCGCTCCCCCTTCCCTCACGCCCGCCGCGTTGCCCCGACAGGACGACGGGTTGGGGTCGCAGGGAACGCCGAAGAAGAGTCCAGGAGCGGGGGGCATACGGAAAGGCATGAGCCAAAATGGCTACGGAGGAGGAGGAGGAGGAGGAGGAGGGGGTGGTGGAAGGCTGGCCCCTCGCCCCCCCTTGTCGTGGCCCGCTTCGCGGCCGCGGCGCTCTCCGCCGCCGGCCTCTGCTGCAGCTCCTGCTGGAGGCGGTCGCGCTCGCCGGCGAGCTCCGCCACGCGCCTGCCATGCTCCTCCTCGGCGGGGGTGCGTTTTTTTTGTTTTGTCATATATATATATATATATATATATATAATCGTTCGTAATATTATAAATTTATGTATATACATATACATATACATATATATGTATAATGTTTTGTATTTGTTTCCCTCCCCCAGGAAGAAAAAACGCCTGACGATGACAACCGCCAGCTTCCCAACTGATGGGACGATGACTCCCGCCAAGCGAACCTGGAGAAGGTGGTCGGGACCCCTGCCCCCGAGCAGTGCGCAGTGGTGGCCAGGCCCAGCGAGACGTCGTACAGAGGGTGGTTCGCGAGACGACGGAGAGGCCCATGCAGCAAGAACGCAGAGAGAGAGGGAGAAAGAGAGAGAGAAGGGCAGAACCCCGGCGGGGGCGCGGGATGAGGCAGAGGGAGGGGGCAGACGTGACGACCTCGTGCAGGCGGTCCTGGAAACAAAGGATTGGGACCGGGATGTCGGTCTCTCCGTCTCTCTCTCTCTCTCTCTCTCTGTCGCTCTCTCTCTCTGTCTCTCTCTTTCTTTCTCTTTCTCTCACTCTCCTTGAAGGGCAACAATACGGCGGGGGATAGGCAAAGGGGGGGACGCATTGACCTGGAGTCGGCGATACATCGCCGATAGATTGGCAATTAGCACACGATATCGAATCCGCACCTTCCTGGGCGGGTTGGGGCAATCGGACCCCTATCGGCGATCAGTGGGCGATCAAGGGTCGATGCATCTCACCCAATGCCTATCCCCCTTTATCGTTTGCAGCGATATTCTTTAATTTCATACAATTTTTTTTTTTTTTTTTTTTTTTTTTTTTTTTCATACCTATACGGACCACATGTGATAAGGAGTTTCTGTGGGAAGCACAAAAAACGTCTCATCGATCGATCTCAATATCGATCACTATCGAATCACACAACGTCTCACTCGCTCGATCTCACTGATTATTCTCACAATCATACCTTGATCTTTTTTATTCGATCGATATCACAATCGAATCTGGTACGATCCGAACGATATCACTATCGATCCACTAGCGCCTCACATTCTATCTCACAATCCGGTACATTACCCGATCCCAGCAGGATACCACAAATCGACTCACAATCAAACACATCACTCATCACATCAACACAATCGTCATTCAACCGCGCATCGACACACACGCCATCTCATCGACACCATCATCATCATCACCATCACCATCATCATCATCATCATCATCATCATCATCATCATCATCATCATCATCATCATCATCATCATCGGGACACCACCATCATCATCACCTCATCACCATCATCATCAACATGATCATCATCATCATCACCATCGTCATCTTCATCATCGGGGCACCATCATCGTCACCATCATCATCAACATCCTCATCGGGACAGCATCATCATCGAAACACCACCACCATCATCATCATTCAATCAGCATTATGAACCGAATCGTGAACAATACCATCATCAACATCATCATCATCGGGACACCATCACATCACCAGCAGCATCACCATGATCAACAACATCAGCATAATCATCGGGACACCATCATCGTAACCAGCATCATCATCACCACCATCATCATCATCATCGGGACACTATCATTATCACCAACATCAACATACTTTTCATCACCATCATCGGGACACCAGCATCATCATCACATCGTCATCACCCCCATCATCAACATCATCATCGGGACACAACCATCGTCATCATCATCAACATCATCATCATGGGGACACCATCATCATCATCATCATAATCAACAGCATCATTATCAACCTCCTCATCAACATCATCGGGACACCATCGGCCACGCACACGCCAGCTCACCGCACCACATATCATCCACACAGCAACCTAATCAGACATCAACACATCACCGACGATATCATCTCATCATCTAAGAATGGGACAAGTCATCAGCATTACAGCACCCCAACAAATCAACAACACGCCGAGAACGGGAAACCGCGCCCCTCGCACGCACCACGCATATATCAATCGCATTCATTATTATTACAGTAACAGCGTAAACCGTATACTATCATCATATCATCCGTCAGCATTCATCATCTCAGCCAACCTCTTTTCCGCCTCACTTTTCCCCCACGACGACCACCGACGCGGACACCGGCGCGACCTCGACCTGGGCCCCGCGGCACCGGCCCCGGGGAACACGAAAAAACTGGTCGGCTGTCTCTTAGCGGAGGCGGGACACTGGCGGGGCACCGCGCGGCACCGGCCCCCGGAGAGGAATCATTTGGTCCGGCCGCGCCTCAGCCGGAGGAGACTTTCTTCTCGCCCGCCCACGCAGCTTCGCCTCGCCCGCGCGCACGGCGCGCGCGAACACGAAACCGAAACGGATTTCCCGGTAGAAGGGGCTCTCCGTTCCACTTCGATCTCACCCCCTCACCTCCGATGCTTGAAAAGGCCGCGGGCCCTGAAAACAGCCCCCCCCCCGCACGCCCAACGAATTCGGCCCACCCCGGGCCTGTCGGGCAGCTTGCCAGACGACCTGGGAGGACCTCGCGAGAGCCCGAAAACCGCCCCAGAGGGCCCCCGACGTTCTGGCGCGCTTCCGAAACGACCCACGAGCCCAAGACGGTCGACGCGTAGCGTCTAAGAGGGCTTCGCATTCGGGAAGCGAGGTTTTCACGGGCACCATCCTTTCTCTAGCCTTCCCACGTTTCCTCATGGTGTGTGTGTGTGCGGGTGTGTACCACCCTCTGTCCTCCTCCCTTTCTTGCTTGCCTCTACGCGCGAATGCCCTGGGGTGGTGCCGCGCGCTTGCGGCCCCCCAGTCGGGGGCTTGATCCCCCCCGCGCCGCCGAGATCTGCGCCCATCGTCGACGCCGGCAGCCACGCGTCGCTCAGGTGCCGTCCGCTTGCGCAGAGCGACGCGGAGCTCGGTGTTCGGTGCTGCGTGGCCGGCCAGCCTGCGCCGGCGGCGCACGCGTTCGATGCTGCAGCCAGCAACCCCGCGGCGCTCAGATGCCGTCCGCTCGCGCAAAGCGGCGCGGAGCTACGCGCTCGGGTCGCGCTGCGTGTTCGGCCAGGCTGCGCCAGCGCAGCGCGCGCCTCAATGCTACGAAAAGCAACGCTGCGACGTCCAGGTGCCACCTGCTCGCGCAATGCGGCGCGGAGCTATGCGCCCGGGTCGCGTCGCGTGTTCGGCCTGCGCGGGCCGGCGCAGCGCGCGCCCTGACAGCGGTCAGCATCCCTGTGACGCCCAGGTGCCGTCCGCCCACGCAGAGCGGCATGGAGCTGGGCGATCGGGTCGCGCTGCGCGGTCGGCCAACCCGCGCCGGCGCAGCGCGCGCCCTGACTGCAGTCAGCAACCCCGCGGCACTCAGGCGCCGTCCGCTCGCGCAGCGCGGGGCAATCTGTTCGGGCCGCGCCGCGTGTTCGGCCTTCGCGGGCCGGCGCGGCGCGCGCCTGGACAACAATCGGCAACCCTGATGCGCTCAGGTGCCGCCCGCGCGCGCAAAGCGGCCCAAAACGGGGCGCTCGGGTCGCGCTGCGCGATCGGCCAGCGCGCGCCGGCGCAGCGCGCGCCCTGACTACAATCAGCAAACCTGTGACGCTCGGGTACTGTCCGCACGACGGCGGCCCGTGCCAGCTGCGCCGCGGCCGCCTCTCGCTCTTGCGCGAAGCCTGAGCCCTCCGCGGCCTGTTCGTCGCAGTGCAGTTTTCGGCTTGCGCCGCCTGCAACGCGGCCCGCGCTCGCGGCTGCGCTCGGGGCCTGCGCCGGCGCTCCGAACCAAATTGGTTCGGTAACCCCGCGACGCTCAGAGCCGCCCGCTCGCGCGGAGCTGCGCGGGGCACGCCCTCCGAGTGCCGCTGCGCGGGGCACGCCCTCAGGGCCCGCGCCAGCGAGCGGCGCGCTGGGTTGGTTCAGCAGCCCCGCGACGTTCAGGCGCTGCCCGCTCGCTCAGAATGCGCGGAGCGTGCCCGCCAAGCGCTGGCGCGCCGTCGGCCCGCGCTCCCTCGTCAGGGACCGCGCCGACTTCGGCGACCCTGTGACGCTCTGGCGCCGCCCGCTCGCTCAGAGCTGCGCGGAGCGCATCCTCCATGCCCGCGCGCGGTCGGCCCGCGCCCCCCGTCGGGGCCTGCGCCGGCGCGTGGCGCACCCGGTTGGTTCAGCAACCTGGCAACGCTGAGGCGCCGCCCGCTCGCTCATAGCCTGATGCTGCACGCTCGCTCAGAGCTGCGCAGAGCGCGCCCTCCACGTGCAAATGCACGGTCGGCCCCCGCCCCCTCGTCGGGGTCTGCCCCGGGCCACTGCGCACTCGGTAGGTGCGGCAACCCTGTGGCGCTCAGGTACCGCCCGCTCGCTCATAGCCTGGTGCTGCACGCTCGCTTAGAGCTGCGGGCCTCCAATACTAGTGCGCGGTCGGACAGCGCCCCCTCTTCGGGGCCTGCGACTGCGGGCCTGCGACGGCGCGCAGCGCGCTCGAGGGCGTCGCCCAAGCTCGCGGTCGAACGGCCGTGCGTAGAAAATGTTCATGAACCGGAAATTTACCGTCGCATCATGAAGCTGCCCGCGCGCCCGCACGTGCTATGCAAGTGGCAAACTCCCCTTACCCCTGCTCCTCAAATTTGCCAATTCCGACTGCCGCTGCTCTCGGATTCCAGTTTGGCGAAAAGGCAAACGAATCCCCGAACCTCCGAATGGAGAAAGGCGCGGCTCGTGAGAATCTTGCTCCCTGGAACCAAGCGCGTCCTCCAAAGAGCCAGTGCACGGTCGCCCTGCGCTCCCTCGCCTGCTCGCTCACCACTGCACGGAGCGTGCCTTTCAAGTGCCAGCGCGCGTTCGGCCTGCGTTCCCTGCGGTGCTGGCGCGCGGACAGACTGCGCCCTCGGCGGCCTGCACAGGCGCACCGCGCGTCCAATTACACCAGGCAGCTCTGCGCCGGGCGCCGCCCGTTCGCGCAGAACGGCGGGGGGCGTGCACTCTGGAGCTGTTGCGCTGGCAGCTCTGTCTGCGGCCTGCAGCAGCGCGCGCCCGCTTGTCCTAAGAAGCCCCCAGGAAGCCCCAAGATATGCCCAAGAGCCCCAAAAGACCCAAGGACCCCACAAAAGTTCGAGATCGTTCCAAAACGTCCCAAAAGGCCCCCAAGAGCACTCCCAACAGTGCCCCACTAGGCAGCATGTATTCATTATCCGTCTGTTTGTGGGGAATGTTCTTCGGCTTCCCGATGCTCCAAGACGGCCCACGAGGTCCCCTAGATCACCCGAAGACTGTCCCCAGAAAGTCCCGACAGGGTCCCACGAGGCCCCATGAGGTTCCCAAGATATCCCGAAGCGGCCCCAAGGCCCCCAAGAGGCCCCCCAAAAGTTCCAAGAGGCCCGCAAGAGTCCAAAAATATCCCGCCAGGACCCCACCGAAGTTCGAAAACGCCAGGGACAAACAAAAAACAACAACAAACAAAACGACCCCAAGACAGGCCCAAAACGGGCCAGGAGCCCGAACATGACCCCAAGACAGCCCAACTGAGCCAAATCGCGCCCACAGACGTGCCCAAACCATAATGGGACTGCACCACGTCCCACAGAGGCCCTCAGAAGGCCCTGTGAGACATCAAGACGGTCCACGTGACTTAAAACATTCTGAACGCGAGGCCTCCCAAGAGCGAACGGCGGCGCAAAACAACGAACCACGCCCGCTGCGACACGGTCCCGAGGCCACCCATTGCCCTCACACGGCTCTTTCCATAGTCCCAAAGACACGGCCATTGGTAAGCACATGTCGCCGCTCGACATTCTGCCGTGTCCTCCATGCCGTCTCCGACCCAAGTAATTCGGCACTGGCGAGCCCTTCACGGCGTTTCTGGCCACCCCCCCTTCTGACGCCACGACCGCGCACATGTCTATAGACACGCATGTGTGTACACGTAGACTCGCCAAGTAGACATGATACATATGTATGCGCAAGCATGGACACACACATGCACATATATATATACATACAGAGAGAGAGAGAGAGAGAGACAGAGAGACACACACACACACATACGTGCATCAATACACCCACACACGTCTATACATAAGTGTGTATATATCTATATATAGACAAACTCTCACTTATATGTATATATGTCCACACGCCAGATGTCTATACATGCATGGCGTGCATAAGCACGGGCGCGCGTATGAGATGTATGGACATATTCGCGCGCGCGTGTGTACGCGCGCGCACGTCGCCCGCGTGCGAAACTCGAAGGTCCGAGGTGCATGGCGCGAAGCGCCACTGCAGTAGTGTACATCTGTCTATATAACTAGACCCATGCTTGCGCACACACACGTATCATGTGTACTTGGGCAGGGTTACGTGTATACATGTGCATGCCTATGGACATGTACGCGGTGGTGGCCACAGAGGGGGGAGCCAGAAACGCAGTGAAGGGCTCGCGAGTGCCGAATGACATGCATGCACGTTATGCATGCCAGTCGCGCGCATGCATGTCATACACGCGCAATGTGTGCATACATGCCATGCGCGCACGTGCTTATGCACGCCATACATGTCTGTGTGGTTGTGTAGTCGTGTGGGTATATGGATGTATGTATTAGTTTATATATATATATATGTGTGTGTACATGTGCCCATGCTTGCGCATACACAAATATATACATATATATGTACATACATATATATAGCATGCCTACTTGGACAGATCTACGTGTACTCATTCATGTCCATGGGCATGTGCGCGGTCGTGGCCACAAAGGGGCGGGAACAACGCAGTGAAGGGCTCGCCAATGCCGAATTACTTGGGTACGAGACGACATGGAGGACACGGCAGAATGTGGAACGGCAACCTGGGCTTACCAATGACCGTGTCTTGGGGGCTATGGAAGGAGCCGTGTGAGGGCCAGAAGGTCGTGGCGTCAGAAGGGGGGGTGGCCAAAAACGCCACGAAGGGCTCGCCAGTGCCGAATTACTTGGGTAGGAGACGGCATGGAGGACACGACATAATGTCGAGCGGCGACATGTGCTTACCAATGACCGTGTCCTTGGGGCTATGGTAGGAGCCGTGTGAGGGCCTTGGGTGGCCTCGGGACCGTGTCGCAGCGAGGCTCGATTATTTCGACGTTGAAGGTGGTTTGCACCGCCGCTCACTCTTGGAAAGCCTCGCGTTCATAATGTTTACGTCACGTGGACCGTCTTGATGTCTCACAGAGCCTTCAGATGGCCCCTGTGGGACGTGGTGCAATCTCATTATGGTTTGGGCACGACTTGGGGCAAACTTTGGCTCTGTTGGGCTGTCTTGGGGTCATGTTCGGACTCCTGGCCCGTTTTGGGCCTGCCTTGGGTTTTTTGTTCCCAACCCTCCTGCGTTGGGTTCTCGTTTCGAATGGAGCACTGCTCGCGCGTCTCCGTCCTTCCTTCCTTCCCGTCCCTCTCTCCCCCCCCTGCCTTTTGACCTCGCCATCCCTGGGGGGCTGCGATCTGTGAAACTGCCGCCACTTTCGAGGCCCGCTGGGAGGCCCAGCACAGTGGGTACCCACCGCAGCTTCAAATTAGACCTCGCCATCCCTGGGGGGGCGCGATCTGTGAAACTGTCGCCACTTTCGAGGCCTGCTGGGGGGCCCAGCACAGTGGGTACCCACCGCAGATTCAAATTAGACCTCGCCATCCCTGGGGGGCTGCGATCTGTGAAACTGTCGCCACTTTCGAGGCCTGCTGGGGGGCCCAGCACAGTGACGCCACGCGCGGACCCAAATTAGACCTCGCCATCCGTGGGGGGCTGCGATCTGTGAAACTGTCGCCACTTTCGAGGCATGCTGGGGGGCCCAGCACAGTGAGGGCCACGGGCGGACCCAAATTAGACCTCGCCATCCCTGGGGGGCTGCGATCTGCGAAACTGTCGCCATTTTCGAGGCCTGCTGGGGGGCCCAGCACAGTGAGGGCCACGCGCGGATTCTAATTAGACCTCGCCATCCCTGGGGGGCTGCGATCTGCGAAACTGCCGCCATTTTCGAGGCCTGCTGGGGGGCCCAGCACAGTGAGGGCCACGGGCAGATTCAATTTAGACCTCGCCATCCCTGGGGGGGGCTGCGCTCTGTGAAACTGTCGCCATTTTCGAGGCCTGCTGGGGGGCCCAGCACAGTGAGGGCCACGGGCAGATTCAAATTAGACCTCGCCATCCCTTGGGGGGCTGCGATCTGTGAAACTGTCGCCATTTTCGAGGCCTGCTGGGGGGCCCAGCACAGTG
>CAUYUJ010001415.1:0-12500 GCA_963575745.1 Prorocentrum cordatum
GCCCAGAGGGGGTGGAGGGGGGAGAGTTTCTCTGAAGTGCTTAGGCGACCCTCCTCCTCCTCCTCCTACTCCTCCGCCTCCTCCTCTTCCTCCTCCACCTCCTCCTCCTTCTCCCTCCTCCTGCTCCTCCTCCTCCTTCTCCTTCTTCTCCTCCTCCTCCTCCTCTTCTTCCTCCTCCGGAACCACCTCGTCATCGGAGGTACTGCTACTACAACTACTCCTCCTTCCTCCCCCTCCTCCTCCTCCTCCCTGGGTGGCAGATTGGATTGGGCCCCTGGGGCCAATCTGGCTTGAGTCCCTTGTGGCTTCAATCTGGCGCCAGCCCGGCGCAACCCAATCCGGCGGTATCCTCCTCGGAGGAGGAGGCTCCTCCTCCTCCTTCCTCCTCCTCCTCCTCTCCCTCTTCCTCCCCCTCATATTCCATCCCATCCTCGTCCCCTTCCTCTTCCTCAGAGATGCGGGGCGTGCGCGAGGCGATTGCGATGGCGATGTGCCGTCCGAGCTGTGGACGTTGAAGTTCCTCGGAAGAGGTGGTGGCAATATTTTCGTGGGCGGGAGATCAGGGTGAGGGAATATCGAGCCCCGCATGCCTGACAAATCTTCCATGATGGGGTGTGGTATCCAGAAATATGCGTGTGACACGTGGAACCATCGCGCATGATGGTCAACTGATTGTTGTTGTTGTTGCTGCTGCTGCTGCTGTTGTTGTTGTTGTTGTTGTTGTTGTTGTTGTTGTTGTTGTTGTGGTTGTTGTTGTTGTTGTTGCTGTTGCTGTTGTTGTTGTTGTTGTTGTTGTTGTTGTTGTTGTTGTTGTTGTTGTTGTTGTTGTTGTTGTTGTTGTTGTTGTTGTTGTTGATGATGATGATGATGATGATGATGATGATGATGATGATGAGTGTCAATCGCTGGAAGAATAATGCAATCGTTGGACCCCCCCGGGGCGCTTCGGCACCCTCGCCTCGGCGCCGGCTGCGTTTCTATTGAAAACGAGGCTCGCGCTCGAGCGGTTTGGGGGGCGCCACAACCAGCCCCCCAACAACGACGTTCCCGCTCCAGACTCCCTCCTCTTGTGCTCAGGGCCGGTGCTCTTGCTCGCCGCCGAAAGCCGCCGTCTCAACAAAACCAGCGCCCCCGCTCGAGATTTCCTCCCGTTTTACCTTGGACTGGCGCGCTACTCTTTCTCTCATGGGCGCCGCCCCCCGCAGCAGCGACGCTCCCGCTTGAGATTCCTCCCTTTTTTATTCAAGGCGGTGCTCCTCCTCGCCGCCGAAAGCCGCCGTCCCGACACAACTGGCGCTCCCGCCCGAGATTTTTTTGCCGTTTTACGCTGGAGTGGCGCCCTACTCTTTTTTGAATTGGCGCCGCTTCCAGCAAGAACAACGCTCCCGCTCGAGTTTTTTTTTTCTTGTTTTCAAGACGGTGCTGTTCCTCGCCGCCGACAGCCCCCGTCCCGACAAAACCACGGCTCCCGCTCAAGGTCTCCTCCCTTCTTACTGAAGGCGGTGTTCCTCTTCGCCGCCGAAGCCGCCGTCCCAACAAAACCAGCGTTCCCGCTGAAGACTTAGTTTTGTTTTGCGCTGGACTAGCGCACTATTCTCTTCAGCGTTGGCGCCGCTCCCAGCAACGACAGCGGCCCTGCTCGAGACTTGTTCCCTTTCTATTCAGGGCTAGGTATTTGCCTCGCCGCCGACAGCCCTCATCCCCACCAAGGCAATCTTGTCGCTCGATACTTCCTTGTGTTTTACCCTTGGCTGGGGCTCCACTGGCGGTCTGGCGTCGGCGCAGCAAGGCGCGGGCATGTGTTCTCGAGGCGGGATATGTTGGAATTCTTCGGAGGTGTTTTCAAGACCCCATTGGGCGGGATATCTGGGAATGGGAATAACCGACCCCGCTATAGAACAAACGTCCCCTCTGTATGTGGAAAGTTCTCATGATGGTCGCATGCTTGGTGTGGAAACATCGCGCATGAGGGTAATATGATTGTTGTTGTTGCTGCTGCTGAATTTTCAATACTGCAGAATAAGTTTTTTTGATTCCCCCCTCCGGTGACTATTGTTTTTTCAATTTAACTGCTTCCCCCGGGGCACGCACGCTGCTTTTTATAAGGGAAAGTCGCTAGGCTCAGACTGGGCCCCTGGCCCCGGTTTACAACAGCAGCGGCTCCCGCCCGATACGTCCTCACAATTGATTCCTGAGTCGCGCTCTCGCGCGGGAATTCTTCACAATTCATGTACGCATCGCGCTTTCGGTTGGGATTTTCTTGCCATTTATTCAGGCGATGCGCCCTCGGCGCTCAGGAATCACGCTCCCGCTTTGGCTTTTCTCATGATTTACTTGGGAATCGCGCTATAGGTCGATACTTTTTCGCGATCCATTCGCGACCCACGCTTCAGCAACCCGCCAATTCGACCTGGTCGCTTGGGCCCGCCTTCCCGACCTGCCCGCCATGGGTCTGCCCACCCGATCTGCCCGTCTGGTTCTACCACTTGTTTTCTGCTCCTTGTCCCTTTCCTTTTACTTCCTCTCGTGCTCCATCCTTTTCCCTCCCCCTTGCCGCCCGTCCTCTCTTCTTTTTTTTTAGGGTCTGAAGCTGATTGTTGTTGTTGTTGAGCTCATTTCTACAGCGTCGGTATTGTTGATTCCGTCTCCAGTAACCATCGTATTGTTTTTTATTGAACTGCCCCTCTCGGGATTCGCACCCTTTTTTGTATCAGGGCAAGTCTTGAGGATCAAACTGGGCCCCTGGCCCCCGAGTTACAGCAACGACGGCTCCCGCCTGATACTTCCTCACAATTTATTGAAGAATCGCGGTCTCGCGCGGGACCTCTTCACAATTTATATAGGGATCGCTCTCTCGCTTGGAATTTCGTCGCGATTTGTTCAGACGCCGCGCCCTCGACACTCAGGAATCACGTTCACGCTTTGGCTTATCTCACGATTTACTTGGGAATCGCGCTACCGCTCGAGATTTCCTCGCGATTCATGACGCACGCTTCAGCAACTCGCCTGCTCGACCTGGCCGTCTGGGCCGCAATCCCGAGCCGCCTGGTCTACCCGCCCGATCTGCCCGTCTGGTTTACCTTGTGTTTTCTTGTCCTAGCCCCCCTCCTGCTACTCTCTCTCTCTCTCTCTGGTTCCATCCTCCTCCCTCCCCCTTCCCTTTCTTGCGTCCGTCCTTTCTTCCCTTGCCGTAGAGGCTGCATGAAATACAGGTTGCAGGTCAGAAAGATACACCCCCAAGGCCCAAGGGGGTACGATCGAAGACGAAGAGGGCGAGTGTCGAGAGTTTGGGATACACGTGTTGAAGGGGACGCGAGCAGATAAGAGCGAACAGTCTTAAAATGATTGTTGCTGTTGTGGTGGTTGTTGTTGATGTCTCATGCCTATGGAAAAATTATTGTTGACCCCCCACTCCGGGGCACATGGTGTATTTCAATCCGAGTGCCCTTCCCGGGGCTCGCACCCTGGTCTTTATCAAGGAAAGCTTTTGGTATCAGAATTTTGTTGTTGGCCCCCGGTTTACAACAACAATGGCTCCCGCCTGATATTTCCTCACGATTTATTGAAGAATCGCGTTTTTTCTACAATTTATTCAGGAATCGTGCTCTCGCGTGGGACTTCCTCGCAATTTATTCAGGCGTCGCGCCCTCGACACTCAGGAATCATGCTATCGCCGTGGATTTTCTCACGATCTACTTGGGAATCGCGCTGCTGCTCGAGACTTTTTTCACGATTCATGCAGGACGCACGCTTCAGCAACCCGTCTGCCTCTTGTTCCTTCCTTCCATCCGTCCCCTCTCCCTTGCCTCAGGGGCTGCACTAGATTCACGTTGCAGGTATCAAAGATATACCCCCAATGGGGGTACGATCGAAGGCAACGAGGGCGGGTATCGAGGGTTTGGGATACACACGTGTTGACTTGGCACGCGAGCAGATAATAACGAACATACTTACAATTATTGTTGCTGTTGCTGCTGCTGCTTCTGCTGTTGTTGCTGTTGTTGGTGTTGTTGTGGTTGTTGTGGTTTTGGTTGTGGTTATGGTAGTGGTTGTTGTTGAGTTCTCAGTTCTGAAGAATACTCATTGTGGATCCCCCCTGCGCGGTAACCATTGCATTTTTCAATTAAAGTGCTCTTCCCAGGGCTCGTACCTGGCACCCGATTTACAACAACAGCGGATCCGCTGGTTATTTTCTCACAATTCGTTCGAACATCGCGCTCTCGTGACGATTTATTTGGGAATTGCGCTGCCGCTCGAGACTTCCTCGCGATCTATGCAGGACCTGGCAACCTGCCTGTTCGACCTGGCCGCGTTGGCCCGCCTTCCCGACCCACTCATTAGGGCCTACCCGCCCGATCTGCTCATCTGGTTCCGTTACTTGTTTTCTGCTCCTAGCCCCCCTCCTGCTACTCTCTCTCGTGCTCCATCCTCCTCCCTCACCCTTGTCCCTTCCTTCCATCCGTCCTCTCTACCCCTGCCTTAGGGGCTGCACGAAATACACGTTGCAGGTAAGAAAGACATACCTCCAAGTGGGGTACGATAGAAGTCGAAGAGGGCGGGTATCGACTGTTTGGGGTACACGTCCTGAATGGCACACGAGCAGAAAAGAGCGAACCGTCTTACCAATGGTTGTTGTTGCTGCTGTTGCTGCTGCTGCTGCTGCTGCTGTTGCTTCTGCTGCTGCTTGCTTACTTGCTATGTGCTTTTGCTTTCTCCCCTGCGCGGCGAAGGCCAGATGCCCGCAGCGGCTGTAGGGATGTCAGCCACGCGCGAAAGGGGGGTGGGGGGAGGGGGAGGGCTTCTTGGAAGTGCCCGTGCTTCGTCCGAGGGAGCGCGAACACGGAACAAGGCGCGTGGATTAGCGAAGGGTCCCGCTTCCATGCAGCATCGGCGCGCGGTGTCGGCGCACGAGGCGGCATTGGAGCACGTCCTCATTCTTTTACCAGCTTGAAACATAGCTCCATGTCGATCTCAATGATTCCCCTGGTTTCTGTGGGGACATTCCCCAACACTGTCATCGCCTTTGCCTTGTCGATCTTAGGGATGGGGATACGTTCGAGGCTGGCTAACCCCTGCTTCTTGGAAATCGTGAGCCTTATCTAACGATGTAAGGCCAGCGTCTTCTAATAAACAGCCTCCTGCTAAGAAGCCCTCCCCCCTCACCCCACCCCCTTGTGCGCGCCGTCAAGGCTCTGCAGAACCACTGCAGGCCTCCCAGCCGAGGTCGGGGATGGATGGAGGCAGATGATGTCGCCGCATCGACGATGCATCGGCGATGCGGCTCGATGGGGAGTCCGATCTTCTCGATGCGGACGTCGCTGCTGCATCGCCGACGTCGCGGATGCGTCGCCGATGCCTCGGCGGCGCGGCGCGATCCTCCGACCCCACCCTGCTCGGACTTCCTCGGAGCGGCCTCCTGGAAGCTCGAGCTGCCCTTGGGCCCTCTCCGAGGCCCCTCGTCGTCGCCCGCTCGTCGTCGCCGCCTGCTCTGTGCCCCCTCTGCCCCCTCTGCCCTCCTTGGGCCCTCTCCGCCCTCCCTGGGCCCTCTCTGCCTCTCGGTCGTCGCCCGCCCTGTGCCCTCGCCGGGCTTCGGGGGCCGCCTCCGCGCCTCGCCCCGGGGCGGCCTGTCCCCGGGCGGCCTCGGCGGGCGGCCGGGGGAGGGCCAAGGGGTATAGGCCGCCCGCGCCTCCCGGGCTCGCCCGGGTGCCGCCGCGCGGGCCTGTGGCCTCGGGAGCTCTTCGGTGCCCTCGGTGTCCAGCTCGGTTGTCGCTGCCGACCCTCCTGCTGCTGCGGACCCTCCACTCTCTGTGATCGTCTCCTTATCCTCCTCCTCCTCCTCCTCCTCCTCCTCCTCCTCCTCCTCCTCCTCCTCCTCCACAATGACTCCATATGAATACTACTCTCCCTCTTCCCCTCATTTTCGAGCCCCGCTCGTTCCGAATCGTTCTCCCGCTGCAGCGCTGGCATCATTTCCGCCGGTGCCCAGGCTGCACGCCCGAGCCGGCGCCCGGGCCAGCGCTCGGGCCGGGTCCGGAGCCAGTTCCGGCCGGCGCCGGAAAATCGAGTGCCGAGGCGGCGCCGAAAAAAGACCATTCTAATACACATTTTTCTTTTGAGAATGCTGAATTTCTGCTTCCGGCGCCCAGGAGGCCTCCCGGGCCGATTCCGACGCCCAGGCCGGCGCCCGAGCCGGCGCCCGGGCCGGACGCCCGAGTGCGGAGCCAGTTCCGGCCGGCGCCAGAAAATCGAGTTCCGAGGCGGCGCCGAAAAAAGGCCATTCCAATACAAATTTTTATTTTGAAAATGATGAATTTCTGCTTCCGGCGCCCGGGAAGCCTTCCCCGGAGTTAGGTTTTCGCGTGCAATTTTTCCCAAAATGCTGCTCTCGCTGAGGCGCCGTCCTCATTTTCGGGCCCCGCTCGTTCCGAATCGTGCTCTCGCTGCAGCGCTGGCCTCATTTCCGTGCTTCCGCTCGTTCCGAATCGTGCTCCCGCTGCAGCGCTGGCCTCACTTCCGCGCTTCCGCTCGTTTCGACTCGTGCTCCCGCTGCAGCGCTGGCGTCATTTCCCGTGCCATGCCACGGCATGCAATGCAATGCTAGGTTGATACTACGCTTCGCGGTGCTCTTCTACGCCATGCCATGCCGTGCTCTACAATGCATCGCGTACCCTTTCGGGATCATCGCCCTGCTTGACATCCGTCTGTTCGAGTAGAGAGGGGATCTGCGCCATGGTAAGGGATGGGAGGGAGGGGTAGGATGTCAGATATGACGCGAGCGCACCTAGCTTGTCCTCCTCCCCCTCCTCCTCCTCCCCCCTTTCCTCCTCCTCCTCCTCTTCCTCCTCCTCCTCCTCTTCCTCCTCCTCCCCCTCCTCCTCATCCTGGCCGTAGCCATTTTGGCTCATCGCCTGGTGCCAGGCCCCATAGCCGTTGGCTCGACGGGCGTGGGGCGCGAGCACGGGATGGCACGGGATGCGGCCCCTCCGCCGGTGGCCGCGCAATTCGGTGGCGATTCGTCTTCCTCTGCTCGTCGGCGGCGGCGGCAAGCTGGCCGTGTGTGGGCTCGCATGTCTGCGGATTGCGCTATCGGGCGCCTCGACTTTGCATTGCACGACGCTCGTGAACGTCATCAGCATCTTCTCGACGCCGTCGGGATGCTACTGGGTGGGGAGGCCGATCTTGCCGACCGCGTTTTGGCTGTCGTTCCGCATCTGCGGGCGCTGGTCTCGTCTTCGCCGAGTTCATGGGAGGATGTGCTGCGTCGGAACGTTGCTCTTCACGCCTCGGCCGACGGGATCAACGTCTCTACGGCTTCCACCCGCGAGCTCAGGGCAGCGCAGCGTGGGCCCAGGCTGGTTCGTGTCCGAGATGTTCCTGGAGGTGGTGTTTGCTCCAAGAACACCGAGCAGGAGACTGCTGGCGCCGCGGCGGCTGCTGATGGGATGACGGCGTCAGGGCGGTGCTCCGAGGTCGGGGCATGCAATGAGGACGGTGTCTTTCGCTTTCGGCTCGCTGATCTTCTTCCGCGTCTTGGGGAGGACGATTCGTGCAGCACGGCGTCGGGATCTTCCTCTACTGCCTCGGCGCCTTCTCTGGGTATCATGCCCGAGGGATGGCTTCCTCGTGGAGGCGCGCCGCCGTCGCGGGTTTGCCTTCGCGAGCCGCTCCGCGCAGATCGGCTTCCTGTACCTCCGGTCTTCCGTCCTTTCCGTGGTGAAGGCGGTGGCGATGTTGCTGGTCGTCTTCCCGCCGCCATGGAGGCGGACAGCAGCGCTGGAGATGCTGCAGGCGGAGCTATTTTTCTCGCTGGAATTGATCCTCTTGTGCGTCGTGGCCTCCCTGCGGAAGCGGGCCAGCCTCTTCGGCATGGGCTCGCTGGTGCTCCCGCTGGTGGCGGTCCCCTCCGAGGCGGCTCCTTGGTGCGTTTTCATAGTGACCCACGGCTGGTACCTCAAGAGGAATATTGGGAGTGCGTGTTGATGCCTGCCACGGACACGGTTGGCCTCCCATGGTCGTGCCCAGGTGTCCACGCCCTCGAGTGCGTGAAGCTCATCGGCGACCAGCGGCTCACTTGCCTTTCCTGCGACCTGCTCATGGATGGCATGGACGAAGACCCAGAGTCGCTCTTCGCGTGCTCGGAGTGCGGCTTGGTGTTCTGCGACACGTGCGCGCCTGAGGGCTGGCGAAGTTGGGCATGTGCCACATGACGCTCGATTTCACGGGCCCGTCTGTGCTCCTGTTCGTTGTGGTCTTCTTCGGTTTCGTGCTTGTGGAGGTTTTCACGGCAGGTGCACTCACGCTACGGGTGGCCTCACCCCACCACCCGTGAGTATGCTGGGGTAGCATTGCGTTGATGTTAAAAAATCATCCTCCTCCTCCTCCTCCTCCTCTTCCGATGCGGCAGAGAGGCAGAGAAAGAGAGAGAGAGGGAGAGGGAGAGAGAGAGAGAGAGAGAGAGAGAGAGAGAGAGAGAGAGAGAGAGAGAGAGAGAGAGAGAGAGAGAGAGAGAGAAACAGAGAGAGAGAGAGAGAGAGAGAGAGAGACTAGAGGGAGCAGCGATCCATGTGGAATCACATGGTTTGCGAAGTAAGGGGGGCGCGAAAACCTTACGATTCCATTTGGGTTTTCGGGATGTCTGGTATGAGAGTCCCAGAAACCATGTGCCTTCATTTTGATTTTAGATGTTTTTGGATTTTACATCTTCCGACGAACATCCACGTTCCAGCCCTCCAAAGCCCTGGATCCCATACATCCCGCACACATCCACGCAATCCACACTACATCGCAGTATTTCTAGGATCCTTATGCCAGAATTCCCAAGCATCCCCATGACATCTCAGGGTTTGGTGCCCCTCTTCTTTCGCAAGCCATGCGATTTCACTGGGATCGCTGCTCCCTCGAGTGTCTGTCTCTCTCTGTGCTTCTCTGCCTCATCGGAAGAGGAGGTCCTCCTCCTCCTTCTCCCCCTACTCTCTCCTCCTCCGCTTCTCCTCCTCCTCCTCCTCATCCTCCCCCTCCTCTTCCTCCTCCTCTTCATCTGGTGAGTCAGGGGAGCAGGGCGAGAACGAGAGAGAGCGACAGAGCAAGAGAGAGAGAGAGAGAGAGAGTGAGATAGAGAGAGAAAGAGAGAGAGAAAGAGAGATAGAGGGAGGGAGAGAAAGAGAGAGAGAGAGAGACTAGAGGGAGCGCGAGCGAGCAGCGGTCTCTGTGAAATCACACGGTTTGCGAAGGAAGGGGGCGCCACACCCGGAGCTTTCATTGGGTTGCTTGGGGCTTCTGGCCAGAGAGTCCAAGAAACCATGTGGTTACCTTTTTTCGGGGGGGGGGGGGGGGGGTTGGGATCCTACATCCTCGGACGAACATCCACATTTCAGCCCTCCAGAGCTGTGAGACTCGTAGATCCCAATCTGAATTGAATCTCAGGGTTTAGGGGTTTGGTGCCTCTCCCCTACTTCGCAAACCATGCGGTTTCGCAGGGATCGTCTCCCTCCAGTCTCTCCATCTCTCTCTCTCTGCCTCCCTGCCTCTCTGCCTCATCGGCAGGGGGGCAGATCGAGACAGAGAGATAGAGAGAGAGAGAGAGAGAGAGAGAGATAGAGAGGCAGAGCGAGTGATAGAGAGAGCGGGAGAGAGAGAGAGAGAGAGAGCGAGAGAGACTAGAGGGAGCAGTGATCCCTGTGAAACTGCCAGGTTTGCAAAGTAAGCGGACGCTGAACCCCGTGATGCCATGTTTTATGCAAGTATGGGAATCCCAGAAACAATATGTTTTTGTTTGATTGCCTTTTGATGTTGCACCCTCCGAACTCCTCAATGCAGCCCTTCAGAGCTCCGAGCCACAGAAAGCACAAACATCCGAACCATCCAAATGACACCACGGGGCTTCTTGGATTCTCAGCGCAGAACGTTCGCGCAGCCCAGTGAAAGCACAGGGCTTGGCGCCTCCCCCTACTTCGCAACCCATGCGATTCCATTTGGATCGCTGCTCCCTCGAGACCCCCACCCCCTCGCAACCCATGCGATTCCATTTGGATCGCTGCTCCCTCGAGGCCGTCGCTCTCCCTCTCTCTCTCTGTCGCTCTCTCTTTCTTTTCTCTTTGCAGATTATTTGCCTTGCCTCTCTGCCTCATCGGAAGAGGAATAGGAGAGATGAACCCAGTCACAAGAACATGCGATCAGTGGATGCTTGGGGCGGGGGTGAGCTGTGCACCTATATACATGCATGCATGCATGCATGCATGCATGTCTGTATGTATAAATGTTTGTGTATATATATGTATGTATGTATGTACGTCTGTCTGTCTGTCTGTCTATCTATATGTCTGTTTGCCTGTCTGTCTGTCTCTCTGTGTGTCTGCCTGTCTGGCTGTATGTATGTATGTATGTATGTATGTATGTATGTATGTCTGTGTATGTATGTATGTATGCATGCATGCATGCATGTATGTATGTATGTGTGTATGTATGTAAAACTGTATGCATGTATGTGAAACTGCACGTGTGCATGCATGCATACGTGTGCATGCATGTACGTACGTACGTACGTATGTATGTATGCATGTACGTATGTATGACTGTATGCATGTATGCATGCCTGCCTGCATGCATGTATGTATGCATGCGAGGATGCTACAACTTATGATGGCGATGATAACGATGCTGCTGACGATGGTGACGATGATGATGACGATGATGACGATGATGACGATGATGACGATGATGACGATGATGACGATGACGATGCCGATGACGTTGACGACGATGACGCTGATGATGCTGCTGATGATGATGGTGCTGCTGATGATTCTGCTGCTGTTGATGGTGATTATGATGACGATACTGATGCGGATGATGAGGATGATGATTCTGATGATGCTGATGATGATGGTGATGCTGATGCTGATGATGATGATGGTGGTGGTGGTACTGACAATGATACTGACGATGATGATGACGATTACGATGATGCTGATGAGGATGAGTATGATGATGGTGGTGGTGATGATAATGCTGATGTTGACGATGATGATGCTGCTGCTGCTCTGATGATGTTGCTGATGATGGTGATTCTGCTGATGGTTGTGGTGGTGGTCATGCTGCTGCTGCTGATGATGATGATGCTGTTGATGATAATGATGATGATGATGATGATGATGATGATGCTGATGCTGATGCTGATGCTGATGCTGATGCTGATGATGCTGCTGATGATGATGATGCTGGCGTTGGCGAGAACGGCGACGACGACTAGTAGGAAGAGCGGGGCAGAGCGGGGAGGGGGTTGGAGTCGGAACACGACGCAGGTGCGACAGCAAGAGTACCATCAATAGCAAGTTCAGCACTATTGCGAACCACCTACCTGGTGTCTTCGAGAAGGCCACGCCCGTGCTTGGTGCTTGAATTCCAGAGAGCATATGAAGTTTCATCTCCCAGACCACTAATCCGAGGTCAAGGGATAGCCCAGGCGAGTCAGCGGCCAAAGGTAGCCCCCCCCCCCGGGGAGATGACCAGGAGGACGTGAAGAAATAAGGAGTGAATGTTGAGGAAGAGAAGGAGTAGGGGAAGCAGGAGGAGGAGGACCAGTGTAATCCCAGGACGCGTCAACGATGTTCTAATCAATATTCTTCAGTTCGGGAAGCGCCCCATTGGAAGACAACCGATTGAGAGTCGCCAGTCGTTCCAACCATTCCCGGGGCTTCGACGCCGCGAATCAACGTGATCGTTGTGTCCTTGCAACCCAACGTCGTGCCAAAACACCTTTTCCAAGACTTCCGCACTGCGAGTCAGCGCGACTGCTCCGTCCTGACAGGCCCAGACCGTTCCAGAACACCACTCCTGTGACTCCAGCCATGCGAGCCATGGAAACTTCCTTTGTGAGCCTGAAGCACGTGTGCGCGGCGCCGAGGCGAGAGCCACACTCTGCAAGAGGAAAACCGCACTCCATCCTCGCGGTCCTTGCAGACCCTGACGACGAATCGGGCGCGGCGCCAGGGCGAGGGCGACGTTCGGAAAACCACCCGGCCTCCATCCGCGCTGCACGGGGTGCACCAGGCCTCTGGTGGTCGCCGCGCTCCCGAGGCCGGCCAGCGAGGCCGGCGGGCGCGAGCGATGTCGTATTCACAACATTGAGCCACGTCGTCATTGATCAGGAGAGGAAAAAACACACAGACACAATTAATCGTCGACTCCCAGGAAAATATGCAAAAATATGGGAAGTGGGGGGGAAGACAAAAAACCTAAAAATATGAGAAAATATGGGGAATCTTTTTATTTGCGTGTATTTATTTGTGTGTCCTGGGGCCCCTTCAATTGAGTCGAAAGGAAACCCCGTCCATTTCATGCCTTCCCCGCCCGGGGCGGGGGGGGTCCCGGGGCGGCGCGAGGGGGGCGGCCTTCCCGAGCAGGGCGGGCTTCCCGGGAGGCGGGGCCCGCGCAGGAGGGCCCGGGCGATCCTCGGAGGGCCGCGAGGAGTGCCGAGGGGGGCGGCCCGACGGAGCCCTCTG
>CAUYUJ010001415.1:20000-37500 GCA_963575745.1 Prorocentrum cordatum
TCTGAGATGCCGTCTGTGGCTTCGGAGGATGCGTTCAGGAGGCTCCTCCTCGGGTGGGAGGGCTCCTGAGAAGTCTGGCCGCGCGGCCTACCTCTCTGCCTTCTTCTCCATGGCACGCTTGCGATCTCCATTCCCTGGGTACCCGGCAGTCCCAGCCTTTCCCCCCGGGTCAGTCTTGCATCCCGAGCTGCTTTTTCGCGGTCCCAGGGCCCGGCGAGGGCCCCGAGAGGCCGAAAGTTGGCCCAAACCTCCCGTCGTTCCCTCTTATCCCTCTGCTTTTCTCCTCCCCTCCGCCCTCTCTAGGCCTCCCAGATGGGGCCAGAGCAGATGGGGTCGGAGGATCGCGCCGCGTCGCCGATGCATCGGCGATGCGGCTCGATGTATCGCTGGTGTATCGCCGCCGATGTATCGCCGATGCATCGCCGATGTATCGTCGACGCGGCGCGATCCTCCGACCCCATTTACTCGAAGCCTAGCACAGTCCACCCGCATAGTAAGGATGGGCACCATTCCCAAGGGTACCTTTGCATCCTTGCCTCCTCGGTCCGTGCTTGGCCCCTTTCGTTCGCCGCGCCGCGCTCGAGAAGTTTCGACATGGGCGTCCAAGGCCTTTGCATCCTTATTGCGCATCTTTATGATACGTGCCGACAGTGCTCTTAAGTCGGGCCTCTCCCTCTACAGGGGGAATGCTCAAACATAGTAAGAAAACAGCATGGGGACGATTTTTGGTTGACAACTTCTGACCATTTTGGGGGTATGTTTGGACCGTTTTTGAATGTTCGTCCAAGATCCGCCTGTAGGAGGACATGCCCGACCTGCCAGTGTACGGAGTCCAGTCTTGGGAGGCCTCGAGCGCCGCCCGCCGCAGAGGCTCCCGCCCCCGCGGCTCACGAGCCAGGCGGCGACGGCCATCGACGGGCAGCCGGGGTCCGCCATCGAGGCCGACGGTTGGGGCGCGGCGGGGGGCCACCCCCGTGTCGCGAACTCTCACTGGGTGCAGCAGGAGAATACCATTGACCGTTATCGTTGTCGTTGATTGTTATCGTTATGTCGGGCGTGTCCCCCTACAGGGGAATTTTCGACGAAAAATACAAAAGTACCCCCAAAATAGCCCCCGGACTATTTTTGGAATATTTGTTGATTATTTTTGGGGTATTTTTTGTTGTCGTCGAAACTCCCCCTGTAGGGGGACAGGCCCGACTTACTGTTATCGCTGTCGTCGATCATTATCGTTCTCCGTGGGATTCAGTATCGTTCGCTCCAGATTGCGAAGTGACTGGGGGGGTCGGATGCCCGCCGCCAGACGTGCCGTTTCAGACCCCACCCCCGGAACCAGCCATGAAGGGTCGGCTTTTTGCCCAGGGGCCCCGGAACCCTCCAAGACAGTTCAAATCAGACCTCCCCAAGTCAAACCTCCCGCGCTCAGGGCGTCACAACCCTCCCAGACGAGCAGTTTTAGTTCCCCCCCAGATTAGCTGTGAAAGGGCGGCCTTTTGCCCACACCCCCTCGAACCCTCCAATGACAGCTCAAATCAGACCGCCCTCAAATGTGACCCCCCCACTTTCTTATTGAATCCAATCCGGAGTAACCGATCCCTATGGCCATTCCCATCCCCATCCCCATCCCCATCCTCTCCTCCTTCTCCTCCTTCTCCTCCTCCTCCTCCTCCTCCTCCTCCTCCTCTTCCTCCCCCTCCTCCTCCTCCTCCTCCTCCTCCTCCTCCTCCTCCCTCCTCCTCCTCCTCCTCCTCCTCCTCCTCCTCCCCCTTCTCCTCCTCCTCCTCCTCCTCCTCCTAGCCGTTCTGGCCCAGGTGATTTGGGCTTGCTAGCGTATACTTCAGAACGGCACACTGCGCTAGCGGGTCAAGTGGCTCGTTCAGACTGTAGCATCGTTCGCGGCGTCTCCCATGGGACCAAAGCAGCATGAGATCATCGGTGCGAAATGTCTCTCGTGTGGTGCTGCGAAGTGCAACAAACCGTGGTACAAATGGTGTGCGAATTGTTGGGCCCCCATTCCGCACGTTTCTCCTGGCGCTCCTCGCGATCCTGGGGGTGTGTGGCAAAGTGGCCCAGCAGTTCCAGGCCCAAAAGGTTCTCACAAAGGTCAAGGACCCAAAGGTGGTGGACGTGGCAAAGGCGGGTTTGGGAGTGGCGGAGGCGGCGGCGTCGGGGGAGGACCTGGTGGTCGTGGAGGCGCTTTGGCTCATCCTGCGGACCCGTCGTCCCTCCTCGCCCAGCTTCAGCTGCTCATGGGTCAGCTCAAGGACGATTTCCCAGAGCGTGCAGCAGTGGCCAGCTCCATCGCGGCGTCGGCTTCAGCCATCCGTTCCCAGCAGTCTGAAGCTCGTCCCCTTCGGCAGCAGGCATCTGAGGCTCAGCAGGCTCTTGACAAGAATGTTCGCGCCCTCAACTCGCTCGACTCCCAGATCGCAGACACCGAGTCGCGCATGGCGGAGCTCAAGGAGAAGAGGGCGGAGACCGCAACCCAGCAGGTGCAGCTCAAGGCCAGGTACCTGGAGCTGGCGGCCAAGGTTGCCGACCTCCCGCCCCCGCCGCAGGCGGAGCTCCAGGGGCATTTGTCCAATTTCGACAGCGTGCTGGAGTCTGGCGACCTGGCCGCAATTCGTGAGGGCTGGGCCAAACTCAAGACCAGCTGCCAATCCGTTGCCCAGAAGGAAGCCGCAGGCAGTGGAGCTGCTCCTGCTGCTTCTGACAGTGGTGGGGGGACGGGTGGTGAGGCTGGGGTGGAGACGGGTGTACCCACTCACTCTGATGAAGCAATGCCTCAGGTCGAGGCTGCGGACTCAGAAGCTTTCCAGAACTTTTTACATGAATGGCAGCAGGCACAGTCGGAGGAAGTCTCGAGTGAGTCGAGGCAGCGCGTCTCGACTTTCATCGAGGCAGCGGCCAAGCGTGCCAAGACGACGGCTGCCACTCCTACCGAGGCTCCTGCTCCTCGGACTCCTTCCTAGCCCACCTCAGCCGATGTCGGCTGGCTCGTCTCCCCTCCTTAGTCAGGATGTGGCCGCGGGAGTGCTTGTAGAAGGCTCTCTCCAGCCCCCTCCTCCGCCTGATTTGGATAATTTCGGGCTCTGTGTACAGACTTGCAATGTTTCAGGATGGCAGTCATTCAAGAATAAGTGGCTGCCAATGACCACGGCACACGTTTTGTTAGTCCAAGAACATCACTTGTGCTCAGATGAAGACATCTCCAAGGCGTCCGAATGGCTCTTTCGTCATGGGTGGAAGTCGTGTTGGGCGGCGGCCGCACGTGGGGAGGGCACTGGGTCTTCAGGAGGTGTTGCAGTTTTGGCTAGATCGTATCTCGGGCTTCACACGTTGTCGTCGGGCTTCGTACTGTCCCCTCATCGTGCTGGAGCTTGTGTTATAGATATTCCAGGAGGTTTTCAGGTCCTTGTCGGATCGATCTACCTCCACGACGTCGAAGGTCTTTCTGAGCGCAACGTGGAGATCTTGTCGCGTCTCGGAGCTGGACTTTCACATTCTGATCTCCCTGTCATTGCGGGAGGCGATTTCAACATGACTCCAGGTGAGTTTCAGAAGTCGCATTTCGTTTCGGAGTTCAAAGGCCAGATGATCACCCCAACAGACGGAGGCTACACGCTCCGCAGCACGGGGGGCCTCAAAGTATCTGATTTCTTTGTCGTCTCGGCAGGCATCGCGAAGGTTATCAGGCAGGTGAGTGTCAACTACAATTCCCCTCTCACCCCCCACTCCCCTGTGGATCTGGAGCTTTTCCCTTCGCCTGCTCAACTCAACGTTTTGGTTTTTCGGAAACCTCCCCCCCTTCCCCCCCAAAGGGCCATAGGGCCCACTCGGGAACCCCCATCTTGGGACCCTGTTCTCGACGTGCTGGAGGCGGCTCTGGTAGCTGCCAGGGCGGGGAGGGGGGCGGAAACTCAAAGGCTGCTCAATCTCACCTACAAGTGGTGGGCCAACCTTGCGGAAGTGGAGGTGGCCAACGCCACTCAATCGGTGCTTCCGGTTTGGGGTGCGAGAGGCAAGGGTCCTCAGCTTATGTGGAAGCCTGTTTTCTCGAAGGACAAGGAACCTCTTAGGCACCCCTTTCTGTACTCCGTCAGGTGGCTGTATAATCGCATCTTGGACTGCAAGGTGTATGTTTCGTCTAATTCCCAAAAGGCCAAGAGTGGTGGAGTTGATTTTGCGAGGGCCCTGAGGTCCTACATTTTTCACCCTCCCCCTTTCGTGGTCGATAATCTGGGTGCCCATAAGGAGCTGCTTATCACCTTGCAGTCCATGATCACCCGTGCTGATTTGGACTCGAGCGGAGAGCTCGAGCAGAACGTTCTCGATCTGTCTCTCTCGTTCTCCGACGTGGTCGCGCAGGCAGAAGCCAGAGCTAGGGACCGCAGTTTAGCTTCCCGGCGTAGTTGGCTGAGAGAGAACATCGATCAGGGGGCCAAGCGAGCTCACATGGTCACTTCTGAACCCAAGCCCTGGAAACCTACTTCCACTCTCTCGTCCAACGGCTGTGTGGTCAGTGACCCCAGGTCCCTTCTCGAGGCTGAACGCAACAAGTTTATTCATTTATGGCGCGCTTTTGACTCCCCGCGGGAGTTGGGACCTATTGCCGATTTCTTTCCTGCCCCTGAGCTCCCCCCTTTGGACCCCAACGAGTTGGTCCGCATTTCGAGGAGCTACAAGATGTATTCGGCGGTGGGCGTGGACGGTTTCCACATGAAACATTTCAGTATGATTTCCCTTCCTGGGGTCACGGCGCTGTGTAGGATCCTGCAGGTCATGGAAATCTCCAGCATGTTGCCCTTCCAGCTTGATGCCACAGTGTTGGCGCTCCTGGGTAAACCTACTGGAGGGTTCCGCCCTATCGGGATTTTCATGGGTCCTTACCGCATCTGGGGGAAAGCGCGGCGGTGCCTTGCCGAGAGCTGGGAGGGGTCGCACGCTCGTCCCTACTTTGCGGCGGGCAAGTACCAGGGGGCCTCAGACGTTGTATGGCGGCAAAGCGTCCGCAGCGAGAGTGGGGCAACCCACTCCTTACATGCGGCTACCCTCCTGCATGACATGTTTAAATACTACGAGCTCATTGATCTCGAGCGACTCCTCGGTCGTTGTATAAGGCTGGGTTTCCCTATTGCCATGGCCAAGTTGGCTGTGCGGGCCTACAGGGCCCCGAGGTTTCTTTCCTTGGGTGGCTGCATCGACGGTCCGTGGTACGCTTCTTCGGGAATCATAGCGGGGTGTTCGTTGGCCACGACCCTGATCAGGGTTAACGCGGTGGAGTCGCTCGATACTGTTAGGTTACGGCAGGGTGCTCAACTGGCGCTCTACATCGACGATTCTGGCCTCAGTGCTGTCGGCAGTTTCAATTTTGTTGTGGACGCCATCACGGAAGGCGCGCCCCAGCTCCACGCTGCCATCGTTGATGGCATTGGTGCGCAGGTGGCGGTTGACAAATCCAGCCTGATTTGTTCCTCGGCCAAGCTTGGCAGGGCCATTCAGGCCAAACTGGGAGTTGAGCTCACGGGTCCCATTACTTCCAGTGCTGTTAACCTTGGGGTGGACGACACGGTGGGGAAGAGTTCTCGGACCCAGGGTCGTAACAAAAAGCTTGTGATTAGGAGACGTCTTTTCATCAAACGCACTGGCCGAGTGGCTAAACTTCGTAAGACCCTTGGTTCCAGGAGAACTTTGCGAGTTTTCACTGCAGGACCGCTCCCTGGCTTGCTGTATGGCAGCGAGGTTAGAGGGGTTACT
The DNA here is from genome assembly GCA_963575745.1 of Prorocentrum cordatum. Classification (NCBI taxonomy): domain Eukaryota; class Dinophyceae; order Prorocentrales; family Prorocentraceae; genus Prorocentrum; species Prorocentrum cordatum. The sequence continues at coordinate 25,758 of CAUYUJ010001415.1, forward strand.
GACTACGAGCTGATGCTCATCCGCCGTGCGGCGGCCAGGACTATAAAGCCTTCAGCTGGCCAACGCTCCCTGACGGTGCTTTCCCACCTCGAAGGCGACCCTGCTTGGGTTGGGGCCGTTTCCCCGATCTTGCGGTGGCACAAGGAAGTTTGGTGCTCTCAGGTCAGGGCCTTTGAAGGCTCGATTCCTTTCAGGGAGCTGAGGCAAGCGTGGGAAGGTGTTTTTCTTCAGGATTCCCCCTCGTGGAGGGAGGTAGGTGGTCCTGTGGCCGCCATGCGCAAGTCCTTGGAGAGGATCTCGTGGACGATGAGGGACTTCGCCACTTTCGTCACTGACAAGGGGATCGAGCTTTCCATGACCCTCATGTCCCCCCAGCTAGTCAAGCACCATCTCCGCGGGGCAGTCTTCAGGGTTCTCGAGTGGGAAGCTGGTGCTAAATGGGATGTGCCTCATCGTCTGTGCTTGGACGTGGTGAAGTTCGAGCTCCGCCGCAAAAAATACTCAGCTCTCGAGAAAGGGTGTATTCGGGCTGTTGCTACGGACGCAGTGTGGACTCGTGCTAAAGCATTGCGATTGGGTTACCAGATAGACCCCACGTGCCACCTCTGCGGCTCAGCCCCCGACACGCTCCACCACCGACTTTGGGTCTGCAGGTGCCAGGAGGTTGTCGAGCTCCGTTCCAGTCTTGTTACTCCCGAGCTTGTTTGCAAGGCCCTGGAGGAGCCCAATTCGATTCGGTCTTGTTTTGGAGCTTTTGCCCACCCTGGGGATTATTTTCCTGGTCCCGCGGCCGAGTCGTCTGGTACTTTCTGGGCCAGGGAGGACCTTCCCCAGGAGGTAGGCCAATTTCCTTTCACAAACAATATTTTCACAGACGGTAGCGCATGTAAGCATATAGTTCGCGAGCTCAGCAGGGCAGGCTGGTGTTTTGTGGCTGTGGACGACCAGGGGGACCTCTTGGGAAAGCTCTACGGTCCCGTCCCCCCGTGCTACCCCCAGACTGCCCCTGCGGGCGAGTTTGCTGCTATTTGTCAAGCCATACTTTTCTCGGGAGGACCTTCGGATTTTTATACAGATGCTCAGCTGGTCAAAGATCACTTCGGTCGCCCTCAGATTGACCAGCTTTCACCTAAGCGATGCTACAGCGGGTTCTCCCTCTCCCTCCTTTCAGATTTCTGGAAGGTCCGCTCTTTGAACAAAGTGAAAGCGCATCGCTCTTTGGAAGAGTGGACCGACAATCATGACAAGATGTGCCGTTTTGGGAACCACCACGCTGATGTTGGAGCTAAAAGTGCTTCTGCGGGGGAAGGGTACCTGGGGCACCCACAGCCGTCGGAGGAGGACAGGTGCAGGCTTGATCTCGACATTAAGTTTTCTAGGGCTGTGGCATCACTGTCTGCTAAGCTGATGCCTTTGTGGCCCAAATTAGACCTCCAAGACGTTGTGTGGATTCAGCCGCCTAAAGACCCCCCCCAGGTGGTTTCCTCTGTGCTTTGCGATTGGCAGCCCATCCAGATTGTCGAGCTTGGTTCCGTCTCGGGCTTTTGGAAGTGTTCGAGGTGTGCAAAAGTCAGCCGTCTTTCCACCCATGGTCCCCCGCCTCCTTCCTCGAAGTGCTCCCCTGTTCGAGGGATGGAGGCGCAGGTTTTGGAGGCGCGGGGACACAGGTGTTTGACGCTGGCCTGCTCAGACAATTCGACTTTGGTGATCTGCACCAAGTGCTATTCTTATTCGTCTCATGGTCGTGCGTCGGGCCTTGCGGATGTTTGCAGCGGCCCGACCAGATCAAAGAAGTACAACAGTTGGCACCCGATTTGTAAAGGCCTCCATCCTAAGCGTCCAGGAGTCTCGGTTGAGAGAGGGCCGTGGGCGCAGAAGGGAGGAGGCCTTCAGGTAGCCGATGCAGGTGCCGCCGCGGCGCAGGAGCACGGCTCTCCGCGCCCCGCCACCGCCGCCGAGGACCGTGGGGACGGGGTGGAGCGGGGAGCGGGGGGGGGAGCGACTGTGTCCGAGCACGCTGGTTTGCAGGACTGGGAGGCGGACGAAGAAGCCTCTCGTTTTCTTTTTCAGGGCCCTCCTTCTCCTCCTCCTCCTCCCCCCCTTCTTGGTTTGCCCTGTGCCCCGGCCTCTTCTCGCTGTGAGGCCAGAGAGGCGTCGTTTATTTCGGTGCTCGCGCACCGTGATGAGGGCGACTCTAGTTCGGACTAACGCCTCAGGTGTTAGTATTTGCTGGCTTGTCCAGCCGTCCTGCCCTAATTGTCCGCGCGGCGCAGGCTTGGGCATTGCACCCTCAGGGTCAGCCCTCGCCCCCGCGTCTTTCGCCTGGCTCTGCCGCTCCTGCTTTCTCCGCGCAGATCTGGGCAGCTGGCCCGCCAGCGCGGCGGGAAATGCAATCTTCTCCCCTTGTTCCCTCGTTCCCCTCAGGGCCCTCCTTCTTGGTTTGCCCTGTGCCCCGTCCTCTTCTCGCTGTGAGGCCAGAGAGGCGTCGTTTATTTCGGTGCTCGCGCACCGTGATGAGGGCGACTCTAGTTGCTGGCTTGACCAGCCGTCCTGCCCTAATTGTCTGGGCTGGCTCTCTACCTTGATGTTGATGTCAAAAAAAAATCCTCCTCCTCCTCCTCCTCCTCCTCCTCCTCCTCCTCCTCCTCCTCCTCCTCCTCCTCCTCCTCCTCCTCCCTCCTCCTCCTCCTCCTCCTCCCTCCTCCTCCTCCTCCTCCTCCTCCTCCTCCCCCACCATCCCAGTTGGGGATATGGTATGCCTCTCGGGCGGCCCCTAAGGGAACAGTCCCCATCCCCATCTGGGGGGTACATCGGCCACCAGAGCCCAGGCCACGCCAGCAGGGATGGGGATCGGTTCAGCGATGCTCCTGGGGGCAACTCCTGGGAGGTCAGATTCAGGATCGGCGCTGGCGTCTATCCCTGGTCGAAAACTGGCCCAATCTGGCTGAGCCCTGCCTAACCCGGCTTCGCCTCGCCTGGTCAGGTTGACTCCCGCTCAGTTCGGCCGGATGCTTAATCTTGGGCTTTCTCTGGCCTGCTTTGGCTCGAAGGCCCTCTGATCGGGCTCCATGGTCTTCAAGCCCTTCCGCCGAAGACCTCCCCGAGGCCTCCTCCTCCCCGCCGCTGCCACTGCAGCGCTGCTCGCCGCCGCTCATCTCACCGAACCCCCCCTCGCGCAGCTCTCGTGCCCCTCGGGGCCCCACTGCGGCCCCGGCGGGCGCTCCCCCTCGGCCCCAGCGCCGCCCCGCGCAGCCTTCGTGCCCCCTCTCGGCCCCGCTGCGGCTCCGGCGCCTCGGGGGGGGCGCGCTCCCGCCGGGCCTCCCCGCGCGGACTCTGCGCCCCCCACAAGAAGCCCCCACTGCAGCTTCCGTTAGGGGAGCGAACGCTGGCATGAGCATCACAACTCGGAGGTCCGCGCGGATGTCTCGGATCGGCGCTGGGGTCCCCTGGCGGCGCCTCTGGCGCCGCCAGGGAGGGGGGGTCCAGCGCCGATACGAGAAATCCGCGTGGACCTCCGAGTTTTTATGCTTATGTCAGGTTTCGTTCCCCTATTCGGTGGGCACATCCGCACGGCAACCCTCGAATCTGCCTGTTCAGGGGCTCCTCTGAGCAGGATAGATGGCTCGGTCTGGTCGGTGGGAAAGGTGGAGGGCAAGCAGTGCAGGCAGCAGCGGGGGCACGAGCAGCCAGAGCCGCAGCCACTTACCCCGCTGACTGGAGCCCCGAGAGAAACCTATACGTAAATCAATATCGTTTAACGGGTCCCCATCCCCACTGGGCCCATCTCAGCCTCACCATCCCACCCCCCCAGTTGGGGATATGCCATTCGAAACCCGAAGGGAACATTCTATATCCTTATCTGGGGGGCAGATCGGCAAGATGGGCCCAGGCCACGCCAGTGGGGATAGGGATCGGCGAAATGATGCTCAGCAAAGCCCCCGCCTCAGATCCGACTTCGTGCCCCAGACGTCAGGGGCGGCCTGACCGACCCCTGGCAGAACGACCCCCTCCGTGTCGTTCCCCTGCGGGCCAGAGGGGGGCCTTGAGGGCGAGGGTGAGTTCGTCACAGATGGGGTCGGTCTGGCCGCGCTCGAGGCTCACACAGCGGGGGTCGGCACTGACGTCGAACAAGAAACAACTCTATACATCGTCGGCGGAATCATATTCTTATCCTCGCCGATCTACGATTCAGGCAACTCGATGGGCGGCGGGGTTAGGGTTCGGAATTCGCCGAACACGTGGAGAAATTCGAACCGTACCCCTCCTCCCATCGATTTAGGATAATATATGGTTGGTGGGGGTAGGGTTCGGATGTCGCCACCATATGACCATACACTTTCGTCGGTCCGCGCGCTTTTCGTGGATCTGCGCTCTCTCCCCCACCCTGGCGGCGCCTGTGGCGCCACCCCGGGCGCACTCTGCGCGCCAGGGAGGGGGTCCAGCGCAGATCCAAGAATCTGCGCGGACCGTCGACAGTTTACACCTATGGAGCGAGTGCCGCCAGGAATGGAGGAGGAGCAGGAGGAGGAGGAGGAGGAGGAGGAGGAGGAGGAGAGGAGGAGGAGGAGGAGGAGGAGGAGGAGGAGGAGGAGGAGGAGGAGGAGGAGGAGGTCCCCAGAGTGAGCAGCCAGTGCAGCCCTGGACTTGGGAGCCGTGTGGGGCTGGCGTCCCCTTTCCGCCTTCCGCCGGCCCGTAGTCGGGGGGGCCTGCCGCCGTCCCTCCTCGGCCCCCCTCGGCCTCCCCTCGAAGGAAAGAACGCCATGAACACGAACTTGTGGCGCTCCGCGCGGACTTCCTGGATCCGCGCTGGCCCCCCCCCCCCCTCGGCGGCGCCTCCGGCGCCGTCCCTGGTGCGCTCCGCGCGCCAGGGAGCGAGGCCCCCAGGCCAGAGCCAAGAAGTCCGCGCTGAGCGCCAACAGGTGATGCTTTATTCTGCATTTTTGTGTTGTTTTCTGTTTGCTTGTTTGTTTGTTTTATTGTTCCGTTTGTTGTTGTCTGTTGTTTTTTGTCCTTTTGCTTTCTGTTTGTTGTCTGTTGTTTTTTGTTCCGTTTGTTGTTTCTTTTGTTTTTTAAATATTGTTTTCTGTTTGCTTGGTTGTGTACTCCTTTTGTCTGTTGTTGTTTGTTCTGTTTTGTTCCTCCTCTTCGCAGGCGCCTCGGCGTCCCCTCCGCCGCGCCCCCACGGCGCCGCGGGCGCGGAGCCGCAGCCACACGGCCGCAGCCGCAGCTGGCTGGCCCGACGGGCTCCGCGGCGTGGCCCCGGCCCGCGTCTGCGCGGGGGGCCGCCTGCTCCGGGCCTCTCAGTCCGCGTCGGGGGGCCGGCCCGCCCCCGCCGGCAGCCCCGCGCCGACCCCCGCCGCGGGCAGCCGCCGCGCAGCACGAGGGCGCTCCCGGCCCCCGTGGCGGCGCGCGATTCGACGAGGCGAGGCCGACCCCCGTCGGGGGGGAGTGCCCCCCCCGCGCTCCTCGGGAAGCCCGAGGACGGGGCCCCAGCGCTGGCTCTCCGTCGGGCACGTCCCTCTCTCTCTCTCTCTCTCTCTCTCTCTCTCTCTGCAGGAGGAGCGTTCGAGAGCAGCAGGAGGATGCTCTGGCGGCGATCGTTCCTGCCCTCTGGGCTGGTTCTGATTAATTAGGCCTTACGGCCGGTGCCGCCGACCCTGAAGGGGGACGACGACGACGACGACGACGACGACGGGTCAGGGTCCTCAGGGATTCTGTTTGGGGTCTCTTCGGAGCGCTCTCGGAGGCCTCTGGGGGGCCCCTCGGGAGCATCTTAGAGGCCTCTTTTGAGCCTCTTGAGCCTCTTGGGAGCCTCTTGGGGCTTCCCGGGGGCCTCTTGGGAGCTTCTTGGAGCCTCTTGAGAGCCTCTTGGGGGTCTCTTGGGGCCTCCTGCGAGCCTCTCGGGACCGAGTGCTTGAAATGTCCGTTTGGTTTTCCTTTCTGGGAACTCTCTCGGAGCCCTCTTGGGGGCCTCTTGGGCCGTCTTGCATGCGTCTTGGGCCGTCTTCGGGCCCTCTTTGGTCCGTTTCGGGACCCTCGTGGAGGCCTCTTGGGGCGGTCATTGGAGCCTCTTGGGTCGTTTTTGGAGCGTCGGGAAGCTGAAAAGGCGAGATCCCCCAAATCATGAAACAACTCAGGGAAATCAGTGAATTTTGCCTCTTGGAGCTCTCTTGGGAGTGCTCTTCGAGGCCTCCTGAGGCGTCTTTCAGCCCTCTTGGGCCGCCTGGAGGCCGTAAAGACGTCTTGAGCCGATTGTTCGGCGATTCGGGGCCCTCTTGGGCCGTATTGGGGGCCTCTTGGGGCACTCTTGGCTCGTCTTGGGACTTTTTGGGCCCCCGGGCCCCCCAGGGGGGTGGTAGTCTGAAGTCGGGTATGTCCCTCTACAGGGGGAATATTGAAAAATTGTCCAAACAAATAGCCTGGGGGCGATGTTTCGAGTATTTTTGATTTGGCATTTTTTTCATTATTTGGCAGTTTTTTATCCAAAATCCGCCTGTAGGAGGACACGCCCTACCTAATGGTATTCTGATCCGGGACCCCCCCGCGAACCCCCTGGGACCCCCCCCTGGCGGGGAAGGGATCAAATCGAAGGGGCTTCCCTTCGATCGGGTTGACCCAAAAGGGGGGCCAGCGGCAAGGGGGTGGTGCAACAGATTTGATGCAATAGATTTGTGGAGTTGCAATCCATTTGGGGCGTGCAATACATTCGGGGGCGCACATGTATTGCCGGATTTTCGCGTGCAATGCATTACTTGCAATATAATGCAATACAGTTGATTCTCTGGCGGAATACATTTGCAATACAATTGCTCGAAATCTATTGCACCACCCCCTTTCAGCTGGACCCCTTTTGGGTCACCCAAACAAGTAGAAGGGGCTTCCCTTCGACTCAGTCACGACGTTGCTCAATATCGTTTTGGCTGGCGCGCTTGAAGAGGAGGGTCCAGGAAACGGGGAGGGCGGCGACGGGCCCAGGGAAAGAGAGGGAGCGGCGACGGCGACGACGACGACGACCGACGTCGACGAAGACGAGTCAAACCGGAACAGCCTCTTCCACACGCCGACGGGGTCGGCGGACTTTTCTTCACAGTCTGCCTGTCGGAGGACGTGCCCGACCGAACGCTGGCTCCGGCGGGCTTCCCCCGCCCGCCTCGCCGCGCCGCCCTCGCCGCCGCGGCGCACAGGGTGCAGGAGCAGCGGGGGTCCGCAGGCCTGCGGCCCCTGTTTGGCGCAGCCCTGCCCCCGCGGGGTGCACTCGGGCGCCTCCTGCCCCTTCAGGAGGAGGAGGAGGAGGAGGAGGAGGAGGAGGAGGAGGAGGAGGAGGAGGAGGGAGAGGAGGAGGAGGAGGACGACGCTGCGGGGCGTCGGGCGCCCCCGCCAGGGGTGCGCCTGGCCGCAGACCTTCGGGGCGCCAGAGGCGGGGGTCAGTGCCAACAGGGGTCCGTCAGAGGGCCAGGTCTTGGGGCCAGGGCCGCACTGACCCGGGTCTGGGTGCAGGGTCCTGCAGCAGCTGGCGGGATCCTGCAGAGCCCGACTGGCCCGGGTCCGGATAGACCCAGGTCAGCAGATCCCCGAAGACATCCTTCGCCTTCTGGGCCCCGGCCAGCTTCTCAGGAGTCTCGGCACGAACGAAATGGGTACGGAGAGAATGGGTACAATGCCCAACAGCAGTTTCTGTTCATTTTGAACAGGACTCGCTGTCGGTGTCGCCGCGGCCTGTGTCCATTTGAGACAGAAGGCCGCCTGCCCAACAGTGGCCGCTGTTGGTTTGGGACAACATTTGTTGTTGGGCATTGTACCCATTCCTTCCGTGCCCATTTCGGGCGTCCAAAGAGTCTGGCCTGCGGGGGGCGGGGTTCTCGCGCGGCTGCCTGGCAGCCCCCCCCTCGGGTGAGCTCCTCGAGCCCAGGCTCGTGCGTGTCCCCCGCCCCGGGGGGCCGGTGTCCCCGGTCTCTGGGAGGCAGCGGACGTGGGCTTTTGCTCGGGCCCCACGGGGGGTGGGGCGCCGAGAGATGTCCGCAGCCACTGGCCTCCTGGGGCCCAGGTGCAGCGGCTCTCCGGGCGGCGGACGTGGGAGCGGTCGAGCCTCGCGCCCGTGGGGCTGCCAGGGCTCGGGCCTCCCTCGCCGAGCCAGCTTTTCGGGCCGCCTCTCCTCGTCGCCCCCCCGGGCCCACGCGGGCTCTCGCCCCGGGGCCGCTGGCACCGCAGAGCTCCCGCAGCCCCCCGCGGTCTTCTGGGCCCGAGCGCCTCGTCTCCTGGAGGTGCGCGTGCTCTCGCCGCGCCGGGGAGGGGGGCGGCTCGGGGGAGAGGGCCCGGGGTCGAGGCCTAGTGCGGGGTCTCGAAGGCGCTGCCCTCGTCTGCCGTGCGGCGCTCGCGTCCCGCCATCCTCGCCCTTCCTCTTCCGCCACCATCGCCGGCCCCTCCTCCCCCTCCCTCCGTTTCTTCTTCGGTCTGCTGGACGAGTGTCGCGAGCAGTGCTTGTAATTTGCTCCAGTGGCTTGCGCCGTTCCGCCGGCCCCGTAGAGGAGGATCGAAGTCCACGGGTGAGGGCTTTTTTGCCTTTCGGGGACAATTCGAGGGACCTCTTGGGGGCCTCTTGGGGGCCTCCTGGTGCCTCCTGGCGCCTCTTGTGGACCTGTTGGGCGCCTGCTGGCGGTCTCGGGGGTGATCTTTGGGGCGACGCGCTCGAAATGTCAGCTCGGAATGCTCTCCTGGCCCCTTCTGAGGCTCTGGTGGGGCCCTCTTGGGCAGTCTTTTGCCGCCTCTTGTGCCGTTCTGGGGCTCTCTTGGGTTGTCTTGGGACCCTCTTCAGGACCTCTTGGGCCGTCCTGGAGCGATCTTAGGGGCCTCTTGGGCCGCTTCGGACGCCGTTGCAACCAAAAGGGTGAATATGCAAAAAATGTATGTTTCCAAGGAATTGGGGCGACTTTAGTCTCTTGGGCCCCTCTTGGGGTCCTGCCGTGGATGCTTCTTGGGCCGTCTTGAGGCTATCTTGGCTGTTTTTGAAGCCTCCTTGGCGTGTTGGAGCCCAGATTGAGCAGGCTTTGATGGAACCTTGAGCATCTTGGAGGCTACGGAGTGTATAGACGGATGCTCTGGAGGCCCTGGGGGAGCTTGAGGAGTCCAGAGAGCGCTCCCCCCCTGGCCTCCCCCCGCTCCCCCCGCCCCCCTCCCCCTGCCCCCCCCCGTAGTGCTTGCCATCCATCCTGTGCTTGGATATAGGCTGACGATGAGCCCTCACTGAAGAAGGAGCAGCGGCACAAGCACAAACTCTCGACGGTCCACGCGGGCCTCGGAGAAACTCTGGGTGTGCCGTTTTTGGTTCTTCTGCGCACGAGTTTTTGAGTCCTCGATCCCCCTCCCGACGCTTCCGTCCTCGCGTGACCACGGTCAAAGCCCGTATAGTAAGGATGCGCAGAACAAGGATGCAAGGGGCCTTGGAGGGCCATGTTGGCGTTTCTCGAGCGAGGCTGACCAGCGAAAGTTGCAAGGATGGGCCGAAGGGGAAGGACGCAAGTGGACAGTGGAAGCCCATGCCAAGAAACACCCTGCTCGCCTCCAGGGTGCCCTGGGTTTCTTGGGCTCCGGTGGCTCTATGGTTGAAAGCGTGACGCTCCCACACCGAAAATCGATGGGCGTCCTGGGGTCTGAGGGTTGGGTCTCCTGTGGAAGGCTTCTTGTGGTCGGGCTCCTACTGCAACCCTGGAAAGTCGCCAATCCTTAGTGTGCGGGTTCACTGTCGCTGGCCAGGAGGGGAAAAAACACACAGACACAATTAATCGTCGATTCCCAGGAAAATATGGGATGATATGGGAAGTGGGGGGGAAGACAAAAGCTCAGAAAATATGGGAAAATATAGGGAATATTTTTAATTTGTGTGTATTGATTTGTGTGTCCTGGGGCCCCTTCAGCTGGGGTCTGCCGCCAGGCACCCTGGCGGCGGCCGCCCTGCTCCCCGACGCGTGCTCGGCAAACCGGGGCCCCGGCTCTCGGCTGGGGCCGGCCGGCCGCGGGCAGCTCCCGGGCAGGCCTCCTCGGCGCGGGCGCAGGGGGCACGGAAGTCTCGGGAGGGAGAGAAACACACAGACACAAGTAATTTTCGATTCCCAAGAAGAAAATATGGGAAAATATGGGAACTGGGGGGGAAAATATGGGAAGTGGGGCGGGCCTCCTCGGCACAGGCGCAGTGGGCACGGAATCCTCGGGAGGGAAAGAAACACTTTTTTTTGATCCGCGGGTCGAGAGCGAGCCTCGCCCGGTCGAAGCTGAGCGGGCGCCGCGCACAGCTTTGATTAACAGAGGGAGGAGAAAAGAAGGCGGGGCCGCACGTCAAGGCCAAGAGAGGGGATAGCCCCGGGATCAGGCGGTGCCGAAAGCGAAGTGCATGCAAAGGAACGCCTTGAACAGGAACCCGGAGGCGAAGTACCGGGAGGGAAAGGAACATACAGCCACAATCAGTTGTCGATTCCCCAGAGAATGTGGGAAAATATGTGGGAAGTGGGGGGGAAGACAAACACCGAGGAAATATGAGAAAATATGGGGAATCTTTTTATTTGTGTGTATATTTTGTTGTGTGTCCCAGGGCCCCTTCAACTGTGTGTGTCGCTCCCGATAGGGGCGGCGCGCGTGCCGAGACATCTGACACAGTAGAAGCTCTGCGCCGGGCGCTCTCTGGCCGGCCCGCCCGGGAAGCCGCGTGCGACGAGGTGGTCGTGCTACACGTTCGGTTCCGACGCGCGCCTCCGAGGAGGACGCACCGAATGAGCGGCGTGTCCTCGTGCGTGCCATTCTGCACTCGTCTGTCCGGTGCTTGCGCCCCCCCCACGCCTTCTCTCAGCGAGTTCCTCGGTGGGGAGACCGGGTGTCAACGACGCGCTGCCGTTGGTAGCCCGTCGGCGTGTTATTCTTTGGTTTTTTCACGGAGGCCTGGGGTTTCTTCAACATTAGCGCGCTGATGGGTTCCCCACGGTTACGTGTCATTGATACTGGTTTGGCTCTCCGAGTTCCATTCTCGCGAGATCTCCGCTCAACAGTCAGCCGGCTGACCGGCCTCATCCTCGCCCCACTCTAGTTTCGAGGCAGTCCGAGTGCCGCTTCCATCTGTGCCCCTCGGACCCGCCCCCACCTGGTTGCGACCCAGCTTCGATTCATAGGAACTCGCCGACGCAAATTCCCGTCGCTGTTGGGGTTGGGGGGGGGTCGAGGAGCAACGTCGGACGAACACGTGCAGGGGGAGGGGGGACGCTCCAACGTTTCGGCGACGTCTTCGTCTGGCGAGGTCCAGTCGCACTGCGTGGCGTCCTGGCTGCCTTGCCTCTCCTCCCTCCTCCCCCCCTCTCCGTGCGGCAGGCTCGTGCCGCGTGGACGCGGCGGCGACCCCAGCGCAGGCGTTCGATGTTGATCGGGAGGGAAAAAGCACAGACACAATTCGTCGTCGATTCCCCAGAAGACATGGGAAAATATGGGAAGTAGGGGGGGAAGACAGAACCCCAGAACATATGGGAAAATATGGGGAATCCAGTTCTTTGTGTGTATTTATTTGTGTGTCCCAGGGCCCTTTCACAATCGGAATCCCGTGATCGTTCAAGATTGGACTTTCCTCATCGTGCCAGAGACCAGGGCGCAACTCGTCACGCCTGAACTTGCCGTACCGTGTCGGCTCGGTCGTTTCTTGTAGGTCCCCCCCCCGCCGCGAGCGCAGGGCTGTGCGACTCCTTCGGCGACGTGCACCGACGGCCGTCCC